>CM071572.1:34525684-34603463 GCA_036426205.1 Ascaphus truei
CAATGATCGTGACAGACATTTATACCTACACCCAATTTACTGGTAAAATACATATCACAAGCTAACAATATTGCAACACGTAGAGCCACTTCTGCTTTGGTCATGGATTCTTAAAAGATTGATACCTTTTATTGTACCAAATAAATAGACCACATGGGTGTCCTTAAGCCAGAAGTATTGATCTGGTCTGCTTGAGTCCCTTAAATAAATGTTTTCTTCCGATTACTAAATCCGTAGTGCTCTGGATCTATTTCTATTTACTCTGCTTGAGCCGCCCCCCCCCCCCCCATATATTATTTACTCTTACTCCATATTAATCATCTTCTATAATTCTTAATGCACAGCTTTATGTCTATGGCTTGCTCTTAGGAGCACATACATTTATAATTTTGAATCCCAAAAGGCTTTCAGTGCTACAAAGATTTTTAATTACAGAGATACCAGGAAAATACATAATAAACAGAATCCGTCATTTTCAAGAAACTGGCGCCCAATACAGTTAGAGTAAAACTGTACTTTAGGGAGATAATTATTATGCTGTGTTTCAGAATTAAAGCAACATATGAACTTATTGGAGCAAATCGGTTATATTACGTTTTGCCGTTTACTCATATACTACTAATACTTATTTGCTGTACATGAAAAACAACTGGAGACTAAAAGAATATTTAACGGAATAGTCCCCGATTTCCTTTTGCCACAATAGATAGGCCGCTAGTTAGAATTGCGTCTACAATGCAAAATTTGCATTATCCAAACCTCAATTACTTATATGAACAATAACTGCTGTAAGAAATATGAAGAAAAATATCACTTCATTATCAAATTATCTCTCGTTCAGTAGCTTATAGACTGTATATCTTACCTCAATACCAAACAAACTACCAGAAAAAGGACGGTCCACAAGTTTGGGCTTGTAAGTGAGAACGGTTGTTCCTTTGAGAATTATAGCATTGGTGTCAGAACAGGACATATCTTCAACAACCACAAACTCTGTTCCTGATCAAAACAAACAAGATGGATGCACGCAATGATTAAGAAGGACATAAGAAATGGTATCTTTTTAATTACTCCCTGCGATATTGTTAAACCTATGGTACATACCGAAATAGAACAGCAAAAGTCCACAACCAAATAACACAATGGGGTTTTATTCATTAAAGTGATTATTTAAGTGCGATAGACCCTTTGAAGTCAGTGGGAGTTTTTGTGCGAGAATGCCCAATCAGCAACCTTGCACTTAAGACACAGTTACTCTCAGCGTTATAAAGGACATAACATATCAACGATGGATGCTTCATGATACCAATTTAAATAATTAATTAAAAGAACATCTTATGTAGATTGTCATGATAAGGCCAGAAGATATTCAGTATTTTAATTGATTTTATGGAGATCAAGACCTAGCCTGGTTTTTCTATTTTTTTGTAGGAGTGAGGTTATCTGGGGCCAACATATGGTATAGGAAATTAAGACGTCACAACTCGTTTCTGACAGTAGAAATAAACAAGAAACCTTTTAATACAACTTTAGTAATAGATTCCTTAAAGGTTCTGGAAACGCCAGGTGCGGCCAGGAAGATATTCCACAGGATTGTAAACATTTACTCAAAACAAGATTTCATGGGTCTGACTACTGTTATCGAGAATTACAAATATATCTCTGTAACATCTGCAATCAGACAAATGAAATGATGCTAAAGTTAGCATTAAACACGTCAAGTTTAATAACCACACATTTATTTTAATTATATTAAATCAACCGGTGTGGCATCCTTCAAGATAGTGGGTATTTTCTATATTCAGGCAGCTTTTGATTCAAAGGGAAACCTTTTTGCTACTCAAACCATAAAGGTGTCACTGAAGATTGATATGGGGGCGGGGGCTTGGGGGTTAAGAACACGCCCAGGTGGTGGGCTTATGGTGTTCTCCGTGCAAGAGGATTTTTGGATAAAAACCATGCAGTTAGGATATGAATTTGAAATTCAACAGAGGGTGCGTTTTGTCCATTGCACACGTGGATTTCCATATTTCCAAATTCAAGCCTCTTTGTAGGCATCTGATGGTGTTATGCGGTAACGTAATTAGATAATCTATTTTACTGGTTTTATGTTGATGAAATCCTGCATATATTGTACTGTATATTTTTGTAATATTCTTTTTCTATAACCCAAGTACTGTACTACTTTTGTATATAGGTAGTAATTAGATCACCCAAGCGTAGAGGAAAAAACTGCACTCCAGAGGACTTGGTGAAAAGTATTCAAAGGTCTAAGTTGATGACCGAAACGTCAATCATGCTTCAATAAATTATTCAGAATACTTTCCAAACAGGGCCTCTGGAGTGCCAAGTCCAAGTCCGTTTCTCTCCTTACACTGGAGACCTTTTTACTGTTGCGCACACCTGGTTTGAGAGGGACGTGCACCTGAGGCAGATCCTAAGGGTTGTGTGAGTGCATCTGTTCCCTCATCCACTACTCACAGGTGTGTCGTTCATGACAAAGGACATAAGGACTTACAAACATAAAGAATATCCCTTAAGATGGATGCACTCCTTGAAATAATGATAACCTTTTATAGTGTTACTTACACTGTGATACTCTTAATAGCAGTACTTAGTTGTGACAGCCATTAGTAATGGTAGACACGGAGCAAACAGAGTAATATGGAAAATGTATTCATTACGATTTCATCTCACGAATTGCATGAACTCTGAACATTGTAGCTACAACTAATAACAAAATATCTCTCAAGTCTGGGATAAAATGTGCAGCACAGTATGGCCATCATAAGCACTACACAGCACAGGTGCATAGTCTCTAACCTATGCTCTACTGAAAGCTTTTGTAAGAGTGCTGTTTCTGCAGAGGTTAACATTAGCCTACGCCTTCAATCAAGTCTTGCGATATGTATTAGCATGGTACATGTATTCATTACTACTGCAATTCACGAATTACGTGAATATTGTGGTTACAACTGATACCAAAATATCTCTTAAAGGACTGGGATAAAATGTGCAGCACAGTATTGCCATTACAAGCACTACACAGAGTAATATACTGCACAGGAGTATAAATCTCTAGATTATGTTCTATTGAAAGTTTTTTGTGAATAGAGCCGTTTCTGCAAAGGTCAATATATGCCTAAATCTTCAATCAAGTTTTGCAACATGGAGTAACAAGGTATACATATCTATTTCTACTGTATCTCACGAATTATGTGAACATTGTGGTTACAACTGATATTATAATATATTTCAAAGGATTTGGACAAAATGTGCAGCACAGGATTGCCATTACAAGGACTACTCAGAGTATTACATTGCATAGGAGTATAAATCTCTAAACTATGATCTATGAAAGCTTTTGTGAGTGTGTTGTTTCTGCAATGGTTAACATATGCCTATACCTGCAATCAATTTAAGCATTGTGTGAACATAAATTGATTGACACAAACGGCTGCCATTATGAGCATTATACGGTTTGCAAGCATTATACTTTAAAACCTGTTCTACTGGAAGCTATTAGATCTGTTGGGACTATTTATGGTTAGAACATGCTTACACCTTCAATCAAGTTTTCAACATTATCTACGCCTAGTGTCAGTAATTAATTGTAATTGGCCACTCATATAGGACTTATTCAACGTGTGCCTCAATGCTGCTCCATTAAGTGTCAGACTTTCACGTAGCAGACAGAGGGGCTCATGCAGAGAGGAACGTTAAAAAAGTTTAAAATGGCTGTAAAATAGCCACAGATTTGCCGTTAGTGAAGGTGTTATGCAGAGAACGTCGTTAACTCATTTCGGCAAAAAACTGCAAATTGCCAACTTTTCCTGGCTATTTGAAACTCGCCATACTAATGCACATATTGGCGTGTTCCAGCGATTCGGAGCTTCTGGAATACCACGCTATATTAGCATGGCGAGTTTCAGGTTCTCGCCACAAGTTTGGCAAGTTTTACAGCTCTGAAAAATTTTCAGAGCACTTTCAAAAATCGCGCCATTTTCTCCCGAGTTTAAGGATTTCTGGCTAGTTTTTTCGCCAGAAGATGGCGCTATTTCCTTATCTATGCTCTCTGCATGAGCCCCAGAGTGTTTATTTCTATTTGAAAGTTATCCAATTGACTATACAACAATTGCGCAATCAATTTACACCTACAGTATTGCCACAACAATGTTACATCTTTGAGTAAGTTGTTTTTCTACCCTTGGCTAAAAGGTGCTTTAATGAAATTGTACCCAACAAAATTATGTATGCCAACAACAAGCAAACAACCAGGAGATACACTGTTTACTATTTAGAATAATCAAATCAAAGTACCTTTAGCAGGCCCTCAAAGTGATAAATTATAGTCATAGGACTAATTGCCTATTACATCAATTACAATATAACCGTGCAGTATAATTTTGGATCTTTTTAAAAAAAAAAAATTTCATTATTTGAGTGTTACATGTTAAAAATAAAAGTTTTCCATTTTTGTGGACAGCATTTTTTCAAAAGGGTCTTTAGTTAATGACATACAGTCTCTACTTAGGAAACAGCAAGCAATCATTAATGTATATATACACATTACTTCTTAAAATGTTATACTAGTGACCTCTTTCAAAGTTCTACCATTACTAATGGCTGTCACAACTATACTGCTATTAAGAGTATCACAGTGTATCATAGTGTAAGTAACACTATAAAAGTGTATTATTATTTGAAGGAGTGCACCCATCTAAAGGGATATTCTTTATGTTTGTAGGTCCTTATGTCCAAAATTCAGTCTCGTCTGGATACTATTATCCTTGGGTCGCAGCACTCAGTATAGACCAAGTGTTTATTTTTTCTCCCAGATTGTGTTTGTGACATAGATTTCCTTTTGTATAGCTCATATAGTGTGCATACATTTTTAAATAACTTGAGGCTAAAAAAAAATAAAATAAAAAACAAACCTTTAAAAGCACTAATCTGGACTATGAAACAGAAAACTTTCAGAGTAATAGACTGCCTGTTGCTGTGTTCCAAACAGCAGATCTGTTTGTGATTCTTTGTTGCCAAAGGGCAGAACTCAAAAAGGTGTGTGAAAGCCTGTTTCAAAAGAGGAAGTGGATAGGACTTTCTAAATGGTTGCTGTAGAAAGCAAAAGGATGATCAGTACTAAAAAAAAAAAAAAAACATTAAAAAAGGCTTTAGGAATTAAAAAAATATGAAAGCAGCAAATGGAATATGTTTCTTACCAGTCACATTGATCTTGACTTCTAATTGCTTTTCAGGAGTGATTTGTATAGATGACCTCTTTGTTACTACACCATATTTTACAGTTGTAGGTAGCACCGATATATCACTACTGCCTCTTTGCTGCTGGGACTGGGTGGCATGGGCTGATTTTTTTGCTTCGCTTGGTGTGCGGAGAAATTTGTGTACTAGTACAAGCCAATCAAATATTAGAAATACACGAAGGTTGTTCAAAACAACGGTAAAGAAGGAAGTGTCCTTTGTGGATCTAGAAAACAAGACAACAGTAAAAATGTTACATTTGTATTTGAAGTAAGTTGTGTAGTAACAGCTCTTAACATACATATGGTAATTCACACTTGTAAACTGGAACAAGCAACTAAATTAATCTCTAAAGTTTCTAATGCTCAACGAAAATATTACCCAAACACTATGCAACATGCATTTTCAACCCCAATTGCCCTATATCATTCCCCTGATGAAATTGAATTGAAAAGTATAATCAGAGGTTTGCAATGTCTCGAAGATCCTTGTGATGAATTTAGTTTGTGAACTTTCTAAAGCTAAATATTACGAGGCAAATCAGCTTTTACATATATTTTGAAGTCGTGGTGTAACACTTTTATTGGGTGAACATTCCTGACTATTGAGTAGCAACCGTGGATGGCAGGTGGAAAAAGCCACGGGTCAAGTGTCACGTGACGAGGAGCGCTAGTCCAGCTAAAGCATGTGTAGGCCCTATATTCTTACTATTAAGGTATACTTATCTCACATTATGCCTAGAACATGCCGTTTACAGACGGACTTGTTTATGCACCTTAAAACTTACTTCTTCTAAGGTTTCTTACCTGAAATGCAACTCAATCTGAAGGGAACCCGGATAGCTGTTCTTTGATGGCTGCAAGATGCAGTTGAACAAATTAGGTTTGTTAACTGCAGTTATCTTCTGCCCGGTAAAACGAGTGTCAAAAGCCATCATGGAATGAGAGACCAGATTTACAGATTTGGTTTGGTTTGAAAAGCTTTCAAAAAGCAATTTGGACTTTTTAAAGTCAAACCTAGGGGTGAAATATAGAAAGGTTAATTTTGCCATGAACTTTGTCACGTCTAAGAATAAAACGTTAGAAAATGACACCCCATTTCATTTTCACCCGTCAAAGTGAGCTAGCCAAAAAATGCGATATTTTCTAGAGAGAAAAGAAGCGTTATTTTTAAAGGTGCAAGTCATCAACTTGGTATCACTAAAAATGACGCGTTATTTACTGCGGCCGATAAAATGTGCTGGATTGGGATGAGTTGGCTCTACCAGTAAATGTCATGTATAAGATGTACCTGTTAGAATTGACAGGTAAATACCACTGTATTACAAATGAATGCGCCCCCCTCCCATCCCTCCCTTTTTTTTATATCCACCCCATTATTATTGCTGTCCTTTCCCCAATACCATTGTATTGTTTTGTATGTTTTATTTCAGTTAATGTTGTAAAATTTACCAATAAAAACTGATTAAAATTTAAAAAAGCTGGCTTGGCATCAAAATGCCAAATGTACTAAATGTTGATGCCAGTCATCAAGTACCGATATTTATCAGGACCCAACACTAAAAAGGACCTGAATATTATATCACCAGCCCCATGCATTAGCCTATGTATATAATGGCGATTATAATTTCCATTACATGCAAACAAACAAGATAAGCTAAACCAACATGGAATAGGTGATAAAACATTGCAAATTACATTTTACATGATTTGAACCCCTTCGTACAGGGGTCTCCAAACTCAGTCCTCAAGGGCCACCAACAGGCCGGCTTTTCAGGATATCCCTGCTTCAGCACAGGTGGCTCAATCAATGGCTCAATTGAAGTCTGAGCCACTGCTGGAGCCACCTGTGCTGATGCTAGAATATCCATAAAACCTGGCCTGTAGGTGGCCCTTGAGGACCGAGTTTGGAGACCACTGCCTTAGTAGCCCAAGTGATCAGCTAGTCATGGATCTCCAAGCTGACAATTAAGGGCTATGAAGGGCTTAATATTTAACTAAAACTACAGTACTCTACCTATCCGCCTTGGCTACCTAAGTTGTTAGTAAGGCATTAATCAACCCTCAAGTCTAACCTCTATGCAAATCCATTTATAGTTTGCTAGTTTAGTTTTGCCGTCACAGCACATTTTCGCTCAAATCTGCAGCCCAGATCTAGTAACCAGAAGCAATAATGGAAGCAAGAAACACTTCAGGAGTTGAGGCCTTACCTAGCCAATGAATTGTTCATCCCATCTTTGTCCTCAATAAGTTCCAAGCTTACATTTACCATATCAATGAGTAAAGACACACTAGTGTACACCTCGCCACTTAATACAGTCTGCAATTAAAAGAATTAATATCAGTACTACAAAAAGAAATACTGCGTTCAAATAGCCTTGCATGTAAATTAAACTATTCTGTTATGTTGCATTGGGAGAACTGCAAGCCCTTTCAGCATTAATTATCAAGTGAATAATAGATGCACTTACATGAATTCTTGGATCCTGCAAGTCATAAGGCCGCATAAAATCTTCAAACGGTTCTCCCAGGTTATTCTCCAACAGTCCTCGGATCAGCTTATATTTACTCAAATCCAGAGAGCAATGAACAGAAGATAAGTTGCCATGAATTGACATGTCTGGAACCGCATGGCTTATTTCTCTGGCAAATAAACATTTATGATAGAAATTTAAGTCAAAATTCTAAGAAAAAAAGAGACTTTATAAATGATGTAACTGAATGAGTCATACATCTAGCAACATATAAAAGGCATTAAAATAACTTGAAGTACTGTCTAAATGCTGTGGAGGCTTCTGATGAATGTACAGTAAAGTATTAGAGTAAATGCGTTACACTGTGCTCACAATATATTCGTATAACAAATTCTTAAAGCAAAACTAGTGAGATCAAAATCAAGCACAGGTCAACAAAATGCAAAAACAGCACAGTAACGTTCAGACTCCATCCACCACATTAAAATGGTGTGCAGTCATCTAAAGCAGGGGAGCGCAAACTGGGCGTGGGATTTTCTGGGGGTGGGCGCGTGGCGGTTACAGAGGCTCAGCGCTTCCCCGAAGGCATTTAAAATTAAATACTCTGGGGCCTCTAACTTCACTTGCCTTTGTGTCTGGCAAAGTGGTCGCCATGGCAACCCAGCGTCAAATGACACCGCGGGTTCACATAACCCAGCGGGTTCACATAACCCAGCGGCTTCGTTTGACACAGGAGCCGAGCCAGGGGGGAGGGGCGCAGGGGGAAAAGTCTGCGCACCCCTGATCTAAAGTGTCCATTATGGTGCTCTCATGGCTTCTCTGTACAAGTAAGATCAGAACAAATTGACAGGGAAAGAATGTAGCAATATTTGTTAAAGCAATGTACTTTTAAATGTAGTTATTTTTTTCTAATTATTTTATTTCAATACAATTATGTTTTTGCTCCAGCTGTGGTTCCCAACCTTTTTTTCCATTGTGCAACACCTGCTAGAAAATATGTGTTCTGCGAACCTTTGATTAATAAATCTTATTGCCTACTCAAACTATTTTTGAGTACTACTAGCCGTATTACTGTAAATGCATAGTCCCAACACGAGCTTGGGAACCCCCTATACTGCCTGCGATAGGCGATTACATTGGGGGGGGGGGGGTGGAGGGGGACAACCCCTTGTAGTCACCTCACGCACCCTTTGGGGTTCCTGTATCACCTGTTGGGAATCCCTGCGCTACAAGTATCCTCTTAAGTTTATACCGACATTTGAAAATGCAAAGTATAACAATAACCATTTCTAAAGTTAAAAAAAATACATCAATATGATGCATACCATTAAAATACATCATAACCATTGAGTTCAGTGAAAGATAGGCTGTATCATTAATAATAGGGAAGAATATTTCCTGAAGGGAAACTACACTTAACAGCAATTCAACCACAGAGGACTTGTGGCTCTATAAAGAATTATAACAAGAAAGATGGTATTAATTACCAGTACTCACTTATCCAAATTCCTCTCTAGTTGCAATTTCAGTCTACAGCGCTCTGTTAAAAGGCTGCCACCTCTCTGCCTGATAAAGTATGAGGGAAAGGAGAGATCAGCTCTGGATTTCTCCAAACCTTCTGCAAAATCTCTAGGCGATCTCTCTGCAGCAAAAATGTCCATGTCCTGCAGATCAACCACAATGCAATCTAGCAGGCAGATGTACTCTTCTGTAAAGAGAAAACAAGAATGAAAACATACTGTACATAAGTTTAAAAAGACATGTCCATCAACTTCAACCTTGTTTTTTTATTATTCTATTTGGGCGAGATACTCATTCTATATTTTTAGTTATATATGATCCAGAGAAAGGCAAGCAAAAAAACCTCAGCTAAGCATTTGCCAAGTCTCAATGGATAAATAAAAAAAATTAGTTCCTGACTCCAGTAATGTCATTCAGATTGCTCCCTGGATCAGCTCTTCTAATGTTTTAACTTAATTTGTTCTGCATATCGCTGTATGCCATTCATTTCTAATAAATATATCTGTTTCTTAAAAATAACTACTGTATATGCCATCACAGGCCAGAATTCACGTAGCTCCTATTGTGTGTGGGAGTTCGATCCTGTGTGAAACTGAATGGCAGGTAATGCAGGATTAAGCTCAGACATCCCCTATCAGAGTTGAGTAAATCTTCCCCACAGTCTCCATGGCTAGTAAACGCCAATTTATTTCTATAAAGAGCCATTTCCTTTGTTGCTGGTGAAATATCCTTTTCTCTAATTTTAAGGAATAACCCTGTGATTTATACTGCCCTTGAGTTGAAACGTGTATTGAACTGGGACCTGCTGTCTCCATCAATGATAGATGTGTTACGGTATCACACAGAAGTAGGAAGGCCCTGCTGGTACAGTATGGAATGGTCTTTGAAGTGAGTGAACTTGGTTCAACACACTGTTAACCTGGTCACCTTAAGCAAGACAACATATTTAAAATTCAACATACATCGTCGCATACCATGTAACAACTTTCTGAAATGGAGTGAATTTCTTTCCTAATGTCACACAAAAATGATTGCACATTATGAGCCGATTTCAAAATATGCCACTCCACATGGTGCAAACTTATCAAGCTGTGGTATGATCTAGTATCAGTTTTATAGTGACACACTTCCTCAACATTGTAAACTTACTAACCATTGGGAATTCTGCAATAGGAAAGATGCAAATCTTTAAAAATCGGCAAATCAATAATAATTTAAACTTTCAGCAGTTTGGTCAAAATCAATTGGATTAATGTCATAGGAAATAAAAGCAAAACACTGAGCGCATTGTTTTTTGTTTTTTTAATGTAAAATATAAAACAAATATTTGTAATCAAACATTGTGGTGTAGAATGTAGACCAGTATTTGTGGCCTTTTTTACTTACCAGGATTGGCTGAACAATCATTATCGGCTGCAGCAGACTGTTTTGCTTCCTTTTTACAAAACTGTGAATGGAGAACCGCTTCACTTTGAAGTTTGGATACTGAAAGTTGAGGCATAAACCGATCTTCCGCAGAAGCACATTCCACCTTCGACAAGTCTTCAGTTGTCTTTTTACCTATTTTGTGCTCTGGAGTAACAATGGGTGATGAAGAGTTACCCAAGTTCTATTGAAAAGAAGAACGAAAAATCTTTAAAAAATAAATAAACAGAAAATCCTTTTATAAGAAACATATAATCCTCGTGCAGACTTCAGGATCATCTCCTAGAAATAATTTCAAAAGAGGATGACCATGTTTAACAATTTATTAACACAAAAGTTGGGTACGCTTGGAAGTAAAAAAGCAATTAACCATATAACAACCAATACTTATCACTATTGAATATTTTTTTTATTAAACCTTCAGTTTCTATACGATTCATACAGTAGCTGTTTGCAATGTGTTGCTCCTCTGTTCAGTATACGGTCAGGGGCTTAGAGTGTTGAAGATGACATGATCTTGTAATGAGAAATTGTCAGGCTCACAGGCATTATTTTACAGCACAGAACATACAGTAGGTCAGACACCCCTCAAGCCAAAGACAAAAAGAGCAATAGTTACATTACAAGCTAATGACAGATGACAGTTTGTGCCACAGGATTACATTAACCATTTCATTGCCATAGGGGCCAGCAACACATCCCGCGGCAATACGTTGCATGGCCCTCCTGGAAGCAAAAGGGTTAAGTGCAATGTTGTAGGCCTCCACAGAACTGATGGAGCCAGCTAGGATGAGCAAGGGGAGAGAGGGGGCTGTTTCGCTTATCTGCAATGAATAGCACCATCTTTTAACATAAGAGGCAGAGCCGAGAATTTATTTTTCTATCTGATAAAAACTTTTTGTACAGCACTACTGTAAAATCGGTGGATTGGTCAGCGCACGGGTTTTTTCGCTCACAGGATGAAAAGAGAAAATGAGGGACACGTGATTAGTGTCAAGCCATACAAACCATTTAACCAGTAATATAATGTGGTTGTTTAATAAAAATGAATAAAAAGCTTGGATAAAAAATGCTTGGATAAAAATTCTTTTAAAACACTTTGATAAAAGACTGAATTGGGGCTTGGATGCAGATGTCTAAGTAAAAATACTCAATGGAAAAGGGTTCTGTGGTTGGGGGTGGTGTGGGGATGGGAATAGAAAATATAAAAATATATATAGAGGGACTGGTGGGGGCCGTATGCGCGCTTGTGTGCAGCCTGCTGCCAAACAGAAAATGTGATGCTGCTTATGCAGTAAAAAACAGTGAAAAACAGTAAAAAAACAGTAAAAAAACAGTAAAAAAAAGTAAAAAAAAAAAAAAAACAGTAAAAAAACAGTAAAAAACAGTAAAAAAAACAGCCTGCTGTCTGGCAAAAGTGGTGATGCTGTTTGCAGTAATCGTTATATTTGAGTGTTTGCCAGAACAGTGGTTTCCTCCTCCTCCTTCTGCTGGAGGTGGTAGGCGGTGCTGGTAAATGAAGTAAAACGGAGTTTTTCTGGTGTAGGGGTGACTTCCTACTCCTCCTTATGGAGTGGTATGTAAGTGGCTTCTCTCCCGGGTGCCCCGATTCAAGAAAAAAAGGGCCGAAACCGGTGATTGGGTTAAGGTGATTTATTAGTCATATACGCAGAAAAGAATAAAACACTTACAATACAGCTTTGGCAATAGCCCAGCTGCAGCCTGATCGTCCGATGGCGCTCCTCCGACCGGTGTATCCCCCGTGACCGGCGTCCGATGGCGGAACGGAAGGGGGGGCTTATACCGGATTGTCAACAGGCCAAAGCTGTATTGTAAGTGTTTTTATTCTTTCTGCTGTATGACTTAATAAACTCACCTTAACCCACTCACCGTTTCGGCCCTTTTTCTTTGAATCGGGCACCCGGGAGAGAAGCCACCTTACATACCACCTCCATAAGGAGGAGTAGGCAATCACCCCTACACCAAAAACTCCGTTTTACTTCATTTACCAGCACCGCATCACCACCTCCAGCAGAAGAGAGGAAACCACTGCTTCGGCAAACACTCAAATATAACGATTACTGCCAAACAGCCACCACTTTTGCCAGACAGCCGGCTGTTTTTTTATCTGTTTTTTTACTGTTTTTTTTTTTTTTTTTTTTTTTTTCTTTTTTACTGTTTTTACTGTTTTTTCACTGTTTTTTACTGCATAAGCAGCATCACTTTTCCTGTTTGGCAGCAGGCTGCACACAAGCGCGCCAATTACCGGCCCCCACAGTCCCTCTATATAATTTTTTATTTTTATATTTTCTATTTCCCATCCCTCACACCACCACCACCACAGAACCCTCTTTTTCCATTGAAGTATTTTTTACTTAGACATCTGCATCCAAGCCCCAATTCAGTCTTTTATCAAAGTGTTTTTAAAAGAATTTTTATCCAAGCATTTTTTATCCAAGCATTTTTTTTATTCATTTTTTATTAACAACCACATTATATTACTGGTTAAATGTTTGTATGGCTTGACACTAATCACGTGTCCCTCATTTTCTCTTTTCATCCTGTGAGCGAAAAAACCCGTGCGCTGACCAATCCACCGATTCTACTGTCATTATAAGAAGATTCCGGGCTTTATCTTCTCTACAGGTCCAGCTGCAGAAAACAACAAGGGCAAGTATACACTACCCCTTATTTGGTTATACATTACAACATAGGCCACACCACAAGCCTAATAAACAAGGGAGCGCCCCAGCCTCTATTCCTTTTTGCCAGCACTACTGTAAAACCTGAAGCTTGAACTAAAACAGAAAAAGCATACTGGCAGATATAGGAGGCATTACCATTAGCCAACATGATACACAGCAACAAACTGAAATGATGGCAGTTACAGTATATGTGTAATAATAATTTTCTGAATGTTTGAAAAATGTCTTCATTTACTATGGGGACATTACATGAGAAGGGGATTCTCAATGTTATTTGTTGTACCCCAATGATCCTATTTATCATTAAAATGTCCAATTAGGAAAGGGAGACATAAAAATAAATATGGTGTGTGGAGTAAGTGTCCTTATTAACTACAGCGTACCATATTTCAAAATGCTTCCAAAATTAATAAAAAAATGCTTTACAATACATACTGTACATTATCCGATTTATTGAAAGGCAGTCATCTAGGTTCAACTTCATGTCAGTGTCAGTCACTTTGGTGCTGTGTGGGACTGCACATTTCAAGAGCAGATATGTCAGTGAATTAATCTAATACCTCTACACAGATCAAAGCTTTCAAGTGCAGGAGGAACGTGACAGAAGACTACTACTTAAATTAGTACGCCAATAAGACATTTTATTTACTTTACTAAATCTCTTCTTGTACTTTCTACTGCTGTTTTATTGATTAAATATGATGCTCCATTCAGGAGATATAAACAGTTAAAATATTAAGGCTTCCTTTAGAAAAATAAAAAAAGCAGGACATGCTCAGTCTGAGAGCAAGATACAAATATACTATAGGCGATAAACTCAGACAGGCTTCTGGGGGAGACTGTTGCCTCAACACAAACTGCTTCAGTTTTTTTAAAGGCCTTTTAACATTGCACTACGCAATAAGTCTGTTATGTCAGCTCTTGTGAACGTATTCTAGCTGGAGACGTTCTGAAAGGGGCGCACAAACCCGGTCAGAAAAAGAAGAAAAAAAACACTGTAACTTTGATCTTCCCCATCTTGTTGCTTGAAGGTCTCTCGGTATAACTAGAAGCAACAATGTGCCACCAAACTGTGTGTCGATTAAAAGACAGTTCAGTACTTATTTATAGCATTGCTAAACAAAAAGTGTAGCAACTTTCACAAGAATGTGAAAATCTGCTTTAAATGTGATACCTATGTATGTTATATGATATCAATGACAAAATATCTAAAAACAAATACTGTTTGTAGGACTTCTGCTTTATCCTCATATTTGGGTTCACGTGTTCAATTCAAAGCATACATGCAACGCATTTTACCGATGTCCAATTTATCATATCATACAAAACCTGACTAACAACAGCAGAAAATAGGAGAAAAAAAATAAATAAATTGAATCTCAAGGGCACAGCTACTTTGCTGTTGAAGACAGAATACAGGGACATTAGTAATAAGTGAACAATACAGTAGCTAGGGGATTAATGTACCGTAACACTGGAAAACAGGACAGTGTTCTGCACTTCAAAATCATGCAATGGGTTTTAGATTGCTCCCCCAAAATCGTGCAAGCCACAGGAATCACAGGAATCACATTTATAACTGTACTAAATATAGTAGGCAATGTGAATTTGAGCCAGTCTCAACAATTCTCTGTCTTCAGCATGCTTGCCAACTACAACTGAATACATGGAATTCGAGTATACATGGAAGAGTGCATTTGTGTGAGGAGGGTTGCAGAGTGCAGTATGTACTTGAATATTGGGAGGAAGGAGTAGAAGGAGTAGAATGAAGTTATGTGTGTATGGGGAGATAGATTGGGCAGGAGGACTCGGCGAGTATCTATACGTTTATGGGGAGAGAGGGCTTAGCGAGTATTTATAGGTTTGTAGGGAGGGAAGGATGAATTATGCATATGGGAGTAAGGAATTAAGGTGTATGTCCATGTGTGAGGAGAAAGGGAGGGGGGGGGAACTTGATATGCGGTGGTGGGTGGTAAGTATATATATATATATATTTTTAATGCATCACAGCAAGTGATTCCTAATAATATACTGTGTAATCTCAACACATCATACCATATGATCTCAAAAGAGGGTTGCAGGCATAAACAATCAACCTATTTCTATAGAATAGAAGTGTGAAAACGTCAATTAGCAAAAGAAGACACAAATTGGAATGGGAAAAACACTGCAGTCAGTTTTGTCAATGCATCCTTATGGAATTCCATGCAATCCGCACACCTAGATAATGCTTTTTTATCCAAGCTTTTTAGCCATTTATGTTTGTTTTTAATATTGCACTACTTTCCGCTTTGTTTATTGCAACATGCTGCAATATCTTAAATTCTAAGCTTTCAATAATTGATTATGCATATATTGCTGAAACAAAACAAAATCTACATTTTTCATAGTAAAAACTCAATCTCTCAAGTCCAATGTAAACCAAAAATGTGCATGAACAAAAGAACTAGTCTGCAATTGAATAAGAATGCTCTTGTACAATACTCTTGTATTAATTTGCTGAATTCCATAAGGTTTAGAAAAGCATTCAAAGTCTTTTTTGGTAACTCTTCAAACGAATGCAATAATACCTTAAGTAAAATAGGATCCTTATATGAAGACCCATGCATAATGAAATCCTTCAGAGCAAATAAAACAGAAAAAGAAAATTGTGTTTGTCTTGTTAGCAAGGACACAAAACAATTACAAGTTTAAGGTGTTACTTACCATTTTTTTGCATACAGGCAAAAAAGTTACAGCCTAAATGTCTTACTAGTTACGGTAGATATAAAAATAAACTCTCTCCAACAGGGCAGAAGCCCAGGACGAAAGCAAGAGCACTACAAGCAAACCTAGTCAAGGAGTTTAAGCAGCAGATCTTTCTGCAACAATTGACAATGCAGACACCTGTAAAATGGGAGTCATTAAATAGCATATTTCACCACATTCCAGAATCTCATTTCTTGGCCCTCTCGCCAAAATGTTCCTAGACACTTTATTAGCTCAGTTGAGTGGGTGTTTCATTGGTTAAAAGGTACAATCCCTCCTAGGACCAAACTGAACTAATTTCAGTGACATGTTTAAGGAGTCTCGTCGGTGTATTTAATGGCTACCTTTATTCTACCAAATCTGACACGCACGTATTTCTAATTCTTCTGTTAATGTTAGACTTCGAGGGGCATGATTTCCTGTGGGTGCTCTGTTTTGTCCAATATCGCTGTGGGTTTGGCATGTGCTTGTACAGTTAGAGCTCCCTCTCCCCCTCCTCTTATCCTTATTCGTTCTCTGATAAGGACAGGGTGGGATTGGGGTAAAGTAAACAGTTGATTGACAAACGCTTCCCCATTCCCCAAAGCGATTCCACTTGCAGACTATGTGGGATTGCACGTTTAAATCCCCATTTTTGACTCATACATGGACGTGTGTGTGTATACATCTACATGTGTGTATATATGAGCGCGCGCGCACGTACGTGCGTGCGTGCGTACACACACACATTGAACAAATTACTTTACAAAGTATAAAAGTGGAGGCAGGTATTCAGGAGCGCAAATCAATCCAGGTGTTCATGTAAAATAAGATATAAATATAGTGCATCACACTATTGATTGTACGTAAAGAATGAGAAAATGGTAGAAAACTCACTCATGGCGGTTCTGATTGTGGCGATGTGGTTGTTCAGAGTAACCAACTCGTTAGATAATCCAGACACCTTTGCAATGGCGTTCGTCAAGGCCAGATGAGTGAAGTGGAGGGACAAGAGGGAAGGGAATATTACCCCTGAGGAAGCTCAACGGAGCAAAACGCGTTGGGTGGAGCTATACAGACGTCTGGGGGACTATCCAGTGGCTGGAGGACTTTCTGGAGGAATGTCAAGCAGAGATTGGGTCCAACTTTCCCTGGTTAATCACCCGCTGTTCACTGTGCACGTCCGTCGCAGCAGAACAACCAGTGGGAGAAGGAGTGCTGTATCCTTTCCAGATTCGGACCCTGGGTGGTGCCAGCGCCTTTTTCTGCATATTGCTTGTGAGTGCGATACCTACCTTTTATAATACATAGAGCAAATCTGCACTATTTTGTGTCTTCTCTATATTTTTGCATGTGGGATTCCCTTCCCTCTTGTCCCTCCACTTCCCTCATCTGGCCCTGACGAACGCCATTGCAAGGGTGTCCGGATTCACTAACGAGTTGGTTACCGTGAACAACCACACCTCCACAATCACTCACGGACCATGTGAGGGAGTTTTCTATCATTTTCTCTTTCTTTATGTATAATCAATACTGTGTTTTACTATATTTATATCTTATTTTTCATGAATACCTGGATTGATATCCGCTCCTGAATCTCTGCCTCTACCATTCGTTCATGGACTTGGATTGAGTCCATTTCTGGAGCAGCGCTCTTTCCAGGAATTGTATAAAATGTATTATCTTTATCACACTAGTGTGTTCACAATTTTTCACCAGTGATTGATATTTGCAATCAAACGCTCTCGGATTGTGCCCAAAGTATAAAAGTAGACACAATCACTTTTTAGCGTGCAGTTTAAAGAAAGATAATGCTCCAACTACAAGTCAATTTATCACTTTAAAAGCTTGTGATAAAACATTAATTGTGAAACAAATAAAAAAAGGTATCACATAATAGTGAAGTAATGATTTATTTTGCACCATCACTTCCTTATTAAATCTAGGTACAATACATTATATAGGTTGGCCCCATTCAAATGTAACAGAAAATAATCATGCATTCTTAAAGCTTTTTTATTTCAGCAACCCATCAGAAACGAAAGTGCAGATATGTAATCAGAAAGAAAAATTACCTATAGCGCAAGGGCATAAAGGACAAAAAAACACAAAATCATGTCATCTGATTTGAGAGGAATATTCCCCACTCAAATGAAAAGAGCTCTCAGAAAGGCTGTTAAATCAGGCATGTAGCTGTAAATTCAACGGACTACATGCCTGATTTAACTTCTTATAAATTCTTTTCATTTAAATGGGGAATATTCCTATCAAATCAGATTACAAAGTTGTGTTTTGTATCCTTTTTGCTATTGCACTTTATAGGTCCCATCTCTCCCTTTATGGACAATGCATTCTCTCTGGGTGAGAGTGTGGACCTCAGCTAAATGGACAGCTGTAGCACTGTATTCCCTTATTTTTATTTTAAATTATTTTTAATAATTTGATGAGCAATTTTATTGTTTATGTTCTGTCAAATTTGTATAAACTCCCATTTTATACATTTACTATATTTTACACTTTCTTCATTCCATGTTAATGTAAAAGTTATAAACAAAAACCAAAATAACAAAAAAAACTTTGCAATAAAATGTAAATTCATAATAATAATAATAATAATAATAATAATAAACTACAAAGAAAAGGCATTTTATGCTTCCTTGAGCATTGGGTACATACACACTATATTTTCTAAAACTGCCCGTTCTTTTTCAAGACATTGCTGTGGGCAGAGGAACTTTTGAATGGGGTGCTGGTGACGGTGATTGCCTTTGCATTATAATCTATGGAAGGGCAAACAAAAACACACTTTTTCCATTATGCTCTTTGTTCAAGTTAAAACTACAGATTTGTTGCATTAGAATCCTCTCAGAGCACATTTTTCATCCTCTCATGAAAGTCATTGAGGAGTTGAAGCAGCAGCCATTCTGCTCCCAAAAAGATGGAAAACACAGAAAAAAATAACACATTCACATCTCCAGACTGTTTAGATTTGCCATTTAAAATCAACATTCCCACTACTCTACTACTTTATATTGGCTGTGAAAGAGCGACTGCGAAGACAAGAACATTTCTAAGGAGATCTTTCAAACCAATTTATTATGCAATGCATCTACATGTTCTTACCTTGTCTTTTAAAGAAAAGGTTCCTGGGGTTTCTGCAAAGAGAAACTTGTTTTTGACTTTTAATTTCCCAAGGTTAGCAACAATTAGGTTATTTGATTGGGAGCTTTCAGGTATAAGGAGGACAGGTGCTCCGGCCTCTATATCAAACAGGATTCGAGAGGCTCGCTGTGCCTGGTCTCTGACCTTAATCAAAAGGAAAAAGAATATATGTAAGAGCACAATTAATGTCTACATTGAACTGAATATCAAAGCTCAACATAATGGAATATCTAGCACTTATAGTTATATGAAAGCAGAAGAAAACTTGGCAAATTTGGACTATTCTTATTTTTTGGCAGGATTGGAAACCATTAATGAAATAAAGAACTAAGGCTGGGGCCATGGTGCCTTCGGCTGCGCGGAGGAGTGCGGAGGCTGGGAAGTTACCTGTGTGAAGCAGGTGCTTTCCCTGGCCATGGTGGACGGGCTGTGGGGGGCGTGCCTAGAGGCATCACAGAGCTGGTTCGCCCTCATTGGACGAACCGCTCATGTGACCGGCCTGTCACGCCAAGAAATCAGTTGAGGGATTTCTTGCGCAACGCACGCGCCCTCGATGTGCTCACTGCCTAAAGACAGTCTGATCGTGACCGTACGGTCTGCGGCACCACGGCCCCAGCCTAATACATCAACCTAAACAATATCAGGAAGACAAAAATAGGGTCCAAAACATGCAGCTCAGGAAAAAAAATTGCCGCCAACTTACCATTTGTCCCTGAATGGCTGCCCTCTGGCGGCCAAGAATATCTTGTAACTGCGTAAAATGTTGAATAAAGGCCACAACCTCAGACTGAAACCGCTGAGTGTGAACATACTGCACAGAGGCCATCCTCAAGCTCACATGCATGTCATAGTCTCTTTCTAATGTAGGATCTGGAGGACCATATCTATGGGTAAAAAAAAGTGAAAGTAAAAAAATTATAATATGTGCAGCATGTAAAACACAAGACCTGAAATGCAAAGCTATAAAAAAATACATTATTTGAATTTAATATTTTAAAACAATATTACATCTTGTAAAGGAAGGCAGTCAGTGGTCCAGTGGCCCACTGGTGTAGGGGCTACATCATGGGTTTCAGTTCGTTGTCCAGCGTGAGATTGTGTTCTGCTGAACACTATCTAGCAGGCAGGGGAGCTGAAGAGGAATCCTCTTCTGTTCCGGTAATCATAAACCTGCATTATATGAGCGTAATGTTCCAGGGGAGCTGGGGCACTCAAAGGCTTAAATGTGTCAGACATATAGCTCTTTACAATACATGTGACATAATATTATAACACAAATGGGCTTCAGACAAAACAATAATAGGAAAAGGAGTCCCTGCCCAGAAGAGCTTACAATCTATGCGGGAAGTGGAGAGAATTTACAGAGACAGTAGGAGTGTGTTATGGTAAGTGTGTCTGCAAGGGGCCAAGGTCAGTGCATGAGATGTGTAGTATCAGCCAATGGAGCTACTCCTATGCTTCGTAAAAGAGGTGCTTTTTAAAAAAGGTCCTAAAAGTGGAGAGAGGGGGTGCCAGTCAGATATTGAGGGGAAAGACATTCCAGAGGTGTAGGGCTGTGAGAAGTTTTAAACGGGAGAGGGCTTTAGATACAAAAGGGGTCAAGAAGACATCTTTGAGCAAAACACAAGAGTCGAGCAGGTGCAGAGCAAGAAATTAGGGTGGAGATGTAAGGAGGGACAGAAGAGTGTATAGCCTTAAAAGAGTAGAATTTTGTAAATACGGGATTTAAATCTGCAGTTCGAGCAATATCCTACATGTGTGTTTTTTTTAATAAATCAGTTCTGCACTATGAGAAAATACTTGCAGCATTTAAAATAAATAAATTTAAAAAAATGTAAAGACATTTTTAATGTATTCTAATATAACAAGCATTTTTGGTCCTACAGAAACCATTTACAAAGTCACCTCCCCTTCCAAAAAAGCATCACCTTTTTGAGCCCCGTCCTCTCTAGAAGAGAACCAATTGAATCTAGTGCCTGCCTGGTCACATGACCTTCCTCACAGAACGTTGGCTGTCAGTGCAGCAGAATAGGACCCAATATGCATTTAGTGAACCCGGAGCCGAATCTTCAGCGATCGATTACATGAGAACGGATCAATCAGCAACTTAGCTAATCACTTGGCAGCATGGAGATAATTAGTTATTTTAGGGAGAGCTGTTTCAGTGGAGTGAGCAGTGTGGAAATCGGATTCTGGAGGATCTAGAAGAAAATAGGTAGCGAGAAAATGGAGCAAGCGAGAGAATACAAGGCGTTCAAGGAGTTTAGCGGCAAAAGGCAGGAGGAAGGCAGGAGGGAGGCGGGAGACAGGGCAATAATTAGAGAGACAGGTTACTGTTTTTGAGCAAAGCTATACTATAACTGTTGCATGCTTGGACAGGTAGCAGAGTAGAAGAAGGAGTTGAAAATATGTGAGTGTAGGGATTAGAGTAGGAGCAAGAGGTTTGAGGAGATGGGAGGGAATGTGGTCAAGAGGGTAAGTGGTAAAGATGGAAGAGGAGTTCAGCAGTGACACATCCTCCTCTGTGAGGGAAGAAATACAGTTCAGGAAGTTAGGAGGAGAGTTAGGAAGAGGTGTAGAATATGAGAAGGATAAAGAATGGATGCCTTGTCAAACAGAATCCACCCTAGTCTTGAAATACTCAGCAATGTCCTGAGGTGAAATGAAGGAAGAAAAACAGGTAACAGACGGTGGTCTGAGTAGAGTCAAAGACAGAGAAGAGTCGGCGTGAGTGTCACAGCATATTAGAAAGAAGGCAGCTGCACTTTATTAAATCATTGGTGCAAAGAACAAGTGAGCACAACATTTCAGGGAGGGGGGGGAGACCACCCACCCTTCCTCAGGTAAGCGGCCTTCTTTCTGATATGCTGTTAAAGTCGCTGTGTATTTAGCAAGTATTTGTACATCCAGAACCCTCCCCACCTCCCCCAACTTTATTGGTTCCCTAATAAGGACAGGGTGGGATAAGGGTAAAGACAACAGTTGATTGACAAACACTTTCCCATTCAGCAGTCTTTAAGAAATTCAACTGAAAAACTATGTGGGATTGCACCTTTAAGTTAATATAAAGCAATTTTAACATTAGTTACAGAACACAAAATGTATTTTAAACAAAATCACTATTGTTCATTTGCAATGACTGCTTTCGTTCAATTATCTAATGAATAGGGGATATACAGGCAGAGTAAGTTGTGAGTCATTAGCTGGCTTAGGTTATCTCTGATGCGGAATACAGTGCAAGACATGTTGGCATTTTTGATTATTTTTGCCAGCAAGACTCAGAAAAAATGCTTTTAATGAATTTGAAACAAAATATTATTTTTATTAATAAGGCCTACCGGCACCAACTAGTAAAGATCACAAGTTATAGGCCCATATTTACTAACAGTAATATTCCATGTAACATCTTCTGATGCAAGATGGCACCTTATGGTCCATTAATTGGAATGGCGTATAAAGTGGCTTAGTAAATATGGGCCAGTGTGTTACAGCCAACAGAAGCCATAAATACACAACGTATTGAGAATTAAAAAGGTCAATGCTCCTGGTATGCTTGAAAATACCATTACACTGCGTCTTTCCTATCCCTCCCATTCTGAGTGATTGATTACAAGACGGTTGCTAAAGAGGTTATTTGTAAGTAAAGAGGTGTTGTACACTTGCAATAATAAAGTGACTGAGATTGATTACAGACACCTGTTAGCCATTTCTGTGAACATGAGGATTTGGGACGGTAGCTATCCGAGACAGACAAAGCTTTCGTTCCTTATATGAAAGATGCTATTCATACATTAATGTACCAAACATGTTAAGACCATATACAGAGAAACGCCTGCGTATGTAGTTTTTCTCTGTATAGTAGTAGTAGTTGTAGTAGAATTGAAGATTAATTGAAGGATAATACTAGGACGGAACGTTTCCAGCAGTGAGAAGCAAGGAATGACACGGTCACCATCTTTGAGAGCACATGCAAGAACCCGATTTGTATATCTAATATCTGTAAAATACTCAAGGAAATAAACGTTTTTTTAATGTGCTAGATCTGAATGCTGAAATGTCAGATCTGGGAAGATATGATGGTTGATATTTCTTACACAGTGAGATTGCAAGCCTGGG
Source organism: Ascaphus truei (assembly GCA_036426205.1). Taxonomy (NCBI): domain Eukaryota; kingdom Metazoa; phylum Chordata; class Amphibia; order Anura; family Ascaphidae; genus Ascaphus; species Ascaphus truei. The sequence goes on from CM071572.1 coordinate 34,549,076, forward strand.
TGTTTTGGGAATATATAAAATGGGATGCAGCAAACTCTGCACGGGGGCCAATAATGTTATTCTATTTTTCATTTGTGGCAAAAATAAGTTCAAAGTCAGACCTAATGTAAATATCAGTGGCCTCCAGTGTCAGAAACCCAACAACATTCTTACACTTCACACAGTGATAAGAGAAACAAATAGCAGAAAAAGGTTAGTGTTTTGGGCCACACTTCATAGAATTGATATACAACACCAATGGTCATTACAAGAACATTAAGCAAATGAATCTTACTTGAACATTTTAAATATGAGAGCCTCTTCTCCGCTAGTAGTGAAGCGCTCTCTGTAAAGCTCTCCATGGAGAGTCAGATCACTCAGAGACAGGCTGCCAATGCTTCCCTGCACAGCTAAATCTCCCTCTGTGGTAAAGGGAAATACAACACAATATCTTTCATTCACAATACAATTAAAGCAGCAAAACATTGGAATATATGTGACTTGTCACGGAAATTCTATCCATCACCACTCTATGGTATCGCTCTATGTAACAGTGAAATTAATATAAATACGCTTCACGTGTTTTACCAACTGCAAAAAGGGACAGTTTGTGTATTGGCTCTGTAAAATATATTACTTTGCTCAGTAAATGGAAAATGCTGTAATCTTACTGTACTCTTCTATGAGACAAGTAGTATTTAGTCAACATCCCATTAAAAAGGTAGTCAGAAACAAAGATAAGAACATTCTCAAAAAGGCTTCCGCTTTCACAGCGGTCTGACCAAAACTTCTCTTCTCATAATGTAAAAAGAACCAACAATGAACAAAAACAGCAAGGAAATATAAAGTTGCGGGTTAACTGAAACATAGTTATGTCCACTGTGGCTCACTTGTATAGAAGTTTGCATCTCTTGTGATACATTATTAAAAAGCAATAGTGAAATATGACATCACTTGGTAATACTGCTTTAAGGACCCATACTCACCAATCATTTCAAGATGAGCAATAAGTTTTGATACACTGGCTTTAGCTAGTTCACTTGTTGTATTTTTTAGCACCAATGACAGAGAGTGGACCTTAAAATAAAAACAGTTCAAAATTATAATCGAGTATGCACAAATCTGTATGGAATAAACAAAATGATTCTGAATACTGCTTCGGGTAGGGGTGCGCAAACTTCCTGCGCTGCTCCCCCCCTGCCTGCTCTCCCCCTCCTTACCTCTAATTCGGCGTCAAATGACGCCGCGTTGCCATTGAGACGTGTGGACTTAAGCCAGGTAAGTGAATTAGAGGCTTTGCGCTCTCAGCGCAGGGCCTCTAAAAGCCCCCCCCCCCCCCAAAAAGTCTTCAACCCTCAGTTTGCGCACCCTTGGCTTAGGGCATACTATAATTCTGGGAATTATTCAAATAATTTGGGCCCAAATTTACAAAACTACTATTACTCTATAGCAGGGGTGCACAAACTTTTCCCCCTGCGTCCCACAGCTTGCTTTCCCCCCTTACTTACCATGGCTCCGGCGTTTCTGACGTCACAACTTCATTTGATGCCGCATCACCAGAAGCCGCCAAAGACAAGGTAAGGGAACGTACAGAGGCCGTGCGTGCGATCCCCCGCATTTAATTTAAATACTTTGGGGAAGAGCGTGGGGCCTCTAAGTGCCGCACCCCCCCCCCCTTCCCCAGAAAATCTTGCGCACCCCAGCTCTATAGGACACCTTTCTATAGGGCACCAGAAAAAACCCTTCTTACCCATTCACTGTAATGGGCTACAAGGGGAGGGGAATGGGTGGGATGTGAATCTTCCTGCACTGGAAGTTGTCTTGGGGATTAGCACAGTTTAATAAATATGAGCCGATATGAGGCCTTTTAAATGTAAGTTTGCTGGCAAATGAATCATTGTGCCTTGGCTTATATTTCTGACACCTATTTCTTCATAGTAAAAATTCTATGAAATATTTTCTGTATTTCATATAGTACAGTGTACGTATCCTTGTACACACAGTCGAATTTTGCAGGCCCAGTGAGCCCCTGCCCTGTAGAGCTTACAATCGAATTTTTGTGTCCGAGACACGGGGAGAAAGTTGCTCAACGGCACAAGGAGTTGACACTGCTATTTAAAGCAGGCTCCCCTGCTTCAGTCAGTGTCATTGCTTTCAGAGTCAGTGTTGTTACTCACCAAGTCACCACTACATGAAATAGACCTTACAAGGTACATGGCAATAGATGGAAATTAACGTTGAGTGTCAAGCAGAGGTCATCAAAAAACAGAATGAAGATACTGTACCATATTTGAGGAGTATTATATAACAACATTACAAAGATAATACAATACTTTGAGGGGAGGACAACCACCAATCAAATACAGTGGCAGGATCCCCGGGGCACACCGTTTCGAGGTCCAAAATCACCCCTGAGGAAGCAGGCAAGGTTTGCTAAACATGTAGGGCAATTTTGGACATCGAAACAGCTTGCTCAAAGGGATCCTTACAATCTACTGCATCCATCTCCAAGACAACAGAGGTCATCTTAGTGCAGACTACAGCGAGCATGTGGAATGGTGCTCAGCGGTTTCACTGCAGCACATGGAGACCCTACCAGTACAGTGCCAGAGAGAGGGGAGATATCCCTTTGTGTTATATACAATACTGTGTCCATGTGCTGAATGACAGCACTATACTTGAGTGGAATTTATTCCATTACTTTTTACTATCTATCTGTTAAAATAATCTGCACCATTGATTGGTGTGATGTGCTTTTCTACCCACCAGATAGATTCTTGTTCATCCATCACAAGAATAAGGACCATTAGATATCTTTCAACTTATAGAGACTTTTGTGGAATACCTCAGAATGATGAATAAATGTATTAATATTTTCTATGCCATTTAAGACAGATTCATTGTTTCTAAAACACATTACAATAGGAAAGACCATAATAACTTACAATCAAAACATGTATTCCTAGCAAAATCAATAAAATTAAAAATATCTCAAAGGAGGTTATTCACTAGGTACTTGTAGTACTAGAAGATACCAGACGGTAATGGCCATTTTACCAGTATGGCATTTGAATGTAGTAATAGCTTCTGCACCTTAATGAATGTTCACCTCATTTTTTTCATACCTTGAGGTCCATCTTTGTGTTGGTATGATCTTGGACAGAATCAGTGAGCAAATCATTAGCCTCGGACGTTGCTGCTTGTCGAGTATCCGCTGGCTGTTGCTTCATAGCGTGATTGTCAGCAGTTGATCCAATTCCAAAAAAGTCTAAAATCACCACCCAGGTTTGTAATGTGATTAAAACATCCAGGCAATTAAAATCTACATCCACACTACGGTTTATATATTTATATTTAGTAGAATATTCTGAGTGTTTTTTGTCCACCAAGAATACATTAATGTGAACCAAGGAATCATCAAAGCCGTCTTTTGCACAAGATGCTTTTGATTTCACAGATGTTGGAGATGGAGGTGGTGTTAAAGGATATTCAGAATCCCGGTCTTCTTTCTGCTTTTTGCGATACATACAAGATGGTCTTTGATATAACTGGAAGACATTTGGTGCCTCTTCAATGTGAGATGGAAGGGATCGTGGCATCTCAGGATAGTCTACATGGGATACGGATGGGCACGATTGTGATAGATACTCTTTGTGGACTAAGCTGGATGGCTTTGGTGCACCCCGGGATACCATAAGGTTCTTGTATTTTGAATCTGGATTTTTTTCCAGAAGGTCTTCCATTAGAAGGGAACGCAGAGCAATCTGTATGGCTAATGTCTGTGGGTGGTCTTTATTAAACTCAATGTCAAAATCTTGAAACTTTAGACTAACTAGACCTTGAGCACCAAGCGTGAGATCACCACTTAACTGAACTTGTAATTCAGAGATCCGAAAGTTTGCTTGAATTTGAGTAAACGGTTTCGATTCCTCTGTAGAGACAGACTTGCTTGAAATGGTTTGAAAGCTGGAGGTATTAAAGAAACTGTTTTCCTTCGATTCATTGAAAACTTCAGCACTTTTAAAAACGGAAGCAGCAGGAGACGCTTGACTGGAAGTACAGGTAGAACTTTGTGTCAAATCGTTCACATCTTCATTGTATACCAGGTTGTCAAGGGTCTGCAAAACTTGCTCATACACATGTTTTGCTAGAACCACCTATATGATATTGAAGAAAGAAAATCAAAGTTAGGGGGGAACTTTCTTCCAAAAATGGGTACGACTCCATAGATTTAAGTAGTTACACAACAGTATATATTTGTGTCAAAGTCCTATTGGTGGACGAAACGCATCAGAGTTACTCTGTGGCAGATTCACTTCAACATGCACTAAATAAACAACCTTTTTTTCTTATTGCGTTTTGACACATTTGATTGTACCCCTACGGTGAGCTGTGAACCGCCTAAACCAACACTTTCTTTCTTACCTGATTACTCGGCTGGAGCACGCTCTATAGCGCACCTGATGAACTTTCAATTTGCAGTGTTTGAGGACTGAACTCGACGAGTCAAGATCGCGAGTACTCACTCGTTGCGGGGTTGCGTGGCTGTGTATGTGACTCCGGGATGTGTGAGGGTAGTGGCGGAGATTAGCTGTGGTGGGCCGGTTACATGGTTCCGTGCGGGGAACACGGCTCCACTGTTGACTTGTCTCCCTACCACATTATGGCCCCGTCCTCATGTTGAGTCTCGTGTACACAGTCTTACTCCCTGGTTCATGTTTCTAAGATTCAGGATATTGATCAGAAGCGCTTATATTATTTTATTATCACCTTTATTGTGGACATTGTAGAATCTGTTTGCACTATATGGAGCATCGGTCTTTGGAGTTTATTCTCTGCTTGTTCTTGTATATTTTTGTCAAGTTTAGGGATGGTGATATTCAGATAACTCCACGTGTCACACACCTAAAATTTGTGTCCACTATAGTGGCTAAAAAAGGACAAGTTACTCCAAAATCAATATACTGTAGATGTGGGACCGTTTCCTGACACAGGGGAGCATGAAGCAGGTGCTGTTCAGGACTTTTTTTTGTGTAGACATTGTAACCTTTTTGTGTATATTTTTTCATATTAGTGTATAGATATATCAGAAAAAAACTGAAAAGTATATCAATAAACTTGCACCATTCAATATAAGCATAACTAGTCATGTAATGTTGATTGCATTAGATTCTGAAAACCATCTCTCAAATTATGTTATTTCCATATATCTGAAGACAAAACAAGTATAATAAAGATATTCATCCCATAACCATTCATTTATGGTCTTATTTTATGGATCGCTGTTCCTCGATGGTTTAGTTTAATGTCCTACTGTACGTTAATATATTCTAGAAATAATATTTAAAGGGTACACATTACAAACATTGCAAATAAAATATTAAAACAGTTCCCCGTGTACAGGGATCCCTATAATATATCACGAGTATAGCTTATTTTAGAAAATTAAGATCTCTACATTAATCAACATAAATAGAATGAACATCTTTAAATAAACTGGTGAAATACCAGTGGGTCTACAGAATAAATGCACTGTAGGCAAAATAAAGTGTATAAATGGATAAGGATATAATACAACACTTTATTCGGTCGAATGGACACAGTAAAATACAGGAGGAAACATTGTACAAATGGTACAAATAAAATGCATGGCTGCCTGGCGAGGAGAAAAGGGTATTGCTAAATAAATGCAATACAGTTCCCCGGAGAATACAGTGCTGCGATGGTAGTGTGAGGAGTTAAGGACAGTTGAAATTGGGAAAAACAAGTACATGTATGGACTTGTCCAGATTTCTTGAAATCTGGTTTACGTGTGTGTGATCCTGTGTGTATTGAATTCAGAATGACTTGGAACTTACTGACTAATTCACCATTCATAACTTGCTGTGATGCCTGTTAACTTGTTCACAGCCTTGGCAGCTGTAAACTCTGTAAAGAATGATGCTGTGATGTATATCTGTCTCTGAATAAATACTGGAACAAAAGACTTCGATCCATGAACTTATTGACTAAGGTGATGCACCTTATCTTCAAGATAGAAAAGGCACCATCTTCCGTAGGTACCATAGATAGTGCTGGATCAAGAAAGGGGGGCATGGACAGGGGAAGGAGAATCTCCAGCTGCGCAGTGTCCCTAGCTCAGAAGTCCTGACATGTGGAGTAACAGTGAACGAACTGGAGAGGGAAAGGGAGGGAATTATATACACAGCATCCCTACAGTACAAGTTCCGATTTACCATAATCTTCCCAGGTATAGGGAAAAACTGTGAATGGATGAGAGACGGGAGGGATGGAGGGGGTATGCCCTACTAGCTATCCCTAAAGCGCTTTTAACTGTAGTCGAGTAAGCAAGTAAGTAATGTGAGCACAAGCAGAAGAGGAGCTGCACCTTGATAACAGTGCTGATGTTTGTTCGTTGCCAAGAGCTCATTTCTGCCTGCTGTTGCGGTGCCTGTCCCGGTCAGACAGATGACGACAGGATAACTTCAGCGGACTACCCGAAGACGTGTCACATAGGCTGTTTCTACCAGGGTAAGTCTTACCCTTGAAGAAGGGTAGTAGTCGGATGACATCATCCAGTCAGCATCCCTGCTGTATCTATACACTGTCGCATGCTCCGCGACGTCGATACGCCTTCATGCATGCCATCATGACACTGTGTAATTTAGGAGTATAGAAGGCTCACTTGTTTCAGGTTTGTGTTACCTTGAGAAAGTTCAACTGTCAGAACTGAAACGTTGGTGGGTAAATAACGCACGACTATTGCATCAATCCCTCGAGTGTTGCTCTTCTACTTCCGAAGAATCAGAACTACATGCATTTAATATTTGAGAGTTCTAGCACCCTTAATGGAGGAAACTTCTTAAATAACTTTGTGTGTGCTTTCATCTCCTCCTTTTGGTTGTATTGTATTGTATGTCTTTATTTATATAGCGAGTTGTGAGTGATAGTGATTATAAGGCGCTAACAACTTAATAATAGTGATATTTTACAGGAATAGTGCAATAAACAATAAATAAGTGCTCAATATAAATCCCCCTGCTCAAACCCTCTGGTATAGACCTGTTTCCCGGGTTCCAATTAGAATGATTGTTTCAGACAGTCCAGGGAGCAAAATATGGGGAAAAAAAACAAAAAACGTGCAATTTAAGTGCAGACGTTGAGACTAAAATCCAATATGATGTCAGTGTGCTTGCTCTACGGTTATTCTACTCACAAGATGTTACTTGGTATATAACCAGTTGGCAGATTGGGCTGCCACCCCAGGTGAATGCTGAATACTGTGTGACTCCCTCCAGGCTCGTCTCGCAGAATGGTAGATACACATGCAGGGAAGAAACAGAACTACATAGCGCGATCTGTCTTTGATTGACTTTATAAAGGTATAGGCCTCTAAATGTGCACTTACACTGTGCCCAAATTAAAATCGCATTTTTCACATATATAGTGACTCTAGGGGGTACTCCGCCGTTCTCACCACCTCCTCTCTGGCTCGGATCCTCCTCCTTCTGCACCTGGGACTCTGAACTCCGTGTCCTCCTCCGGTGCGTGTGACTACTGCTCGTGGATGGTGCAGCTACGGATCCCTCACTAGACCAAAACACCACTCTACGCGTTGCGCCACGCTCTCACAAGCTGTCAATGGCTTCGTCAGAGTGTGTGAGTGGTAGTTTAATAAGTGTCCATATATACCCTTTCAGATCTCATTAAACAATTATCACAGATAATTATGTTAGCGCTATGATTTTCATGTTATATATATATATACTTAGAACTCATAGTAACATCTATACATAAACTCGTTTTACATGATTTATTTCATATAAACATCATTCTCATAGTTATAAAATCAGTGTATTTATTTGAATATGGGGCTATTTATCTATGGGAGGGTTAAGCTAATTAGGCTGCTTTCATCTGGTGGATGTGCAGAGTGTAACCTGCATGATATTGTTTTCTTTATTTTTCTTCTTCATTCTATTAGCCGCTGAATCAGTCAAGGATTTTGAGGGGAGGTTTTTTTTAGATCTTAATGTTCTAATTGTTCGGTTGACGCTATATATAGACAATAACTAATGTGACTAACATCAATTACATTTATGATGCTAAAATAGCTCTAATGTAAGCTGGCACAATGGAATAGTGCTATTATTGATACTATATTTATCCTTTAAAGGAGGGATGATTTAAACATCTACCACTATAATAAATGATGGTATTTTTTACTACAAATTCTGCAATTGGACAAATCGTATATAGTATCCTATAAGTGTTCAATAGTGTATAATACTAAAATTTAGGTGGAGAATGACATTTCATTTACATCTCTATCAGTGAATAGATAAACATCAGACTATGGGTCTTGTCACATCATGCCAATTCTAAGGATCTCTAATTAGTAGTATCATTTATATAGTGGTAGATGTTTAAAATCATCCCTTTAAAAGGTGTTCATATGAATAAATCAGGTAAACGATTTTATTGTATAGATGTAACTATGTAGTTTCAAGTATTAAATAACATGAATAATCATACGCTAACAACTTATCTTTGATAATTGTTTAATGAGACTAAAGGTTATATATGGACACTTATTAACCCTACCACTCACACCTCCTGACAAGCCATTGCGCTTGTGAGAGGCGGCAAACGCGTAGGAGTTGTGTTTTGGTCGAGTGAGGATCCGTAGCTGCACCATCCACTGAGCAGTGACGTCACACGCACCGGAGAGACACGGAGTTCAGAGTCCCAGTTGCAGACGGAGGAATCCAGAGCCAGAGAGGAGGTGGTGAGAACGGCGGAGTACCCCCTAGATCACTATATATGTGAAAATGCGATTTTAATTTTGGCACAGTGTAAGTGCACATTTTAATGCCTAATACCTTTTATAAAGTCAATTCAAAGACAGATCGCGCTATGTAGGTTCTGTTTCTTCCCCTGCATGTGTATCTACCATTCTGACGAGACGAGCCTGGAGGAGTCACCCAGTATTCACATTCACCTGGGGTGGCAGCCCAATCTGCCAACTGCTTAATATACCAAGTAACTCTTGTGAGTAAATAACCAGTAGAGCCAAGACACTGACATCATATTGGATTTTAGTCTCAACGTCTGCACTTAAATTTGCACTGTTTTTTGTTTCCTTTTCCCCATATTTTGCTCCTCCTGACTGTCTGAAACATTTATTTATATAGCGCCATTAATGTACATAGCGCTTCACAGTAGTAATACATGGGGTAATCAATAAAATAACAGATAATATAAATACAGATCATGGGAAATAAGTGCTTTAGACATAAAAGTAACATTTCGGAAGAGGGATTCCCTGCCCCGAGGAGCTTACAGTCTAATTGGTAGGTTAACGTACAGAGACAGTAGGAGGGAGTTCTGGTAAGTGCGTCTGCAGGGGGCCAAGCTTTATGTTCTCATGTTCAAATATCCACAATGCTATTCATATGCTTCTTTAAGCAAGTGTGTCTTAAGGTGGGTCTTAAAGGTGGATAAAGAGGGTGCTGTCGGGTACTGAGGGGAAAGGCCTCCAGAGGTGTGGGGCCAAAAGAGAAAGGTTTAAGGCTGGAGAGGGCTTTAGATACAAAGGGGGTAGAAAAAGGCATCCTGAGCAGAACACAAGAGTCGGGTGGTGCATAGTGAGAAATTAGGGCTGAGATGTAAGGAGGGCAGAAGAGTGTAAAGCTTTAAAAGTGAGGAAAAGAATGAATTTGAGATGCGGAATTTGATCGAAGCCAGGAGAGGGATTTCATGAGGGAGATGCTGAGACAGATCTAGGAAAAGTAGAGTGATTCTGCAGCAGCGTTTAGGATAGATTGTAGGGGGAGACAGGTGAGAGGCAGGAAGGCCGGACAGCAGGGGTTACAGTAATCAAGACGGGAGAGAATGAGGGCCTGATGTCAGAGTTTTAGCAATCGAGCAACAGAGGAAAGGGCGTATCTTTGTTATATTGCGGAGGAAAAAGCGACAAGTTTTAGAAATGTTTTTGAATGTGAGGGGCGATGTGAGAGAGGAGTCGTGTGACCCCTAGGCACGTGCTTGGGGCTCTGGGTGAAGATTGTAGTTCCAACATAATGTGGGAAGGAGGTAGTAGGGCCAGGTTTGGGAGAAGTATGAGGAGCTCTGTTTTAGCCATGTTGAGTTTAAGGCGGCGGAGGGCCATCCAGGATGATATAGCAGAGAGACCTTCGAAACTTTGGTTTGTACAGCAGGTGTAAGGACAGGTGTTGAAAAGTATATTTGTGTGTCGTCGGCATGAGGTGATATTTAACCCAAAGATGTTATTGGGTCACCTAGAGAGGTGTGTACAGAGAAAAAGAGAAAGGTCCCAGGACAGAGCCCTGGGTACCCCCACAGAGAGATCAATAGAGAGGAGGAGGTGTTAGCAGAAGAGACCTGAAAGTACGATGGGGAGATGGTAAATGAGATCCAGATAGAGCTTGTTCCGAATACCTAGAGTATGGAGAATGTGGAGGAGAAGAGGTGGTCCACTGTGTCAATGTCTGCAGAGAGGTCGAGTAATATGAGCAGAGTGTAATGACCTCTGTCTTTGGCAGCATGGAGGTCGTCAGTTATTTAGTGAGGGCGGTTTCGGTGGAGTGAGCAGAGTGAAGCCAGATTGTAAGAGGGTTCTGAGAGAATAGGTTTTGAGAAAATGGAGCAAGCGAGAGAATACAAGACGTTTCAGGATTTTAGAGGCAAAAGGCAGGAGGGAGACAGGTCGATAGTTAGAAGACAGGTAGGGTCAAGCTTGTTGTTCTTGAGTAATGGTATGACTGTTGCATGTTTGAAGGAGGATGGAAAGTTCCAGAGCAGAGGGAGGAGTTAAAATGTGTGTGAGCGTAGGGATTATAGTAGAGCTAGAGGTTTTAGGAGATGGAGGAATGGGGGTCAGAGGGCAAGTGTTAGAGGGAGAGGAGGCGATCAACAGCGACACATCCTCCTCTGAGACAGTGGAAAAAGAGTCAAGGAAGGCAGGAGGAGAGTTGGAAGAGTGTAGGATGGGAGGAAGAAACAGAGGGGATGTTCTGCCGTATGGATTCCACCTTTTCCTTAAATAGTCAGCAAAGTCCTGAGCAGATGGAGGAAGGAGAGGCAGCTGAGGGTGGTTTGAGTAAGTATCAAAGACAGAGAACATTCGGCGTGGGTTAGACTTGTTCATGTTGATAGTGCAGAAAAATAGGCTTGTTTAGCTTGCGAAGGCGAGTTGAAACAGGATAGCATAATTTGTAGTGAAGGAAGTCTGCGAGAGTTGGAGACTCCTCCAGAGGCGTTCAGAGTGAACGATTGGAGGAACGCAGCATGCGCGTGTGGGAATTTAGCCAGGGTCTAGGGTTAGAAGGACGAGTGCGGCAGAGAGAAAGCGGGGCATGTAGTCAAGAGACGAGACAAGCAGTTGTAGTTCCTGACCAGGTTGTCAGGGTCTGTAGCAGAGCTGAGAGAGAGAGGTGGAGCTTAAAGTGGACTCAAAGTCAGGTAATTGAATAGAGCCAGGTTTCTGCAGAACGGGGTAATGGAGTGTGGCGAAGGGGAGAAGCGAGATAGAGAGAATGAATGAGGTGATGTCAGAGAGAAAAGGGGAAATGGAGATCAGAGAGAGAAATTTTTAGTGAAAACCAGGTCTAAGTAGTGGCCATCCTTGTGGGTGCTGGCTGCAGTCCACTGTTGAAGGCCAAAGAGAGGTTAGAGAAGAAAGCGGGAACCCAAGGGAGGAGGGGTCATCATGTGGCAATTGAAGTCCCAAGGAGAAGACAGGGGAGTCTGAGGAGAAGAAAGAAGAGAGCCAAGATTCAAAGTGAGAGAGAAAGGCAAGGGAATGAGTAGAGGTAGGTGGGCGATAGATGACCGCCACATGTGACCGGGAGAGGAGAAAATCTGGACAGTGGTGAGCCTCAAAGAGGGAAAAGCAGAAGGGGGGAATAGGAAGGTTCGGTTAACGGCATAGAGAGGAGAGCAGGAGCCCCACGATTACTTATTAATGGGTATACAATGTTAATTGGATTATAAACTTAGCAACAATACATTATTTACCTGCAGGATTGACAAAGTTTCCCTCAATCTTCATAATCCTTCCACCATCCAAGGAATCTTCCATGTAAGGAAACGTGAACTCCAGTTTTGCTCTACTGCAAACTTTTCCATTTTGAACTGTATGGTGGTATTGTTTAATATATGAAAGCTGGTGGGGCACAAACAAATAAAGCAGCACTAAGCAACAAATAAATAACAATTCTATACAGAAAAATCTTTAAAAAATTTACGACATGATATATCTATATCTAAATATCGTCTATAATAAATCTATATAACAAAAAGATGCTGGTGCACAAAAAAACTATAAAGAAAGGAAAAAGGGGGGATAAATATTTAACAGAAATTGAGGTGCAAGCATAGACAGGGAACACCAGCCAAAAGTCCGCAGCACGCAGTTTGAAAATTTGTAATTTAATAAAACATCCGGCAACCAACAGCTCCAGAGCAACGTACTTGGGACCAACCAGGTCCTTCTCAGAGCTTGAGAAGGGACCTGGTTGGCCGAACGTACGCTGTTCTGGAGCATGTTGGTTGCCTGATGTTTTATTAATTACCATTTTTTAACTGTGTGTGCTGCAGACTTCCTTTTTTGCTGGATAATAATTTATATACTAAATCTATATCTAAAGGAAAAACATAACTGCAGCACTCAGCGACTTGTAGGAAATATTTTACATCAAAGTACAGGAACAAGTAAACTAGAGCAAAGTTTCGGACCTCCTGGTCCTTATCAAGCTCTACACGCTTGATAAAAGAACCAGGAGGTCCGAAAAGTCGCTCCAATTACTGTTTCCTGTTCTTTGATGTAATAAATATTTCCTACGATTTCCAGTGAGTGCTGCAGTTCTGTTTTTCATGCTCTATTTTGGAGCTGGACGGTGTACCTGGCCCCTCTGCAAGCACCCTGTTCCTAAGAAAGTATTTTTTCAACTTTCTCTGCATTTGGTTTCTGTACCGAGAGCCCTGGACTTTCTTTTATTTTATAATCTATCTATTTCTAGAGGCTGCTTGCATGACTCATTTCTCTCTGCTCTGATTAAATAGGAATTTACAATAGGACTTTCCCCTCCTTCTGGTACAAGGCTAATTATATGCATTAGTTACTACTCAGGGACTTTTGGTTATGTGGGGGAACTGGAGATTGTTTTAAAATGATGTGATGTGTAATAAAATTGGTTATTCTTTTGGTAAACCAGAGTGATATTGTGGGATGATGGTATATATATATATATACACACATGAAATTCAGTCAGCACACGTAGTTGAAAATGTTTGTAATAGCAGATGCTAGTCCCATAGAAGTAAATATGATACGAACCAATCCAAGACCAGTAAAGAGACAGCAGACCGCACGGGGTTAATCCAATAGTATATATTACACAACATGAAATACACGTAAGCCAACGTTTCGGTCCCACAGAGGAAGGTCTCTCTGTGTAAATATTGGCCAAGCAGCACACGTTGGGTACTAGTGGCGAGTAGATTTTTTTGTGTGGCGAGTAGATTTTTTTGGTGATTGTCAACCACTGTATGTAATTATATATTATATATATAGATATATATTATATATATATATATATATATATATATACAACCCACACAAAATGTAATATACATACTGACACATACACTATCCATACACGCACGCGCAACACACACACGCATGCACACGCACCGCGCACACACACACGCATGCACAACGCACACCGCATGCACACACACGCATGCACGCACAGCGGCTAGTTCAAGTCTACAAAATCTATATATTTGTGGTAATGGATTCTAAGTGGAATGACTCATTCTACGATTCCAACACTGTGAACACTGAGGTTACCTACTTATGGGTAGGTTTACCTAAAATGTTACTTACCTTGCCCCTTGTCCAATGATTCAAAGAAGTCGTGGCGTGTGAAACGTGCTTCTTCTTGACTGCTGACGCTTGCATTGCATAGATGGTGGTTGTAATGATTCAGGTGCATCAGATTTGGATTCCTTTCTTCCAGTAAGAGGCTACTGTTCAAGGAGTATAGCTTGATGTCTTTATTTCCACCTCTAGCTGTCGCTTCTAGAATGATTGTCATCCGACACCAATTCTGAATAAATATTGTCCCAAGTGTCCTATTAGGAGCTCGGGACTACCTGGTTTGCGTGGTATTGATACAACTGGAGACTCTATATTAAATATTTAAGATTAATTTGACAGTGTTTGTTTTAGAACCAATGCCTTATCCCTCTTCTTCACCTGCCTCAACTGAAGAGAAGTCCCTGCGCTTACGTGGGTGTCAAATATGAAACCATTTCACTGTACTCCGCTGTCTTGGTTGCCAGTACTGTAGACACTCTACATGCTGCACTCTTCAGCATACCACGGAAGTTTTCTTCCAGTTCATCTATTGATGTGTTAACTCTTTCAGAATTTGGCTGAATGGTTGTAATGTAAAGAAGCCATTTTAAGATTAGGGACAATTCTTCTTCATTTGTTCAATAAAAGTAAAACTTAATGCCTCCATAGGTTACAGTTATAATCGCTTCTACAAACAACATTTTCAGAGAAGCTTATATCGCTTGGCTAGACTCTCATAGGCAGCTGTATTCCCTAGCTGATAACATCTGATTACTTATATATCTTGTGTTAGATCCATGACTGCAAGCAACCAGTGATCCATTAACATCAAACCTACTCCCTAGAGATACTTCACCTGTGCCCGCCAATGCTAGCTGTTGCAATTTTTTCTTCCACATCTTCCAGCGCTTGTCTATAACGGTCCTGAGAAGCAGTATGTTTAACCGTGGATGTAACTGCTACTCGAGTGTTTGCTCATAAGTAGCCCGAAACGATTCTTGCTGACTAAAATCCCTTTCAAAGTCAGTTTTGAGAGGCTGAGGACTTGCATCGTCATTTTCTTTTGGAAAAGACTTCTGAAGAAAACTGATTAGCTCTACCATAGTTTCGGGGTTAAGAATAATATCCAAGTTGTTAACCTGTAGTGACATTACTTGCAGTGAGCTGTCCAAATTCATTGACGGACATTCAGAACTCACAAACTGGTATTCCAACTTGATCAGAGATTCTTCATCTTTTATGATTACATTTTCTAAGGAGTTACTAAAAGCGGAATTATATTTATCATTAGTAATGCATGGATTAGATGGAATAAAATCATTGCTGTCAGAAACTGGAGACTGTGCCCTGCTTTCACGGAGACTTCCAGTTGGTGCATCAAAACTCAAATGTTTATGAGAAGCCATCAATAGATCAAAATCAGAGCCGTATGTTTGCATGGTGTCCACCATGAGCAAACCATGGACTGTAAGGGAAACCTCTGCATCATAGGGCCTCTTCACAAAATGGGCATTACAACCAAACACTTTAAAAACAGAAATATAACGGCCACAGCTTTCTACACCTAACTGCATATAGTTGACTTTAAATTCGGCTAAAAGGAGTTTTGACTCCACAAGAACTTCCCTGGTATGTTGTTCAAGAGTAATAATGCTCTGTGTCAAGTTCATTACAGAATCCTGCAACCTCCCATCGCCCGCCGTATCCATGAATATTTTTTCTTTTCGGAGAAGCAGACTATCAGGCAGTTTGGTTTCTGAGTTGCTTAGGCTTGTAAAACATTTTTTTAGAGCAGATATCTTATCTTCATTAATATGAATCTTCAAGTCTGGAAGTGTCCCAGAAAGTACTGCACCCGGATAATTGGGATCTGAGGTATACATCAACCTGCGCTCCAACTGTAGGTGCACATTGAACTTTTCTACAACATGAGTTGGGCCAACTTCGCTATCCTGAATGTGTTTCCAATTGTCCTTTACATGCCCAACCATGATCTGCAAATCCATAAATGAGAGTGAGTATGTCTCATACATTGTTATTGCTTCCAGCCAATCTTCACTCGGCTCTGCTCCAGTGCAATTGGACATTTCCATTCC
Source organism: Ascaphus truei (assembly GCA_036426205.1). Lineage (NCBI taxonomy): Eukaryota > Metazoa > Chordata > Amphibia > Anura > Ascaphidae > Ascaphus > Ascaphus truei. The sequence continues at coordinate 34,565,036 of CM071572.1, forward strand.
AATGTTGGTATTGACTTCAGGAGGTGGACTATTAGGAGGAGTTCCCAAAGGGGTCTTATATTCGTCATCACTTAAATCATTCACTCCAGTAGACAAGGTATCCAAAACCTCTCTTTTACAATGATCTGTTGATAGAAAAATATAAACAAATACAGTCTTAATATTGTAGACTTTTCACTGTTCTGAAATATAAAAGACCTTACACCCTAAGGCTGCGCTTATAGTGCCGGCGACTGCGATAGCGCGGCAAAACAAATGCATTGCCGCCGTCGCGTGCGCTTATAGTAAGCGCGACGCATTGGTCGCGATCGGTGGAAGTAATCGCTATTTGATTTTCCAGCGACAGTCGCGTCGCCATCACTATAAGCGTAGCCTAAGAGACAATACCCATTTTTTCAATATGCATCTATAGCTCAGTTGAGAAGCAAAACATTTTCATACACCATTCTTCATACTCAAACAATTGTTCTCAATATGTTTAAGACTATAATGTTAACAAACGGAATTTACTTTCTGGTTGAGGCTTAAAGAAGCTTTGCAGTTAAACCCAACTATGTTTTTCCTAAAAACAGAAGGGTCCCTGTTAAACTAAACTAGACACAAAACATATTCAGTGGCCCTTGCAACCATCCATATGAAATCAACACTATTTTTCATGTTAGCTATGCAGATTAAATAAGAGCATATAGAATGTTACCCAACTATCATTTAACACAGATAACTACTCACTATAGTGGTTTAATGAAATAATCTAACACCTAATAAAACATATCTATATTACCTTGAGAATTAGTGAGTAAAATTCTCCCAAGATCCACCACTACTAGTACTGGATCCCGATGCACAAAATCATCAGGAAAGATCACCTGAGGTGCGGAAATATCAAGATGCACTGTCCAACGCCTACTGTTTTCCTGACAGAAAAAAAAGAAGTGATCAACATTGAAAGGTAATGATCGCAGTTTCACCAAGTACAGCTCAACCCCGTTATAGCGTGATCCGCTTATAACGCGGTTTGAGCGTGGACCCCGAATTTAAAAAAAAAAAAAAAACAATTATTTTTTTTGCACACTGCACACTGCACACTGCACACTGCACACTGCACACTGCACACACTCACAGCACACTGCATACACACATACTGCGCACGCACACTGCGCACACACACGGCACACTGCGCACACACACGGCACACTGCGCACACACACACACACACACTGCACACACACTCACACTGCACACACACACTCACACTGCACATTGCACACACACAGCACACACAGCACACACTGCACACACTCACAGCACACTGCATACACTCACAGCACACTGCATACACACATTACTGCCGCACACTGCGCAACACATGGCACACTGCGCACCCACACACATGCACACACGACACACAACACACACACGCACAAACCACATGCACATTGCACTGCAAGGCAGCACACAAGCACAACAGCACACCACAGCACACACAGCCACACTCACAGCACACTGCATACACTCACAGCACACTGCATACACTCACAGCACACTGCATACACTCACAGCACACACTGACACACACAGTCAAATTCACACACACAAGGAGACACACTGTCTCTACAAGGGAGCTTGCTCTCGCAAGACGGATGCAGAAGCAGGAAACAGAGACAGGGAGAAGAGCTGCCAGATGCCGGGTTAGTGCTGTGTGCTGTAGCCGCTGCCCCACCGGGTCTGAGAACGCTGAGAGAGTTCTCAGCTTTCCCCCTCCGGCGGACACGGTACCACCACAAAAAAAAAAAAAAAAAAACACATTTTCGGCGGCCATTCTTTTTCCGCAACCCCGTTTATAACGCGGTGGTCGCGGGTGGCACCCGAGGACCGCGCTATAACGGGGTTAAACTGTATTTACTATTTGTATGTACAGTACATATTGTCTTTTTTACATTTTAGTCTAGATAACGTGTCAATGTGAAGCTCACCAGTAGTTTTATATTTTGAGAAAATAACAGTGTAAACTTATTTTAAAGCTTCTCACAAGGGCCACTGCTGCATATTCTCTAACTTTAATCAACACAACTTTTGATTTGCTGCTGCATTTTTATCCTTCTATTGTGCAAGATCCGCCAACAAAAGCAGCAAATTAAATTATTGTGCTGTTTGATTTTCACAAATTAAAACCTGTTTAGCAGCTTTTAAAACATTCAGAAATAAATGTTAATAAGGTTTCCCTACTGTGTTTATCATATTGAACGACAGCATATGTTTATTATATCATTAATTCTTAATTTTGTTTTTCATAAACCAGGTTTGAATATACATCGGGCTGTGATGCATTGGTTTTATCTGAGCAGTTAAGTGAGATATAGGATGTATTGATCTGTATGCAAATTAAGCAAAGGTTATTTCTACCGCTGTCATGTTATGGTGGAATAGTCTGATTGTCTGTGCTACTGCCAGTGACTCCTATGGAAATTCTGATATTCTGCATTGTATCGCAATACATTTGTGTCATCTGGGGGAACAATGACGTCTGCTACATCTGTACTTCATAAACTCCACTCCTCAGCTTTCGATACTTTTTGACAAAACAGTCTTAATACATCATAGAACATTTTACTGAAAACCCCACAACAATGGATTTAAACTAATCAGCAATATGGTGTCATTGTATAGCATAGACTAGGTTGCTGCTCATGTAGATTATGCATCAACAATAGCGGTTTGTGGAGTAAGTAATCTATATACAGAAAAACAGATCATTTAACAAACTTACAATAAAGTCTCCAACCAGCAAGCGGTCAATTGTCTGTCTAATTTCAGCTTTTGTTTGCATTTTCAGTTTATTGTACTGTCTTCTTGCTGCTTCTGCCACTCTTAGCTCAAGCTCCGACTGATATCCAAAGCCTACAAAAAAAAGGAAATAAATGCATTTATCTGCAGAAAAAATATCAATGATCAAAATGTTGGTCTTTTTAGAGATGATCAGAATAAAAGAATGTTAACAAAAACAATTTGTCTACAAGTAGTTACATAACGTTATGCTCTTATATCTGCTCAGAAAATCGCAGCAATGCCGGGTCATTTAAAAAAATAAAAACTAGTCTCCCAAACATATTCTGTATTTTACTTGTAACCAAAGATACCAAACTACTAGGTGAGAAAGTTTAGAAAATGCATTTCGTTGGTAAAATAAAAAAAGATAGATTTATTACATAAAGCACAGTACCTGAACTATGAACTTTTCCTTTGTAGAAGAAATCTGCTACTTTTGTAATTGCTTGTGGGTTGTAGATTATATTTAAAGGTCTCGTACTAACAGTCAGTCGTCTCTCAAAATTGCTGCGAACTGGATTTCTCTCATATAACATTTCAAACACGGGAGCATCTGAAGCAGCAGCTGCAAAACGTCATCATAAAAAAATATTGCTTTTAAACTTAAATGTAAACTTAAAATGACACCATTAGCCCTTTGAGAACCAGCGTGGTTGCGGCACCAGACTGCTACAGCCCACCACCGACACCTCGCGACGTTAGTAATGAGACGAACCCAAGAGCAGTCTTCTTCAATTTCCATCCCCAACAAACTGTGTCCAGTGTGTAAAATTGAGCAAAAAGCCCATGACAGCCATTACGTCATGGGGCCCCTCAAGTGTCAGACCCCAGGAGGTGGCCATGTCCTGGGGCACCCAAGCAGCTAAACACCACACACAAAACATGTATGTTAATATTGTTCATCCGGGTTTATATAGGATATATGCTGGAGACATTGAGTCACAGATGCAAGTGAATGGGGCTTCAAAAAGCAGTTCAACCTGCCTTTTTTTTCATTTATTTTTCCCCCCTTTAATATGTGCATCAATACAATCCATACAATGATAAGCAATTAGCCAAGTTGCCGATCGATCCTTTCACATGTGAACGAACAGCAAAGATTCAGCTTGGGGGTTCACTAAATGGCTTTCAGTGCAGCAGAAGATGCAAAGTATTGTGGGGAAGATCATGTGACCAGGCAGTCACTAGATACAATTGGTGCACTGCAGGGCTCAAAAAGAGGTGTGCCAGAGACTGATTCAGAAGAGGAAGGGGATGTGACTTTGTAAATGGTTGCTATAGAAACAAAAAATGCTTGTTACATTATAATACATCAAAAATGTAATTTCAGAGGTTTTTTTTTTGTTTTTAAATACTACAAGTAGTTTCTCATAGTACAGAGCCGATTTATTAAAAAATAAATTAAAAAAAACATGTAGGATATTGCTTGGTCTGCAACTATAAGAAGGTGTATTCTTTGGAAGTCCCCCCAAAAGCCCTACATTTTAACATCTATCAAACTGGCTTCCTTAAACAAATGTAACCATTTTTAAAAGCAAAATATTTGGCTTCCTTCGTTTCTCCGGAAGCACAAACCCCCTTCTATGTTAGGCCTCTGAATAGGGGATGTTTGGCAATGAAAGGTTTCCTCTACCTTTATTTCAGCCTGTCCTTACCAGAGAGCAAACAAGGGTACATTTTTCAAACACAGGGGGAACACACAGTGACATTACACAAAAGTAGTGCATCAGCTCACCACATTTATAAGCAAACTTTAATAGGGGATTTAAAAATACTTCTAGGAGTAATATTTACCCCTTAAAACAGTTCGATAAAACGGAGGACGGTGGAAAAAAGAAAAATTGGGTTATGGTACAATAAAGAAAGATAGCGGGTTGGTAGACACTGTATGCAATGTACTGTAATCCAATAATAAAAACCTTTTTGTGGAAAAAAAAAAAACAGTTCGATAAAGGTGCTTTAATCTTAGCAATGTTTAGTAAATCTGTCACAGAATTCCTTGTGGACACATTTAAATAATTTATTTTCAAAGAATAAGCCACACGGACTAATTAAGCCCATTTGTACAGCCTAACATTTGTGTAGTTTCTTCCACAGTAATATACGTTCACCCACACTACTGCAGGTAACATGCTGACCCCTTAACTTGTTTGGAAATGTAGCCCTCCAGGGTTAGTTTTTTGTCTGAGTAAAGCGGCAATAAACACCGAAAGGATGAGATTAAAAAAACCAGCGAGTCAATAAAATAGTAACTGGCTCCTTTGACAAGGGCAATGAGTAGAGTGAGCAGTAGGGAAATTTTGAAAACGAGTCATGTGAGACTACCAAAAATCAGATAGCAAGCTGTACAGGGCATGGACTCCTTGTGCCAGCAAAAATGCCATGTACTGCGCGGCATACACTGTCACCGCTACACAAGGAAAAACTATTATTATTATAAAAGACACAGGAAGGCGACATAAGAATAGCTGGTTAATATAAATATGGAACATTCCACCCTAACGACAAATCCACACTAACTACAGACCTTTTATTACAGGACTGGAAAGCCTTCCGAGTTCAATAACGCTGCTTTAAGCTCTGGAGACCCCCCTGGTTCCCAGGGTACCGGTAACTTAACCAACAAGTATTACTTCGTTGGGGGTTATAGGGGATTGTCCAACAGGAAACTACAACTGAGGATGTTAGGGCTTGCGTATGGCCCAAGATTTGGCAGCCATTTTCCACTCAAAGGGATAGGAGTTAAAAAATGCCTTTTCTATAGACTTAAAATGATAAGGTGCCAGAACAAACAGAAAAAGGTTGAAAAAGTAGATGACAGGAGGAAGACTCAGCGAAAGAGATGGAGGGGGGAGAACTTACAATTGCTTGGACTCCGCAATTCTGTTGACCCTACTTGTGCACTAGAAGACGGAGATATATTTCCAACTTCCTTTTGCTGAAAAAGAAAATACTTCTATTATGATGAATACGTTTCCTTACTTTCCAGGTAATTCATCTTTTATTGCATCGCAAATTAAAGCAGCGCTCCGTGCTGCTCGTTTTGTAAACATGTTATCTAAACGGGGGATTCCCCGAGCTCCTCCATGAGATCCTGAGGTCCCGACAGCGCCCGCCCTCCGCCCCCACCTCTCCGGGACCATGCAGAATATTTGCCCGCCAGACACGAAATGGAGGGAGATGACATCTCGACTTTCTATTATTGACTACGCGGTCATGTTTGTTACAAAGAAGGTTTGTCGTTTGTGTGTCAAAACTGAGGGGGGGAAATAAACACCCCCCTGCAAATTTCCATTTGGTGGGAACAGCGGTTTTAAACACAAATGAAAAGGGAATATAAACTTTCTATTGGTTGCTTAATGGATTTACAGTGCAGGTTACTGGTAGTAAAGTTTGCAGGCAACATGAAAAATGTAAATGTTTTTCCATGTTATTTGCAAACTTTGTTACCTGTAACCTAGCACTGTAATATACCTTCACATTTTCCCAGCATACACGTATTCTAAAGCAATGATCACTACCCCTTTAGTAGAATTGAATTTCAAGAAGGTGAAAGCAGTGACCTTCACGATTATTAAGAACTTTTGTTTTGTAAGCAATACAAACCAAGGCCTTAAAAAAAAAAAAAAAGAACTCTATACAGCATAGCAGCAAATACTACAGAGCATATCATACCTATTGATTTCGTTTGAGGCATATGCAGTAAGTGACTGAAATCACTGCAGAATTGTTTTGCTCAGAGTCAAAGTGACTGAGATTTATGGAGGAAAAGTGGGAATGGCACAAAATAGAGTTCGTTTTCATCTACCAGGAGCCATACAATGAAGAATGTATTAAGGTGTGGATCACCCAAAGCTGGTACCACAGCTTCTTGGAATAACCAGCACATTACCAGTGGGCATAGTTAAGATAACTAGGGTAAAACTGACTCATTTGGTAAGAATGCAGTGAAAACAAGGTAGGTTGCAAAATGCAACATTATGTGAAATTGTGTTATACTGTACATTATTTCTCTAAATCCGAATGTTACTAGAGGATTGCACAATAAAAGGAGAATGAAAAACTTAACAAAAACAACTTGAAAATTAAATAGAGAACTTGAAACTAGCAGAAATCCCAGCTTCCAGATTCCTGTAAACAAGAGTTTAGAACTGTTTTTTCCTCTAGAAGACTCACAAAATACCAAATTACCTACAGGATTAGGGTAGACCAGATCAGGAAAAATGGTCCCATGCGTTGCCAGATCTCTGAGGAACAGTCCACCCAGTTGAACCAACAAGAGAGACGAATCTCTACGGGGCAGAGACTCAACTCTGACCTTCATCCCTAATGGAAAAAAAGCAATGCAGTGGTACACATGATCCCTGATATCAAATGAAGGAATACAATTATTCTAATATAGTTATACAACTTCCACAATCAATATATAAGCAATCCCTATACAACATGACAGCCTAATAAAACAAAAACTTGGGATTTATAATACATACTTGTACAGCAGCTTGTAGAACCAGATTATTCCCCATGCTTGTAACTAGGGTTGGGTAATATACCGGTAGCATAATACCACCGCGGTAACAAAAATGGACGGCAATTCGATACATACCATTGTTTATTACCGCGGTACCCCTGTCTGCCGGATGCTGGGGTGGCGTGTGTGAAGCTGCAGAGAGGAGTGGGGTCGGAGCTGATAGAGGCTCTCTCCTGCTGGATCTCAGCCCCTTCGTCTCCTCCATGCCCATTAACCCCCAACTCTCCTCAAATGTGTGCAGGAGTGGGGGACTAATGCTGTGCATGGTGAACAAAAAGGGGCCTTAGGTGGGGTTTTAGTTCATTTATAGTAAAAATAATTTTTCATTTAAAAATGTTTTATTTGTAAAATTAAAATATACTAAAATGTATTTGCTTGTGGCACATTTATTAAAAACAGCAGAAAGTTCTCTCTTTTATAAATAGGATTGAATCAGGGTGTCTCTGAAGCCGAACAACCTCCGTAGGGTGTGCCGGTAACAGCTCCGCAGGTTTAAGGCTTCTATTCGGGCAGGCAAATAGGAAGCCGCAAGTGAAGATGTCATGGCTTCCTATTGGCCCCCGTCACGCAGGAGCTTTAAATCCACCATTTCAATAGCGCCATAAAGCCCAGTCGGAGTGGCTACCGACACGTCCAGAAGTAAGTATGTATCTCGGGAAGCAGAGGATTCCCGGAGCCGAAATTAACAGTTCAGCTCTAGAGACCCACTGCTTCAAACCAATAATGCACAAAAATAAAAGGATTGCCACGAACAATCACATGCATTTTTATAAGCAATATATTTCACAATAAATTACCCGAAACCGTTTGTGAGGACTTTAGATTTTGTTGTTTTTTGATTCGGTATTTATCGCAATAAATATAGTGATTGTGATAAATTACTTAATATCGTTAAGTGCCCAACTCTACGTCTAACTGGTATATCTGAATGGAACAGGACAGATTTCTACTAATTTGAGTGGTTTCTGGGTCTTCCCCTGTTTGAGATGAGAAAGTTAAAAAAATGTAAGATTGTTTACTTCTTAGTCCAGTAACCAATTTGCAATCTCTGGAAAGAGTTCGATTGTATTTTACCTGAAAATTCAAGCTGCATAAAAGCAGTTTCTTCTGCAATGGAACAGCTCTTCTCCTTGTGCAATAATGTAATTGTGCCACCCTCCAGCTGAAAGTTGAGTTTCGCAAAGATATGATCTCTTTTAGTAAAGGTATTCAAGCTTGATGTGTCAGCCGTGGGATCAAAAAAGTCATCCACACCTTAATAATTTGATTAAAAAAAAAAATAGTCAATAAGTTACAATATTTTATGGCAAGAACTTTAGTTTAATATGTCCTTTTCTAGATTGCTTTTAGCAATTACATTTCTACCCACAGTGGGTATTTAGACAAAACAACTATTGCAAAACACACAAGCATACCAAAGATCTCTGGGTTCCAAACTTGTTGTTCTTCTTGCTGTTCTTGTATTAACCCTTCAATATCTGCACTTGCTTCCTGAGGATATCCATACCAACCACCCCATCCAGGAAACCATGACTGGAGATACTGTAGCATTCCACTGCTTTGACAGTCTGTTGGGCTTGCAACTGGGGAAGCTCCAGTTGGATCTGAGAATGGTTCTCTCAGGCTCTGTAAATAGTACAACACAAACATTGAATACGTTTTGTAGGCAAGATTGGAGTACTTGCAGCCATTTAATCAACTAGTATAATATATATTTATCTCTCAAATAAAAATATAACTTGTCTGCACATTCACATATCTCAGACAGGTCTGCCACCCTGCTTTTCACCATGAATCTCTTAGCATACAGTGCTTCCACTGCAGCTAGGGATTCTGGGTAATTACATAGAAATGAGCACACAGTACCACCTTTTGCTTCTAATCCATTTTACAATGGACAACCACTATAAGCATATGCCTGCTGTATTAGGCTGCGACTATACCAGCTCCGGCAGGGCGCGCGTGCTCCCTCAGGGCGACGTGCACGCCCAAAACCTGCACTGCTGGCAGGAGACATCGGGAGGTGACAGAGAGGCATGGCCGTGACATCACGTGAGCGGTTCGTCCTCATTGGCGTCACTAACATGACGCGGCCGTCGCTCAGGGAATTAATTTCATAGATCTGCTCTATATTTGCGCGCTTGGCCACCTCGTTCACGCTCTCTTAGTGCGCACTCAGTGGAAACCAAGGATTTCTTTTGGCGGCCGCTTTGGGTATAAGCACGGCCTTAAGACAGCTTTTCAGCACAGCCTGGGTTAAAGAATATACCATATTCCCGCGATTCTAAGATGCACTTTTTTTCACATTTTAACATTTCTAAAATCGGAGAGGAGTACTTTGTGACGTAGCTGTCCATTTGAACTGAAGTATATTTAAAATGTTATATTGCTATAATGCCCCCAATAAGTTTCCTTCTTCAAATAATAAGAGGTGAAGACATATCCCTTCCCCTCCACCCTTGAATAGCAGCTTTGCACATGCTGGCAAACATTGAAAACGGGTATTTGTAACCGAATGGTTCCTGTATTAATATGGCCGGTAATGTGAATCAACTGAGAATCACGTGATCTCCTACGTTGTGGAATGACCTCCCTGGAACGTGATGCTGCCAACCCTAGTGCGCAGCCCGTAGCGCTGAGCAGGAGGTTGCTGATGCCCTATGACAGGCTGAAGGTGCCTTCATTTAAGTTGTCTATCATTTTTTCTGTACATTTAATGTAGTGATTTTTTGTCCTGAAAAGCTGTTATTAAATCAATGATGCTCCTTACAATTGATGGCGTCATAGAACCGAGGAAATACGGTATACAAAAAATGTTCATTGATTAAACATTGATATTGCTCTAAAACATATTGGAGGACTCATTGGCACAGCGCTGGAAAGCATTGTATTCAACTGTTCTCTAACAAAGTTGGAAATCTCAACTTTTATCATTTTAATATTAAAAACTATATTATGCCATATATTTTTCTGTACTCCTTTACCAAAATGCAGTTCTATAGCATCTGAATACTGCAAGAGGGTCCATACCCATCATCCCAGAGATGATCACTCTAACTGAGGTAAGTATCTACTACAGAAAGTATCAGTATAAAATATTCCATTGTTATACCACTGTTTTCTTTTCTCTTTTGTCAGTGTGGATAGTCCATGCGCCCTGGAACGTCCAAATTTCATTTGCCATTCTGTAAATACTCACCTCAGCTAGTTCATTCTGCTTTTTTAATCGTCCATGGACCAGCTCATGTAAAATCTTCAATTCTTCAAAAGGCTGTTCTTCCTCAATTCGATCCATCTCAGCCTGAATAATAATAAATCAAGAGAAAAAAAGTTACTGGCTACAGATCTTATTCCATTATTTCTAAAGCACAGACTGCGGGGGTTGTTCATTACACTGCAATAGTGCCAATCAGTGGACACAATCACACAAACTCCCATGGACTTAAATGGGAAATGTCATGCATAGTGCCAATTGGCAATATAGAAGTTTAATTATTAATCCCATTCTGCCTTTTAGTCCCATTATCAATAAGCCAGGTTCCACTGCCGCTATACAGGTCCAAATTAAGAATACATTGTAAGTGTGAGATAGGAAAATAGCAACCAGTATTTATTTATTCAAAATACTGCAAGATACATTTCCAATTACAAACACATTTTATTGATGCAAGTAAAAAAAAATCACCCATAATGGAATAATGATAACAATCCAAGTATAATTGCTTAATTGTAATTCAACATCAAATTGTCTCCACTGCATTTGTTTATTTAGATTTTTATCCCAAACGTCCTATATTACAAAATAAAGGGCCCCAGAATGCATACCTCGTCTTCTTTAGATAACTGTATTCCTTTAAGACGATCACAATGCTTATTGCAATAATTAACAGCATCATGTGCCCGATGCAACACAAACTCCCAGGTTAATTGCCGTCTCTGTGCTCTGATCTCAGAAAGGTTTGCGTTCAATGCAAAAAGCCACCATTCTTTGCAACTGACATTGTTTAATGAAAGAAAGGCAAATGTTAGTTAATATTGCTTCTGCAATTACATTTCTCAGTGAGGAGATCATTTCGACATAGGGAAATATTCACTTACCCCATTCCAAAAATGTGGAAGAAAAACACAATTATTCGTTAAAACTTACTTTCCGGTTACTGCAACTTTTGGCTTCCATTTTCTGAATTTCTGCTGCCTTTCTTTTCTATCAAACTCATCGAAAAACTCCATAATTTGCTGATATTGTGCCTGAGTAGAAAAACATTTAACTGGTTAGTTAAGCCTCTCCTGTTTCTTCAACCTTCCCCCTACCCATACTGAATTCATTCTTAACGATCTATTACTTCAATATGCATAGTCCACTTTGGCCCCTATTCAACATGCTATGAAGCAATTTGTAGGAAATCAGCTCCATTTACATGTATTGGAATAATATTCTCCAATACAAGGATAGAGCTTTCTGGCATATTGATTATTATAGGCCAAAGCTGATACATTCCAGGAATTATTGAAATCCCTGCTCTCCGATTGGATAATGCCCGTAATTTTAACAATTCAGTAATAGCCTGGAATCTTTGGCACCCTGCCAAATTTTTAAGCCAATCAGCTTTGAGTTCTCATCTACATAGAGAGAAAGTAGCTCTCAGTCAGGGGAGCTGATTGGACAGGAGGCACCAGCAAGGCCCGACTCAACCCCCGACTCATCTGCTGAGTGTTTTGTGGGTCTAGAGGGGGGGCAACAGAGTCTGTTTTGTTGGTGTGTGTGTCTGCAGTGTGTTTTGTGAGTTTAGAGGGGGCTGCAGTGTGTGTGTCTTCAGTGGGTGTAGAGGGAGGAGGGCTGCAGAGTATGTTTTGGTATGTTTGAGTGTCTGCAGTTTTGTGGGTTTACAGGGGGCTGCAGTGTGTTTGTGGGTGTAGAGGGGGGCTGCTCTGTGTGTGTTGTGTGAGTGTAGAAGGTGGAGGAGGGCTGCAGTGTTTTGTGGGTGTAGAGGGGGGCTGCAATGTGAGTAGGGGGGCTGCAGATTGTGTTTCTGTACATAGAGGGGGGGTTGCAGTGTGAGTTTGTGTGTATAGAGGGGGGCTGTAGAGAGTGTGTGTGTGTGTGTGTGTATATATACAATTTCCTTTTAATAAACACGTGCAATAAAAGAACGTAGACTATCGTGCTGATAAAAATCAATATGACTAAAAAAGTGCCTACAAAAATATTTTCATATCTTTATGAAAATGTAAAAAAAAAAAAAAAATTTAAAATAAGCCTACATTTAGCCTACAATAGTGATAATCCTCAGAACAGGGCAATATTGGACAGTAATGCCCTGTTCTTCTAGGATTATTACTTAAGTAATAAATAACAATATCCAACCACCATATTTTGTCACCAACTACAACTCTTAGATTGCAAGTTTATTGGCAGACAATTGCAACTAACAAACCACAGACTGTGTTTACTAAGTGGTGCTGAGCCGTAAAATACCTTAGGGCAGGGGAGCGCAAACTATTCCTGCTGCGCCCCTGTCTGGCCTGCTCCGGATTCGCGCCCCCCCCCTCCCCCACCTGCAGCCGCATCAGATGACACTCCGAGGTCACGTGACGTCAGGTCACGTGACCCGCGGCGTCATTTGACATCTGTGACATCACATCATTTGAAGCCGCATTGTCATGGAGACGCGTCACGTCTGAATCCAGGTAAGTTTTCTTGTTGCAGAGGCCTCACGTGATCCCCCGGTATTTAATTTAAATGCCTGGGGGAGGAGCGCGGGACCTCTGCACCTGCCAGCACCCCCCCAGACAAATCCCCCCCCCCCCCCCGGGGGGCATGCCCCCCAGTTTGCGCACCCCTGCCTTAGGGCCCAATCAAGTGAATGGTTTGTAAAGTGTTTGATGGCCAACATCATTTAGTAAATGTGGCACTTTATATCTGGAGAGGGAGACAAGCAGAGACAGATCACAGAGGGTGTTATAATTATAGCCAGTTTAGTATAGATTGAGGTAGAGAGCCGTGAGGCAGGAATTTCAGATTACTATAACCGTAAATTAATAAAACCGGAATGGACGTCGATTAGAGTGTTGGCTGTACAATAACAGACCAAAAAAGGGTGAATCGTAGAAATGCTGCAGAGGAAAAAACAGCAAGACACAAAACAGCGTGAATATCAGGGGAGAAGTGTGTTAAGAGAGAGGATGATAGTAATGTTAATAAGGGTATTATCTCTAGTCATGTTATCACTTCTCTGTAGAGGTCTGCAAGAATGTTCTTCAGCTCTATTGTGCGCTTCAATTTGTAAATACAATATGACAACTATAAATATATTTTACATCTACTGTATCCTTTTTAAATAGTTAATTTCATCTTAGAAAATGTGAAACAGCTTCACCAGATTTTAATTAGTACTTCCATAAAGTACAGCTCAATCCCATTAAGGCGTGATCCGCTACAACGCGGATCCGCATATAACACGGTCTGAGCGTGGCTCCTGATTTAAAAACATCTCCAATTTTTTTTTTTTTTTTAGCGAAATCGCCACCGCGAGAGGACTGGCATCCCAGCATCTGCAGCTCTCTCTCTTCTCCCTGCTTCATCAGGCTGACCACATCTCCAAGGTTTTTTTTTAATAACATTCAATGCTTTAATGCTAACGGACACGCACAAATAATTTTAGCATACCATGCAGGAATCGAACTCTTGACCCTTCATACACTGGTAACGATTCTATACCTGCTACACCATAGGATAGGTGTGATGTCATTGACTATTATCAAACTTGCCTTTCAGAGAGGAGAGAGCTGCAGAGAGGCGAGAGCTGCAGAGAGGAGAGAGCCGCAGAGAGGAGAGAGCTGCAGATGCCGGGTAAGTCCTCGCACGGTGGCCATTACGCGGTCTCATTATGTGGACCCCGAGCACTGCGTTATAACGGGGTTCAGCTGTATAATGTAAATTAAGCGTTAAATCTAAACATTGTTAGTTTTCCATTTTTAAATGTTCTCAGAGAGAGAAAAAAGAAGCAGTTACCTGAGATAGAGTCAGTGGTATTGTCTTCAGACATATGTCACACTCAATACGTGGTTGATGCCGGGACCTTAAAGGCTCCTTGGAACAATTTCTCTTAAGAATAGCTGAAGTGCACACAGGCTGCAGGATGTACTGGTGCTCTCGACTTTCCATGCTTTTTTCCATTGCTTCCTGTGAAAAAAAAATATATACTTAGTCTCTAAAGCATTGTGTTGCAATGTAAGAACTTAAATTCACTAATGCTCGTTACCTGTAGATCCCCAGGAGGCAGATCACCCAATAAAGTGCCATTAACATCCCAGTAAATACTGAAGTCTGCAACGTCCAATTGTTTTTTCCTCATTAATTTCTCCACCTAGAAAAATTCAGACTGGGATTTAGATAACACAAGTAGCTTTCTCAAAACAAACGGACTGTTTTTTTTTTTATCAAGCTAATGCTATGGCCTGTTCAGCATTTAAAAACTGACATCAGTTGGGGAAGAATAAACGATCACAGAACCATACAGAAAAAATAAGAAGTACAAACTAGATCAACGTTACAGCAATTGGTTTGAGTACATGTGGCGTATGTTCATGTTTTGATTTCCTACTCCTTACCGGTTCACGAACAGCATTTTGCACAGACACATTTTTGATGCATACTCCGAACGCAAATGGATGGGAAGGATTTGTGATGTCATCTTCAAATCTCAAATGGACATCCTGAATTTTTAGCTGGAAGAATAATTCGCAATAGTTATTACCTATGTATCTTATTACAGAGACGTAGTTCAAATGCTGCAAAATAAAGTGATGCGGATGTAAAGTGCTTGTAACGCATTTTTCCCTCCACAGTCCAACACTGTCAGCAGAAGATCTCCTATCAGTTGAAGTGCAATGAAGGCTGGGTGTGCTACAAGTTATTGGACTCCAGAGATCATTTTGTATTCTGTTCTTTAATTACAATTATTTGCGAGTGAAGTACATGTAGGATCCTCTGTCACTATTGCTGCACGATCATATTCCTAACTTGAACACTGAAGTACACAAAATAAGATGTGAAAATGTGGAATTGCATTAATATGTGGAATTTAATATTTACTACAGTAATCATTTTAGCACTAGTAAAAAGTGTCCCCTTGACATGTCCGTATATACTGGGAGCAGTGAGGTTTCACATATGTTTGGTGATTGTCTGTGTTAACTGAAATTATTTTTGTGATCTACTTCTATTTATCATGCCTTACATTCTGTATTTTAGCAATTTCTAATTCCTACAAGTGACTGCATGAAAGCATTTAAATGAATTTACAAGATGCAAAGTCACATTACCTACACTGAATTTGAGACTTCATGGAATAATATAACACAATTGGTGACAGAAGGGAGCAAAACACTTAGAATCCATCCCTGAAATTGTGGAATTTCAAGCACAGTATCTTTGGAATTCTTTTACATAGTTACATAGTAGATTAGGTTGAAAAAAAAGGTGTGTGTCCATCAAGTTCAACCTATGCTAAATTTAGACAACAGATACGTTATCCTATATCTATACTTACTTATTGATCCAGAGGAAGGCAAACAAAAAACTCCAGTGACATATCATCCAATGATATCTCATTTTGGGAAAAATAAATTCCTTCCTGACTCCCTCCCTCCCTGAAGGATCAACATCCTTCCCATGTTTACTTATTTGGTATATCCCTGAATACCTTTCCTTTCTTAAAAAGATGTCCAACCTTTTTTTTGAATAGACCTATTGTATCTGGGATCACAGTCTCCATGGGTAATGAATTCCACATTTTAACTGCCCTTACTATAAATAACCATTTCCTTTGTTGCTGGTTAAATCTCCTTTCCTCCAGCCTTAAGGGATGGCCTCGAGTCCTTTGTACTGTCCTTGGGATAAATACAGCTCAACCCCCTTATAACGCTATGCTTGGGGTCCAAAGAATCACATCACGTTATAAGCGGATCGCGTTAGAAATAATGTACAAATTGTATGTATTGTACAATAAAGTATTTAAGATACCAATAATCGTGTTGTAAAGTATTCATAAATACGAAAATTGGGAGCCGCACATATATCGCGTTATAAGTGGATTCGCGTTGTAACGGATAGCGTTTTACGGGGTTGAGCTGTAGTTCTTTTGAAAGCTCATTGTACTGTCCCCGAATATATTTATATATAGTTATCATATCCCCTCAGACGCCTCTTTTATACTGTAAATAAATCTAATTTAGCTAGCCTCTCCTCAAATTAGAATGTCCATCCCCTTTATTAATTTGGTGGCTCTTCTCTGCACTCTCTCTAGTTTCATAATGTATTTTCTAAGGAGTGGTGCCCAAATTGTACTCCATATTCAAGGTGTGGTCTTAATAATGCTTTATAAAGGGGCATCATTATGTTTACTTCCCTTCCATCCATTGCCCGTTTAATGCGAGATTAGATCTTGTTTGCCTTTGAGGCTACTGCATGACTTTGGGCACTATTGCTAAGCTTGCTGTCTACAAGCACTCCTAAATCCTTCTCCATCAAGGATTCCCCATATTTATCCTCATTTAAATTTGTAAGTTGCATGTTTATTTTCGCTTCCCAAATGCATAACCTTATATTAATCTGTATAAAACCTCCTCTGCCATTTACCTGCCCAAGTTTCCAGTATCTCCAAGTCCTTCTGGAGAGAAATTACATCCTGCTCCGATTCTACTACCTTACACAATTTAGTGTCATCAGCAAAGATGGAGACTTTGATCTCGATCCCAACCTCAAGATCATTAATAAACAAGTTAAAAAGCAAGGTCCCAGTACCGATCCCTGAGGTACTCCACTCACGACCTTAACCCAACCTGAGAAACTTCAATTTATGAAAACCCTCTGTTCTCTATCGTCCAACCATTTTTCAATCCACGTGCATACATTTTTACCGAGTCCAATTTGCTTTATTTTGTACACCAACCTTGTGTGGAACCGTATCAAAAGCCTTTGCAAAATCTAAGTAGACAACATCAACTGCATTACCCTGGTCTAAATTCCTACTTGCCTCCTCAAAGAAACAAATAAGGTTAGTTTTGGATGATCTATCCTTCATAAATCCATGCTGACTATCACTAATAATTTTATTTCCCATTAGGTATTCCTGAATATTATCCAGTATTAAAACTTCAAGTAGTTTCCCCACTATTTGAGTCAGGCTTACAGGTCTGCAATTCCACGGTTGTAATCTAACTCACCCTTTAAATATAAGCACCACATCTGCTTTACGCAATCTTGTGGTACTGAGCCTGTGAAAATGCAGTCCTTGAATATTAAATGTAATGGTTTGCCTATTACGGTACTTAACTCCTTGAGAACTCTTGGATGTATGCCATCAAGGCCAAGTGCCTTATTTTCTTTAATTTTTTCAAGCCACTTGTGAACTTCTTACTCAGTTAACCAATTGTTCATTAATATAGAGGTTGTGGCTTCCTCCTGCAGCACTACTATTGCAATTGATTCTTCCCTGGTAAACAAAGAGGCAAAGAATTTGTTTAATACCTCTGCTTTTTCCATATCTCCAATAATCTGCCTGCCCATCTCACACTGAAAGGGTCCTATATTTTCTTTTCTCAATTTTTTGTTATTAATGTACTTAAAGAACTTTTTAGGGTTGATCTTACTTTCTATTGCAATCCTTTTTTCATTTTCCATTTTTGCTAATTTGATTGCCCTTCTGCAATTTTTGTTATATTCCTTATAATTCTGATACGATGTGTCTGTCCCTTCTGACGTAAAGAATCTAAACGCCTGCCTCTTCTTTTCCATTTCCTCCTCTACCTGTTTATTTAGCCACATTGGTTTAGACTTATTTCTTTTATATTTATTATACAAGGGTATACACTGACGAGTGTGCTTTTCTAACAATGTTTTAAAGACTGTCCATTTATCTTCTACATGTTTCCCTGCAAAAACATCATTCCAATGTATTACTTGTAGATTAGACCTCAGTTTATTAAAATCTGCCTTTTTACCTACTTCAATATTATCCACAATTCTGGTTACAATAGATTCAGTAACAGAATACCAGTAGGATTCGCCCTTTTGTTCGTGCTCACTCTGAAGGGGGGAAAAAATACATGTCATTAAAATGATGTTGATTGCAAAGGTATCAGGTAGTACCATAGGCCGATTAAAACACATGGATTCACACAACAAATACAAGACAGATTACTTAAAAGGGCATATTTTACTCGAGCGTGTGGGTTACTGCTATAAATTACACAGAGGGCGTTCGCCGCTTTTGAATCCCTTTTCAAAGATCAATGTACTGTAATATGGGTATAATTTTCAAAAATACAAGACTCGTAGTAATTTGACAAAAAAAAGAAAAAAAAATTGCAGCTTTCCAGAATACCAGACTTTTTTCTCATTGTCAGAATAAAGATATTTTCATCCATTGGTTAAGCACGGAACTATTAAATAGATAAAGTTATATATTGAGCTTTGATGAGTTATAAAAGTTTATAAATATACAGTACAACATTAAAATGATAATGTTGCATTTAATTACAGAGTTTTACTTGCTGCAAAATTCTGAAGTTAATGTAACATGTGTTAATAACCAGCCACAAACCTTCAACTAGTGACAGAATCAAAAAAATAAAAATAACGGGTGCAAATAAAAAGAACGTATAAGGTCTCGGCCAAGGTGGTGCTGAGCCGGCAAATTTGATTTTGCTGCTCGCAAGCTCGTCACGTGAGCGGTTCGCCCAATGAGGGCGAACCAGCTTCGTGACGTTGTGGCCGCGTCCCCAGGCTAGCGTGCGCCTAGCTGGCCACAAATCGCCCGGCCGAGCAGGGCGCAGCGCACGAGCTCCAGCGCGCCCGTTCCCTGCCTGGTCGCAGCCTTAGGCCTGGGACATAGTGCCCCAAACAGTGCGGAGGCACGCTGAGGCTCAGGGAAAGCGGTGCTTTCCCTGGCATTACACAGTGCGCCGTCAGGGGGCAGGCCGGGGGCGGGCCAGTGACGTCACGGAGCTGGTTCGCCCTCATTGGGCGAACCGCTCACGTGACCGTCCCTGCGCTCCAGCAAGCAGGGAAATTTCAAAACTCCGTCAGACACACGCTTCCCCAAGCGTGCTGACGTGTGCGCGAGCCACTGCTAAAGCCGCTCTCATTGTGGCTGCAGGGGCTCAGTGCCGAGCAGCAGCACGGGTCAGCGCATAAGCGCTGACCATGCCCTAGGCCTTAGGGAGAGGAATGGAGAATTTGTACAGACTCTGTGCTTAATGCTTATTACATAATCATACTTACTTTCCATTTGTCTTCCAGTGCTTTCAGAAGAGTTTTTTTGTGGTCTTTCTCCAATAGCTTTTCTTTCAACTCATCAAAATCTTGTTGCTTCTCTGGCGCACCAATTAAATGAAGCTTTGAAACAGAAATAACCCACGGATCCACATGTGGACGGTAGAAGGGAATCTGTATCCTTATTTTTCCAATGAAACCTATGAGAAAAATATCAATACATTGACTGCAAAATAACCAGAACTGCAAGCTTCTGTATTTATATGGTAGTCACTGGAAGAAAGAAAACAAAACTAATGTTAAGTTAATATTGTATGTATATCAAGATCAGTCATTTTCAACTGGGGTTCCGTGAGCACCCCTCAGGGGTTCCGCGGCCACCAGGGGAGAGAGCTGGGACTGGTCCCATCAACTTCCTGCTGACAGGAGGGAGAGGAAGAATCGAGTAAGAGCGGGCACTCTCAGCTCCCTTAAAGAATGTGTGTGTGTGTGTAAGTGACAGCAAGTGTGTGTGATTCTGTGTCTATGGAAGAGAGGGGGGGAGAGTGTGTGCATGTGTAAGGGAGAGGGGAGAGGGGGAACATAAGGTAGAGAGGGGGAACATAAGGTAGAGAGGGAGCATAAGAGACATGGCAAGGGTTGAGGTTCCCCAGAATTGCACAATTCCTTAACCAAAAAAAAGGATGAAAACCACTGATCTAGACAGTGACAATCTTAGAAATATATATTGATATAATCTCTCATCCACAGAACTACCTTTGAAAGTTTAGTATTAAATCACAAATCATAACTGTACTGTTCTGAAATTATCTGAGAGGAAATTGTAAGTCCAATAATTCCATACAAAGAGTCAAACCCGACCACATGTAATTGAACACGATCAATTACACGTGTTTATAATATGCAGTTATAAACACTAGGGCTGTAACTGCATATTTCTGCTACTGACACATTTAAGGGAAACAAAATTGCATGTTTTTCTAAAAGTAACTTCTTTTGAAAGCTGGCAAATATTTAGGTGGGGGCGAGTGAAGAGGACTAGATTTTCTTTCAATAGTAGTCGACAATGGCTAGATGACAACTTATTGCAAATAAGATGGAATATCTCATACTTTTACTCCAATATATTTTGGGACAGACATTTCCCTACAGATAGAGCATTTGTGACTGATATGAGACATCACACACACACACACACACACACACACACACACACACCACACACAACACACACACACACACCACACACACACACACACACACACACACACACACACAAACTTCGACCAAAGTGGGGACCACAATTGAAGTACAAAACTAATTAACAAAAACATGTCCAATAAACATTACAGGCTGACCACCATCACCCAAAAATTGGAAATTAAACTTTCCAACGATTTTAGGGTACAATGCAAAAAAATCATTTTTTTTTTGTTTTTTGTTTTTTTAAGTCAGAAGGAAAACAATAAATTTAATTAGCAGTAGTTTTACGCATACACACAAAAAAAATCTTAACTCTTAACACTTTATCTACAAGTATATGTTAGCATACCTGCTTTTACATCAAATGGCAGCTCCAATTCTTTCAATGCATCTTTCTTTAATGGTAAGTTCTCTAATTCAACTGCACCTGTAAAAATAAATACCGGAATTACATAGGAAATATAAAATGATCTTCTTTGTGTACTCCGGCACAACCACATTTGAATTAAAACTCACCCACGAATATACAGAGTTACAGGAACATATCAAACAAGCTCTACTGTAACACGTATTAGATACGAAAAGGTATTTTTATGTTTAATAGTGGGGAAAAAAAAAAGGTAATAGACAACCTTGATAAATTACTGATGGTACAGTAAGATATTTCTAGGAGCACAAAATACACAGTTAAAATTCCAATGGCTCCACCTGCATTTATATAGGAAGTCCATGCTATTTCTATTGCATCGTGTATAGCAGTAAAGCCTGGTACAAAATATGGCTGATACTATATTTTAAAGTTGACACTTAAACTGAGAATAGAGGTTAGACACCGAATCAAATTTCTCAACACAGCTGACTGAATTTTACCAGTATTAACACTTGGCATATGACTAAAATTGTGGTAAAGGTAATGAATGGAGAGCGTCATGGAGTAGCAATAAAAGCAGAAGTAGAAAGTTATACAGCACAATGATGGTTCACAGGAGCAGTTTTGGTAAAGTGACTCCCAGTTCAGTGACACTAATTACCAGAAATCCTGTCTTTTGGCTCCACTATTGAAATTGTTTTACGATATGCCATTAAAACAATAGTAAGAGAGCAAAAATGGCCCAGAAAGTACAAGTCACAGGAATTATACGTCTGAAAACGTTGAACTATATTACATAATCATGCTTTGTGCTAGAAACTCCATATAGGAGATCCTTCAAATTTGAAGGGGAAGGGGAAACTTGACACTTAAAAGTTTATAAATATATATATATATATATCAAAAGCATTTTAGAGAAACTTACACAGCAACTGCAATGTGAACAAAGTCTACATTAACAAGATCATCGAGTATTCTTCATACATTACCTTTGAGAAGTGCTACAGATAGCTGGTCTGTATTTAAGTTGTTGACATATTTGCCCAGGTAGGTGTTGAGGACCCACGCAACCAGGCCCTCCAACATGACTGCTCCTGGATCAAGGCAGGCTGATACTTTGTAGGATTTTCTCCTGTTCAATCACTCATATTAGGTGCTCTATGTGGAAAGGAAATTAATGCATTAAAGTCAACACTTTGCAACACCCCTTTCATCACTACATTATACTGTACTTTGTTTGATATAGCAAACTTTTTGAATCTGCCTCTGTTCAAACTAAAATTGGTAGCTCATTTTCCCAAAGTGAGGAGGAGTGGCTCAGTGAGTAAAGACAACGACTGGCACTGTGTTTTAAGCAGGGAAACCTGGTTCAATTCCCAGTGTCAGACTCTTGTGACCTTGGGAAAGTCACTTTATCTGTCTGTGCCTCAGGCAACAAAAAATAGATTGTAAGCAGGCATGGCAGGGACTTATGCCTGCAAAATGTCTCTGTAAAGCGCTACGTAAAACTAGCAGCGCTATACAAGAACATGCTAATAAATAATACAAATAAATGACATACTTCTGCTTTGCTGGTAATTTAAAGGGCTTCCACGCTAGTGTCAGCTTAGCATTAGTGGTGTAGTTGATAACTGAATATACAGGCACATAAATTAAATAATTTATTATATGATCAACATATCATATAGGAGCCATTCCTACAAACAGGACGCCATTTCATTCCAGCGCATCACCTAAAAGATGTACAAATTGCCAATTGCTTCATTCTGTTGATATGGGCAGCCCGGCTCAGTATATTAATGGTTAATGTGAGAAAAAGAACAGCGCAACAGCCCAAAACGAGACAAAAAAATAAAAAATTAGACGAAATAACTATACTTTCCCTGCAGCTTGGTTTGGAACTCACCCAGAGAGAGAAAACAGGCAAACTCCAAAAGGAACAAACCTACAGCGCAATGGAAGCATTAAAGAAAGAAACCATAGTATAAACCAGGGGGTCGCAAACTTTTTTCCCTGCACCCCCCTGCCAGATGTCCTCCTCTCCGCGCCGCTCCCCCCTCCCTCCTCCTCCTCCTTACCTCGATTCCTGGCGTCAGGGCGTCATGACATCACGTTGCCATAGCAACGCGACGTCACATGACTCTGCCGCGTTGTCACATGACTCTGCCGCGTTGCCATGGCAACGTGTCTCCAGATGCCGGTTGAATCAAGGTAAGTATTGTTTACAGAGGCCCAGCAGCTCCCCCTGCACTTAAATTAAGTGCATTCGGGAAGCGCGCGGGGCCTCTGTAAACCCCGCGGCCCCCGCGGTAATCTCGCACCCCCCTGGGGGTCGCGCCCCCCAACTTTGCGCACTTTTGGGGTAATCTGTAAGGTGTAGGTGGAAATCCTGCTGTAATGGTCCACACTTACAGAATAGATGTCTTAATCAGGCAATGAAAGAAAATCTGAGTATCACTTCTGGGAGTTCTTGATCCACTGTTGTGAATCTCTTCCATGTGTGTCAGCTCAGGAGTGGAAAGCAAAGAGCACCATAGCATAATAAATTTAATATAAAGTAGAAAACATTAAAATATGCACATCCACTCAAAATATCTTTGAAGATTTTGCGTAGTAGGGAATAAAAAAACAAAAAAAAAACTTTGCCATCGAAAATCTGTCCCACTCCATCTTGCTCTGGTCTGAAGAGTGTCCTGCACCTCTCACACCCGGCAGCTCCGTGTACTTCTGGGTCACGTGGGCCGATCTCGTCTCGAGAGATTTCAGCAGGAAAAAAAAAAACATTTCCTATTCGGACTGTTTTGTTAGCATATTCTTGTATAGCAGGGCTAGTTTTACATAGCGCTTTACAGAGACATTTTGCAGGCACAGGTCCCTGCCCCCTGGAGCTTACAATCTATGTTTTTGGTGCCCGAGGCACAGGGAGATAAAGTGACTTGCCCAAGGTCACAAGGAGCCAACACCAGGAATTGAACCAGGTTCCCCTGTTTCAGTGCCAGTCAGTGTCTTTAGTCACTGAGCCACTCCTCCTCCCATTTTGGTTGCCAAGTTCCAAAAGCAAAGTGACCTTCAAACATATTGTGAGTGCGATGTGCATATTTTAATGTTTTCAACTTATATTAAGTTTGTTATTCTATGGTACTCTTTGCTTTGCTGTCTCCTTACATTTCCACTCCTGAGCTGACACACATGTAAGAGATATGAGCCCAGCAGTTACTACATCCAGTTCTATCCATTACATAACCGTGGATCAAAAACTCCCAGAAGTGATATTCAGATTTTCTTTCCTTGCCTGATTAAGATATCTATTCTGTAAGTGTGGACCGTTACAGCAGGATTTCCACCTACACCTTACACTATGGTTTCTTTCTTTTATGTTTCACTTGCGCTGTAGGTTTGTTCCTTTGGAAATTAATGGGTAAGCCTGCTGCTTGCCCCTACCTGTCAAGATTACAGCCCATAAATAAAGTCAGTTTGACCATCTCGGTGCAGCCAAAATGGCTACCATTACTGTTTCTGTGTGTCTGCCCAGTCAGATGTAAGAAACCGTGTATTCAGCATTTGTGTTGACGGTGTATTTTCTGTTGACGGTGTATTTTCTGTGGGATTCATTGTATGTTGGGCCTGTGATTCCCTTAGCAAGACTAACATACAATGAATCCAAGGACTGTCCATTGTATCGGTCCAGGTACAGTGTTGTGAGACAAAGGGGAGTTGTCCAGAGTGTCCTCTCCCCGGCAGTGAGGTGTCTCCCACTGTGGGAGGTATGGAGCTGAAACCGGGGTGAGATGACTGAGGCCCCGTGGGCTCATCCCCTATTGGCCAGTTCAAATTTCCATCTCCCTGAGGCCCCACCGCTTGGGGGCCATCCTACAGCAGTGTACCAGCCCCCCTCCTGAGTTGTCCATCCAGGATGATCCCACTGCGTCTGATTAGCTTAGCGAAAACAATCCTTTGGCTGATTGGTCGGCACCCGGTTTTCCATGCTTTCAGATGAAGGCCGGGGCTCTATATAAAGCAGATGCCGATCAGAGTTCCCCAGTAATTTGTGGTTGGTCTCAGCATCAAGAGACCCGCTAGAAATAGTAGAGCTGAAAAAATTGGTGGAACAGCAGGAACCCAGAGAAAGCACAGATCAACTCACCAGAGGTAGCAAAA
Source organism: Ascaphus truei (assembly GCA_036426205.1). Lineage (NCBI taxonomy): Eukaryota > Metazoa > Chordata > Amphibia > Anura > Ascaphidae > Ascaphus > Ascaphus truei. Next base: position 34,590,401 of record CM071572.1, read on the forward strand.
AATAAAAAAGGTTTATTGAATTACATTGTTAAAAACAAAAAACAAACTAACATAAAAAAACTAAATCTCCTACATGTTTCAGGCTCTCCAGCCCTTTCTCAATGAGTATGAGAGGGGTCTGATAGAATGATGTATATATAGCCCCTCCTCTGAACTCTCCAACACCAGAAATGCATGACAGGTGATTAAGACATATAACAATTAACACTAAAAAGTGTGTCCATGTCTCTATATTGATAATGCACTAGGAAAATAATGAATCATAAATCAATATGGGAACATGTATCAATAAAAAGCTAGGCAGTGGACAGAGAAATCTACAATATAAGTAAACTCAATTTCATACAAAGAGATGCAATTCGCTACGCCTCATGGGAGAACGCCGAGAGGAGACGGGCACCTCCATGTGAGTAGCCTGAAGTTTTTCCCGGACGGTCTGAGGCTTCAGTATCACCATAGCTTCAGCACGCGGGATCCTACAAGGCTTTATCATAAGGACACAGGTATTTACCTCAATATCTTTGGACATTAAGGGATGCAGAAGCTAGGACCGAGATATTTATGCTAATGAGTTACTAAGGGTTCGGTTCAAGGCTGGCTCTAGTTTCTCTAGCTACTCTCTTATTGGGTCTATCTTTCCCTGTCAGTTCAGTCCTTCATTGTACACAATAGGCGATGTTATTTGCCCAAGAACTTATAACCTGATTTGCTGCGGATTTAGAACCATCTTTTGGACTTCATATGTCATATACTTTTCGTTTTTGGGTCTCTCAGATCATTTCTCAGAGTCTCTGTATCGCTATTTTTGAAGCTGGGAGTAGTTACCTATACAAGACCGCTAGAAATAGTGACTAGAGAAGTGGAAACCCCTTGTAATTGGGATATCCTGAGACGTACGAATCGTGGAGACATCCTGGTTAAGCTCACTCCGGCAGCACCAAGCAAGCTTCGAGTCCCTGTAACCCTGTCTTGGCAAGTTATAACCGTGTTATACATCTGTGTTGCTCGCTTTTGGCTTTGGCCTTAAGAAACCTAATTTATTTAGACTCCTTGTTGTGTCTAGTGTTTGCGATCCCGGTATAAAACGTCTGCTGAGTTTAGAGGTCAACGTGGTGCTTTGTTTCTCATTGTCTTTGCAACTACCTGCCTGTGACAGCAAGTTTGCATGTAAGCACAATGCTAGGTTCTCGGTTTTTTTTCCCCGTTCTTAAGCAAAATTAATGTTCCTCTACCAGCATCCAAAAACAAATGAGGGATGAACTGGGCAAGTCAACAATTAATTCATACACCAAACAACGTCTATCCAAAGGCACTACCAGTAAAACTTTTGGCAGTGGTTCGGCCAAATTACAATAGTTTAAAGGAGATCAAACCAACCATCACTTCCTCTCCACAGTTTAACAGGGGTAACATAATGTCCCCTTTGTTATGACTGTATACAATACCTCATACTTATTGTAAACAACAGAGAAAATGTAGCTGTAGTTCTCAATCAGGGTGCAGTTATTAGCTAGTAGTAGTATTTAGCAAAAATGAGTTAAGTTACATAAGACTATGCATATTACAGCACTCCTTCCTTTATAGGTATGCAGCTAGCAAAAAAAGGATTGGCCTTACTGTACATATATGGAAAACACATAACAGTTCCTGCGCTCCTACCAATTTTGCCTAAAACATACTAGTGACATATTTACATTTATAACCTAAGTCTGTGTGACAAAGGAGTCATTTGATTGCGTCTTTGCTCAAAACAAGATTCAAGCCTGCCAACCTCGTCAAGGTAGACTCCATTTAGCAGGTACCTACACTGAATATATGTAATTTCTTATTGTCCCGTGAACTAAACTTTGTGAAATGTGAAAGTGCACTGAAGGGGTTAAATAAATGAAGCTTATGCTTGTGTGATTTAGTGCCATTAAAAGCTGGCCAATGCAAGTATCATTGTTCCTTATTATAAAATGTGAACAGTGGTTACACACTAGGGTATTTGTGCACCAAATACAACTGAAAATGAAAGTACAAAAACAACTGAAATGTCAGCTACAGCTAAAACAATATGATGCCCGGAACCACAAAACCCAAGTACTTTACTACCTTTTGTTTCTGCTTTGGAATGACAGCATGGAGGAAATTGTGCACTTGTGTGATATAAAGTCTCACAAACAATATGCATATTCTCAAATGTGAAACCAAAACTGTAGTGCTGGGAAACAGATAATCACAACCCCACAGATAAAATGAGTCAATAACATGCACTCAATATAGCTGCAACATACATGTGCTATGGTCAAAGTTTCGTTTTGCAATCAGACCTTAACCAAGACAGGGATGTGTGTGTGTTTGTATGTATATTGATTGTGTGTTTGTATGTATATTGATTGTGTTTGTATGTATATTGACAGTGGCCTTCACACCACCCCCAGAGTTGCACTGTAATTCTACTTGTTTACCTCAGTATACTGTCACATTCATGTGATGACCTAACTCCTGCAGTGATTTCAGTGTGAAGCTGTGACGCAGTAGCTCTGCTTCCTGCAGCAATCGCATTGACATTCACGCCCTGATCAGACACATGTATGTTACTGGAAACTGATCTGACAGATGGTGGGAGGTGCATGTAAATCAGGGGGCAGGAGATACCAGCCGGGCGGGGACCACCCTGCAGCCCCCGAGGGGCGTGTCTGCCACTCACTCCCCACCCTCATAAACACCTGTCAGCAGGAAGCCCTCACCTGATAGCGAGGCCTCGCAGCTTTTCGCCTTGGTGAGACCGGAGTATCTCAGAGCTGCAAGATGCGCACTTTACTCTGCCATGTTTGTACTCCCGCGAAACACAGCGACCTCAGGTCACAGACCAGAGCCGGTGTTAGTGCCCCACTTCCGGTCGGAGATAGATTACTTGCCGGAAGTGTACAGCCAGGCTTGCCGGTACCATAGAGATCATGCTGTGATAGAGTGTCTCACTCATACGCAGTGTGCGGACGGCAGGAGCAGAAGGCAAATGTTGGACTTCATTAACCCTTCACCCCCTCTGTGCTGCACCAGATTGTAGACCACCCAAGCAGTGAAAGTGTTAAAAAAAAAAATGCGCGGTTGTGTCTAAAAAAAACTATCAAACACTGCGGCAGGACTCATTTAGGAAAGGTTTCTATGCACTAAATGTGCTTTTGACAATAGAAAAAGAAAACATTTTATTAGTAATTCAACTTTTCTATCAAAAGAAAAACATAGGAATTGTTTAAATAGTAGTAATAGTAATAATGAGGGCGGCCATAGTGTGCGTGAGCGGGGGCGCGATGCAGAACGACCACGCAGCAGAATTTACAAGCTACAAATGATTTTGCATTTGCCGCGCGGTGGCTGTGATACGGGAGTAGTTCAGCCAATAATGGTGAACCAGCCTTGTGACGCGTCTGCCACGCCTCGCAAACACAGTGGCCACAAATCGAGCGAGCAGCCACTATAAGCACAGCCTTAGGTCCAATGTCACGTCCCAGATCTATAATATTTCTACATTCAGAAACTGTAAAGGTTATTTTGTCATTTACCTTTTGGAATGTCCCTGCGGTCTGCAGTATGTTGGTATAACCACAAGACCTATCAAGCGAAGGCTCTATGAACACATCTATAACATCAAAAAAGGCCTGATCACCCACAATGTACAGTATCACATCATTTTCTGCTTTTTCGCAATTAAAATCCTTGTGGACTTACATGTAGATTGTAGAGCCATAGAAACACCCCCTCCCCACCGTACTGGATCTATGAGCTCAGAACTTTAGTTCCTCAGGCAGTGTTTTTCAACCTTTTTTTGGTTAGGGAACCCCAGAATTCGAAATTTACAAATTCTGGGGAACCCCTCCCCATCGCCCCATCTCTGTCCCCCTTGCTAGTGCGCACACACACACTCTCCCACTTACACACTCACACAGATACACTCTCACACATCCTCCCTCTCTCCCATTTACACACACTCCCTCCCACTTACACACACACACGCCGGGTCTAGGACAGCCCGGGAGAGTTGTCCCAGCTCTGCCCCGCTGGCGGCCACGGAACCCCTGAGGGGTACTCGTCAAACCCGGTTGAAATCCACTGTCAAAGGGTTTGAACATTGAATTCGATCTAAATGCGTTCCTAAAAGAAGATTCAATCTTTGTTTGCAATAAAGACAAGTATAATCTGCTGTCTGATCCTTTCCTCTGTATAATGGTGTGTAAAGATATATCCATATACGAGTGACAATGTTACTGGAATTGAATAACATGTACTGTATATTTATAGAATACAAGTTTTACCATGTTCACATACTGATAGGACTATTCACTCTAAAGATATTGATCATATATAATTTCGTTTTGTAAAATATCCTGCATGATTGTACAGTTGTTCTATATTTTTTTGTTTAGTATACATCCTGTGGATGTCTGCTCATTCATATACAGTAGATGGGAGCAGACACTGGTTCGTTATATTGAGTAATTTATTGCGTATAGATACTGAATGATCACACAGGAGAGTCACCAGAGCTCTGCAAAGGGAGGTCCCAAGCAGGCTTTATATACACTTTTCATTTTCATAGTCTAACGTTGGTTGCTAGGCAGATTATAATGACAACTCCATATTCTAAGCCTAGCATTGTAAAGGTCACTAAAAGTAAGTAAAAACTGCTTTAAAACAGCTCAATACAACAACAAGGTACGTCAGGGTACATCTTATCACTGTAATTCTGTACAACAACAGAATATGCCTTATCGCTATTCTTCTGGGCGTTGAGCCACAGGCCCGGCTTTGAAAGTCTATTGTTAGTAAAACTCATTGTTACACACAAACACATTCTTTCACACAGAAATGGATTCTGAGAAACGACATGACAGACAAAATGGATTCTGAATACTGCTAATAATTATTCTCCAGAGCCCCCCCCCCCCCCCCCTCCAGTCCATTTCAACAATCCAAATTGTGGGCATTGTATTCTAATCATATACATCAAAGAGCCAAACAAATGGGCAAAAAATGTTTAGCAAAATTTGGCAAACTTATGTCCAACAAACCGCGGTCTTGTAACATCACTTTCAGGTATGATATCATTAATATAGCAAACAAACAGTAGATGGCGCTCTAATACTAAAATTATAAATTGAAGGTGTATACAAATTATATACAATAGTGCAAAGTGATAAAATAAATATAAAATAAATCTATCAAGTGCAAATATGGGTACAATAAAACACTCAAACCCTTAGATGGACTGTGTCATGGTCCAGAAGACAAGTATACAGGAAAAAACCAGGGGAGCTGTTGTACCTTAAAAATAAAACAAAATCTACATAGTGTAAAACTGTTATATACAATAAAGTGGTTCTAAGAAAATTAGATAACTATAAATGGAGGCTATAGCATGTATAACCAGCCAACATATGGTTAAGCCACAGGAGGAGTTTAAGATTAAAGTAGAGGCAAACACAGGGATAAAACAAACAACTTTTATCCACACACGAATAGATTGGAGGCTTACAGGATCCAAAAGGATTAACAGCATAGGGAGTAGGTAATCATCCGATCACTTCACATCACCGGTCAACTGCTGCTGCTGCACGCCACCCGACTGTGTTTCGAACAGCCGTCACGTCACTTCCGGAATCCCGGCCGGTTGGAGATGACGTCACAGGCTCAATGTTCTCTCTCTCTCAGTCTCAGGGTCACACTCAACGCGTTTCGACGCAATAAAATGACGTCTTCATCAGGAGTGCTTGTGACCTGCTCTAGGGGTCTTTATATACCCACTCGAACATCTATTAACCCCTCCTCCAAAAGGTTAATTAGTTAAAACATCCTAGTTTCTGGGCAGTAGCGATATCTGTCCCATTTATCTAGGTACATATTAGGAACAATCTATTTTTTATATAATACATAAAATGTCCCTAATGAAAAAGGTTCTCTCTTTAACTATTTAAGAGAGGGACCATTAAAAATTATACATATAATTTTATTTCACAAAAAATCAATAAAACATTATAAACATTAGAACTCACTGTAACTGATTTCTAACATTGAATAACGACGATGGATGTATCTTGAAAGACATAGAACAAAAATATGTTAAGGAACTTATGGAAACTGGAGTCTTATATCTCATTTATCAAAATATCCAAAAGAGATTGTACATATATATAAAAAACAGATAGTACAATCACTATAAACTCTATAAAAATTCATTAAAATATGGAAATATTACCATAATTTTAAAACACTTTGATAGAAAAAGAAAATTAAAATTGAATTATCTTATAAAAAGGCACCTAGTTCAAAATCAACGTTTAAGCCATGAGGAACTAGAGTTTTCAACATAAAAATCCAAAAACTTTCTCTTTTCTTGAGTGCTATGTTTCTATCCCCACCTCTCCAATGGGGTAGTACATGCTCAAGGACAGTGAACCTCAGGCCTGATGGGTCGCCATTATGTTTTAAAATAAAATGATGGGATAAAAGATGGGTCGTTACCCCCCTTCTAATATTACCCACATGTTCTAAAACACGTGTCCTTATGGGCCGAGTGGTTTGACCCACATATTGTAGCCCACAAGGACATTGTATCAGATAGATGACATAGTCAGATTTACATGTAGTATGTTGCTTAATCTGAAACTGCTGTTTTGACATATTTGACTTAAAACCAAATTTATCGTCTGCTCTGTACTTGCATGCAGTGCACGATGTGCATCCAAAGAAACCCTTAATTTGGGGCAACCACCTGTTGTTGTTATTCTTAACCTTAGGTAATGCACTCGGTGCAAGTCTATCTTTCAAAGTATTGGCTTTTTTAAAAATTACCATAGGTTGGTCTGGGACTATCTCCCCCAATATTGGGTCATTCTTAATAATGTGCCAATATTTCCGAATTATTTTAGTAATTCTCTCTGACTGTCTATTGTAATCGGTTATAAATGTAAAGTCAAAATTCTTTTTTGGCCTCATTTTTACATTTTCACGCAGAAGATCTTTTCTTTCGAGAACTTCTACTCTTTCTACTGCATCTTTGATAGTCTTAGTATCATAGTGTTTTTCTTTAAACCTATCTTGCAGGAAGAGAGACTGTTCATGGAAGGTGTTGTCATCCGAACAGTTCCTTCTAATGCGCCTTAGTTGTCCATATGGCACATTTTTTAACCATTTAGGATGGTGACAGCTAAGGGGAGATATATAATTATTTATATCCACTTCTTTGAAGAAAGTCTGAGTACTGATCAATCCACCATCTATGATGACTGTGATGTCAAGAAAATTAACCCGTTCCTGACTATATTCGCAGGTGAATTTTAAGTTCAGGGTGTTATCATTTAGATAGTGGATAAACCTAATCAGACCCTCTTCATCCCCTCATACCTTCAGGGTTGGGCATATATATTAAGCTCTTCAGAGTTTGGAAATCCTATTTTCTAAAGGCTTTCCATTGATGTCACTAGCACTCCTCCTTGATTACACCTCGACTTTTTGTCTTGTTCGATTCAGTGGTACTGAATGTTATGTGATTAGCGAGGAGGGTAAATGTTAAGCGCGTGGTATAAGAATACAAAACAAAAGATCGGGTTTAGAAACTTAAAGGAATATCGCTGAAATTTACATTCATTGGGAGGAGAAGGGACCATAATCAATAAATGTATTGCTCTATGTTTTCAGACAAGTAGGCCCCGGGAATAAAAAGAGTTTGGCAAATATGGACCGTTACACACATAGCAAGGCAGGTGCACAAGAGGCCAGATTTGTATGCTGGTATTAACTTCCATTCAAAACCAATGGGATAACACCGGATTCTGGTGTGATACCCCATTAAATTAAAACAAGGCTTGATTAGTCTGCTCCAAACGCCTTGCAATTATGATCTGGAGATTGGAGGATTTCTAAAATTCGCTACAGTTTAACTCTGGAAAAAACACTATCTCATACAGTGCTAATGATTACTGTTTCTAAGCTATTGCTTCAATTCTCAATTTATAATGAATATTGTATATAAAAAGTCATGATTGTTAATAGTAAAAGTAAACTGTTCATTTCCTATTATCACAAGTAATCGGATAGATAATGATGTTTTCACTCATTCTCCCAGATGGCCATATAGGTAAATTCCATGATCCCTATTAAGTGAGATTAGGGTTTTAAGGACAAACCAGATTGGCATTTTGATAAAGAATCAAACTTCAGAGGAGTATGTATGATGAACTAAAAAATGATTGACAACTCCGTACTTTAGCTTTCACGTAAACACATTACTTTCATTCTCAAGCTGTTCTGTCATTTTCGTAAGTCTTAAAGGTTTGTTATATCAAATACTGCGATTGAATAAAAATACAGAACCAATGTATAAAACCTGTGGTCTTAATTGAAAAAGTGAAGTGGTATAGGCGTACTATAATTGTGATACACAAATTAGCGTTGATTACCAACAAAATATTCAATTGTATCACAGGAGAGTGACGGGTGCTGCCAAAAAAGGTGATCTGGCTACTAGGTCAGAAAAAAAGAAAAGAAAAATGCCAACAAGGAGAACATTGTAAAGCGCCCTGTCTGTACAACCTAAAGATTTGTAAACACAATATGTGTTGGTATAATGAAACAAACGTAGTAGATTGTCCAAGGTAAAAAGTCCTGGACAATCTGAACTGTTCGGTTATCATAGGATGATGGTCACAGAACATGCAAGAGAGAAATAAGAAAACATAGCATAATACTGTTTGGTATTTAAATTTGGCAATTAGTAGAACACGGATGATCAGAGGATAACGAAAGTAGTAAATGTAAATTGCCAAATGAAGTGGTGATAAAGATACATTTAATAAAAATACAAAAAAAAAATCAATTATAAAAAAATAAAATGATTAAAGTAAAGTCTTCGTCGCTCCCCGTAAATTTTAGAATCCACTTAAAGGATGCAGGTAGGACAGCGCATTAACCATCAATGAGGATTGGCGAGAGGTCTTCTCTCGTCCAAAGGGCTACTGCAAAACGGAAATCCAGGGTGGAACACCGCGAACAGATAAGATGGAACAAGTGGGGGCGCAAGAAAGGGAAAAGAGTGGATAGGGGAAGGGACCCGGGGATGAGATTAAAGAGTACGCTGTGAAATCGCTGACTTTGCTATTATCAGTTCGTCAACAAGTCTCGAGCTTGATAGGCAATAGTGGGGACAAGGGGCCGGTTGCGCGCGTGAAGAGGATCAGCTGGAGCATTATTCAATGTGCGTGACAGCCTAGGGAATGAAATGGACGTAGGCTACAGTACGTGGGGCAAAGATCTTTAACCCACCGTGTTTCGCAAGAAACTCTCACTTCGGGTAGGTGAGAGAGGTTAAGGGTAGAGCTACTCCATGTTAAATTATCTCTGCAGACCATGGGGGAGCATGCGGAAAAAAACACAGAAAAAGCAAATATCAGTGCAGGTTATCGGTAGTACAGAAGTGAATAATATTCACAGTGAAATCCGGTACAGGATGATCGTATTTCTAAGATACCCAATTGTTGCCCTACACCACTTACATCTAGTAAGTAGGCCACACTCAAGAGCAACAAGACTTTTTGTGAAATTATTCACTTATACCGATACACCTGCACTGGATTGAGGTTTTTATGTTTTTTTCCGACATGCCCCTGGGCTGCAAGCAAACGTTAGTATTGTGTGTTCTACATATCAATGTATAATATGTAAGCTTCAGATGCCTGGAGGTTTTAAGTGGTAAAAGATCATGCATCCTGGGAGTGCGCATGTGCATGTGATTAGCGCACCATTTTAACTTAGAAGATGATTTGAAGAGAGTATTTAACATGGAGTAGTCTTACCGTCTCTCACATACCCCTGAAGTGAGGGTTCTTGCGAAACACGTGGGGTTTAAAGATCTGTTTGCCCACGATAAAGGCTTTGATGCACTCCACTCCAGGGTGTTCAGTGTGAGGTGATTTAATGTAAAGACAAAAAGGACATATCCATGGTGCAGATCAATGAATAAAGGTAGGTATTTATATTCGTGATAAAAATGCGCACTACAATAAAATGAATTTAAAACAGCATGTATCACAATAACTGAAGGAGAGGATATGGTACCGCTGTGTCGCTCACCCCGCCTCTCGTTGGTGCGTTAAAATAACCCCCCACTTGGTGGCTGGATGCTGCGTGGTCACTCACTGCACTGCAACAGCTCGATTCCGCGGTCTCCAGAGTGTGACGGTCACTTCGTGGGGCTTTGGGATCGGCGTCGATCAGCAAAAGTCCTCACTTCTCTCCTCCCCTGGGTGGCCATCTTCTACGTGTTTTCACCACTAAAGAGGTATGGCTTCTACTTGTCTGGGGACAGTGAAGACAGTCCCCACAGAGATGTGCTCCGAGCAGGGAAGTTGCACAATTTATTTCTATTCACACATGCCATTTGGTAATTTTTTATGTACTAAATCACTGTACACAAATTGTGGGATTTGTTATATGTCATTTAGTATTTAGTAGCACAAAACAGTGTTTAGCGCCTTTTTCTGCACAATCAATCTGTCAGAACAACAATACGATACATATTAATTTTGCTAATCCTTGTTTGGGGCATTAATGATATCATACAGAAAAAACCAGGGGAGCTGTTGTACCTTAAAAATAAAACAAAATCTACATAGTGTAAAAACTGTTATATACAATAAAGTGGTCTAAGAAAATTAGTAACTATAAATGGAGGCTATAGCATGTATAACCAGCCAACATATGGTTAAGCCACAGGAGGAGTTAAGATTAAAGTAGAGGCAAACACAGGGATAAAAAAAACAACTTTTATCCACACACGAATAGATTGGAGGCTTACAGGATCCAAAAGGATTAACAGACATAGGGAGTAGGTAATCATCCGATCACTTCACATCACCGGTCAATGCTGCTGCTGCACGCCACCCGACTGTGTTTCGAACAGCCGTCACGTCACTTCGGAATCGGCCGGTTGGAGAGACGTCCAGGCTCAATGTTCTCTCTCTCTCAGTCTCAGGGTCACACTCAACGCGGTTTCGACGCAATAAAATGACGTCTTCATCAGGAGTGCTTGTGACCTGCTCTAGGGTCTTTATATACCCACTCGAACATCTATTAACCCCTCCTCAAAAAGGTTAATTAGTTAAAACATCCTAGTTTCTGGGCAGTAGCGATATCTGTCCCATTTATCTAGGTACATATTAGGAACAATCTTTTTTTATATAAACATAAAATGTCCCTAATGAAAAAGGTTCTCTCTTTAACTATTTAGAGAGGGACCATTAAAAATTATAACATATAATTTTATTTCACAAAAAATCAATAAACATTATAAACATTAGAACTCACTGTAACTGATTTCTCAAATTGAATAACGACGATGGATGTCTTGAAAAGACATAGAACAAAAATATGTTAAGGAACTTATGGAAACTGGAGTCTTATATCTCATTTATCAAAATATCCAAAAGAGATTGTACATATATATAAAAAACAGATAGTACAATCACTATAAACTCTATAAAAATTCATAAAATATGGAAATATTACCTAATTTTAAAACACTTTGATAGAAAAAGAAAATTAAAAAATAATTCGAATAATAACTAGCCTGAAAATGCAAATATCACTAGTTCAAAAATCAACGTTTAAGCCATGAGGAACTAGAGTTTTCAACATAAAATCAAAAACTTCTCTTTTCTTGAGTGCTATGTTCTATCCCACCTCTCCAATGGGTAGTACATGCTCAGGACAGTTGAACCTCAGGCCTGATGGTCGCCATTATGTTTTTAAAATAAAATGATGGGATAAAGAGGGTCGTTACCCCCCTTCTATATTACCCACATGTTCTAAAACAGTGTCCTTATGGGCCGAGTGGTTTGACCCACATATTGTAGCCCACAAGGACATTGTATCAGATAGATGACATAGTCAGATTTACATGTAGTATGTTGCTTAATCTGAAACTGCTGTTTTGACATATTTGACTTAAAACCAAATTTATCGTCTGCTCTGTACTTGCATGCAGTGCACGATGTGCATCCAAAGAAAACCCTTAATTTGGGGCAACCACCTGTTTGTTGTTATTCTTAACCTTAGGTAATGCACTCGGTGCAGTCTATTTTCAAAGTATTGGCTTTTTTAAAATTACCATAGGTTGGTCTGGGACTATCTCCCCCAATATTGGGTCATTCTTAATAATGTGCCATATTTTCCGAATATTTTAGTAATCTCTCTGACTGTCTATTGTAATCGGTTATAATGTAAAGTCAAAAATTCTTTTTTGGCCTCATTTTTACATTTTTCACGCAGAAGATCTTTCTTTCGAGAACTTCTACTCTTTCTAACTGCATCTTTGATAGTCTTAGATCATATTGTTTTTCTTTAAACCTATCTTGCAGGAAGAGAGACTGTTCATGGAAGGTGTTGTCATCCGAAACAGTTCCTTCTAATGCGCCTTAGTTGTCCATATGCACATTTTTTAAACCATTTGGATGGTGACAGCTAAGGGGAGATATATAATTATTTATATCCACTCTTTGAAGAAAGTCTGAGTACTGATCAATCCACCATCTATGATGACTGTGATGTCAAGAAAATTAACCCGTTCCTGACTATATTCGCAGGTGAATTTTAAGTTCAGAGGTGTTATCATTTAGATAGTGGATAAACCTAATCAGAACCTCTTATCCCTATCTCTACATCCTCTATCTACAGCCTACATCCATCTCTATGGTTGATGCACGTATATAGAGAGGGTTATACGTGCATCAACCATAGAGATGGACATGAGGCTGTAGATAGAGCTTGTCGAGGAGGACCAATATGCCCCATGAACAGGCTAACTTTATCCTGGATGGTATCAAGTACATTCTTGAACATATATTTTTCATTTGAAGGAACTACTATTTCAGAAAATGTGGCACCGCCAGGGCACGAAATTTGCACCAGCTATGCAAACCTTCTCATGGGCGCATGGGAAAAGAGGACTCTATTTGGTCCATGCAGAGCTGGGTGCGGACCTGTGCCTGTGGGCGGCGCTAAATTGATATATATTCTTCATTTGGAG
>CM071572.1:34603513-34762413 GCA_036426205.1 Ascaphus truei
TATCATTTAGATAGTGGATAAACCTAATCAGACCCTCTTCATCCCCTCTCCAAATGAAGAATATATCATCAATGTAGCGCCGCCACAGGCACAGGTCCGCACCCAGCTCTGCAATGGACCAAATATAGTCCTCTTCCCATGCGCCCATGAGAAGGTTTGCATAGCTGGGTGCAAATTTCGTGCCCATGGCGGTGCCACATTTCTGAAGATAGTAAGTTCCTTCAAATGAAAAATAATTATGTTCAAGAATGTACTTGATACCATCCAGGATAAAGTTAGCCTGTTCATGGGGCATATTGGAGTCTCTCGACAAGGCTCTATCTACAGCCTCATGTCCATCTCTATGGTTGATGCACGTATAACCTCTCTATATACGTGCATCAACCATAGAGATGGATTAGGCTTTAGATAGAGGAGTAGAGATAGGGATAAGAGGTTCTGATTAGGTTTATCCACTATCTAAATGATAACACCCTGAACTTAAATCACCTGCGAATATAGTCAGGAACGGGTTAATTTTCTTGACATCACAGTCATCATAGTGGTGGATTGATCAGTACTCAGACTTTCTTCAAAGAGTGGATATAAATAATTATATATCTCCCCTTAGCTGTCACCATCCTAAATGTTTAAAAAATGTGCCATATGGACAAACTAAGGCGCATTAGAAGGAACTTTGTTCGGATGACAACACCTTCCATGAACAGTCCTCTCTCCGCAAGATAGGTTTAAAGAAAAACATATGATCTAAGACTATCAAAGATGCAAGTAAAAGAGTAGAAGTTCTCGAAAGAAAGATCTTCTGCGTGAAAATGTAAAAATGAGGCCAAAAAAGAATTTTGACTTTACATTATAACCGTTACAATAGACAGTCAGAGAAATTACTAAAATAATTCGGAAAATATGGCACATTATTAAGAATGACCCAATATTGGGGGAGATAGTCCCAGACCAACCTATGGTAATTTTAAAAAAGCCAATACTTTGAAAGATAGACTTGCACCGGGTGCATTACCTAAGGTTAAAGAATAACAACAAACAGGTGGTGTGCCCCAAATTAAGGGTTTCTTTGGATGCACATCGTGCACTGCATGCAAGTACAGAGCAGACGATAATTTGGTTTTAGTCAATATGTCAAAACAGCAGTTTCAGATTAAGCAACATACTACATGTAAATCTGACTATGTCATCTATCTGAATACAATGTCCTTGTGGGCTACAATATGTGGGTCAAACCACTCGGCCCATAAGGACACTGTTTTTAGAACATGTGGGTAATATAGAAGGGGGTAACGACCCTCTTTATATCCTCATTTTATTTTAAAAACATAATGGCGACCCATCAGGCCTGAGGTTCACTGTCCTGAGCATGTACTACCCATTGGAGAGGTGGGATAGAACATAGCACTCAAGAAAAGAGAAGTTTTTGATTTTTATGTTGAAAACTCTAGTTCCTCATGGCTTAAACGTTGATTTTTGAACTAGTGTTTTGCATTTATAAGTATTCATAATTATTTTAATTTTCTTTTTCTATCAAAGTGTTTTAAAATTAGGTAATATTTCCATATTTTAATGAATTTTTATAGAGTTTATAGTGATTGTACTATCTGTTTTTTATTATATGTACAATCTCTTTTGGATATTTTGATAAATGAGATATAAGACTCCAGTTTCCATAAGTTCCTTAACATATTTTTGTTCTATGTCTTTCAAGATCATCCATCGTCGTTATTCATTTGTAGAAATCAGTTACAGTGAGTTCTAATGTTTATAATGTTTTATTGATTTTTTGTGAAATAAAATTATATGTTATAATTTTTAATGGTCCCTCTCTAAATAGTTAAAGAGAGAACCTTTTTCATTAGGGACATTTTATGTTATATAAAAATATAGATTGTTCCTAATATGTACCTAGATAAATGGGACAGATATCGCTACTGCCCAGAAACTAGGATGTTTTAACTAATTAACCTTTTTGGAGGAGGGGTTAATAGATGTTCGAGTGGGTATATAAAGACCCTAGAGCAGGTCACAAGCACTCCTGATGAAGACGTCATTTTATTGCGTCGAAACGCGTTGAGTGTGACCCTGAGACTGAGAGAGAGAGAACATTGAGCCTGGGACGTCATCCTCCAACCGGCCGATTCCGAAGTGACGTGACGGCTGTTCGAAACACAGTCGGGTGGCGTGCAGCAGCAGCATTGACCGGTGATGTGAAGTGATCGGATGATTACCTACTCCCTATGCTGTTAATCCTTTTGGATCCTGTAAGCCTCCAATCTATTCGTGTGTGGATAAAAGTTGTTTGTTTTATCCCTGTGTTTGCCTCTACTTTAATCTTAAACTCCTCCTGTGGCTTAACCATATGTTGGCTGGTTATACATGCTATAGCCTCCATTTATAGTTATCTAATTTTCTTAGAACCACTTTATTGTATATAACAGTTTTACACTATGTAGATTTTGTTTTATTTTTAAGGTACAACAGCTCCCCTGGTTTTTTCCTGTATGATATCATTAATGCCCACAACAAGGATTAAGCCAAAATTAATTATGTATAGTATTGTTGTTCTGACAGAGTGATTGTGCAGAAAAAGGCGCTAAACACTGTTTGTGCTCACTAAATACTAAAGTGACATATAACAAATCCCATCAATTATTGTGAAAGTGATTTATACATAATAATAAATTAGCCAAATGGCATGTGAATAAAAATAAATTGTTGCAACTCCCTGCTCGGACCCTCTGGTGGGGACTGTCTTCACTGGTCCCCAGAAAGTAGAAGCCATACACTCTTAGTGGTGAAACACGTAGAAGAGTGCCACCCAGGGGAGGAGAGAAGGTGAGGACTTTTGCTGAGCGAGCGCCGATCCCAGAAGCCCCACGGAAGTGACGTCACACTCTGGAGACCGCAGGGGAATCGAGCTGTTGCAGTGCAGTGAGTGACCACGCAGCATCCAGCCACAAGTGGGGGAGTTATTTTAACGCACCAAACGGAGGAGGCGGGGTGAGCGACAGCGGTACCATATCCTCTCTTCCTTCAGTTATTGTGATACATGCTGTTTTAAATTCATTTTATTGTAAGTGCGCATTTTTATCACGAATATAAATACCTACCTTTATATCATTGATCTGCACCATGGATATGTCCTTTTGTCTTTACATTTAATCACCACACTGAACACCTGGAGTGGAGTGCATCAAAGCCTTTCAGTACGTGGGGCAAACGATCTTTAACCCCACGTGTTTCGCAAGAACTCTCACTTCAGGGGTATGTGAGAGAGGTAGAGCTACTCCATGTTAAATACTCTCTTCAATCAATCTTCTATAGTTAAAATTGGTGCGCTAATCACTGCACATGCGCACACAGGATGCATGATCTTTACCACTTTAAAACCTCCAGGCATCTGAAGCTATACATATTATTCATTGATATGTAGAACAACAATACTAACGTTTGTCTTGCAGCCCAGGGGGAGCATGTGGAAAAAACAACAGAAAACAGCAATCTCAGTGCAGGTGTATCGGTATAAGTGAATAATTTCACATAAATCTTGGCTCTTGAGTGTGGCCTACTTACTAGATGTAAGTGGTGTAGGGGCAACAATTGGTATCTTTAGAAATACGATCTCCTGTACAGGATTTATGTGAAATTATTCACTTACTGTATACCGATACACCTGCACTGAGATTGCTGTTTTCTGTTGTTTTTTCCGCATGCTCCCCCTGGGCTGCAGAGAGTATTTAACATGGAGTAGCTCTACCTCTCTCACATACCCCTGAAGTGAGAGTTCTTGCGAAACACGTGGGGTTAAAGATCGTTTGCCCCACGTACTGTAAGCCTACGTCATTTCATGCCCGAGTGCTGTCACGCACATTGGAATACATGCTCCAGCTGATCCTCTGCACGCCGCAACCGGCTTCGCCCACTATTGCTATCCAAGCTCGTGAGACTGTGGACGAGAGAATAGCAAGTCAGCGAGTTAACAGCAGGACTCTTGATATCAGCACAGCAATTCATCTGGTCCCTGTAGGGAGCACCCACTTGTGCCAGCTGATCTGGGGCGCGGTGTGCCACCCTGGATTCCGTTTTGCAGTAGCCTTTGACGAGAGAAGACATCTCCCAATCCTATATTGATGTTTGAATGCGCATGTCCTACCTGCATCCTTTAAGTAGGATTCTAAATTTACGGAGCGGACGAAGACTTGACTAATCATTTTATTTTGTTATATTGTTTTTTTTTTGTATTTTATTAAATGTATCTTTTATCACTTCATCTTGCATTTACATTTACTCGTTATACCTCTGAGGCATCCGTGTTCTACTAATGCCAACATTTAAATACCAAACAGTATTATGCTATGTATTTCTTATTTCTCTCTTTGCATGTTCTGTGACCATCATCCATAGTGATACCACATTCAGATTGTCCAGGACATTTTTACCTTGGACAATCTACGGTTGTATTCATTATACCAACACATTATTAGTGTTACAAATCTTAGGTTGTACAGACCAGGCGCTGTTACAATGTTCTCTTGTTGCATTGTTTCTTTTTCTGACCTGAGTAGCCAGATCACCTGTTTGGCAGCCACCCGTCACTCACTGTGATAATTGAATATTTTGTTTGTAATCAACATATAATTTGTATCACAATAATAGTAGCGCTATACCACTTCACTTTTTTCACTTAAGACCAACATGTTTTAGTACATTGGTTCTGTATTTTTATGTCAATCGCAGTATTTGATATAACAAACCTTTAAGAAATTACTGAAAATGACAGAACAGCTTGAGATGAAAGTATGTGTTTACGTGAAAGCTAAAGTACTGAGTTGTAAATCATTTTTAGTTCATCATACTCTCTGAAGTTTGTATTCTTTATCAAAAATGCCAATCTGTTTTGTCCCTGAACCCTAAATCTCACTTAATAGGGATCATGGAATTTAACCTATATGCCATCTGGGAGAAATGAGTGAAAACATCATTATCTATCGTTGACTTGTGAGAATAGGAAATGAACAGTTTACTATTAACAATCATGAACTTTTAATATACAATTATTCATTATAAATGAGAATTAAGCAATAGCTTAGAAACAGTAATCATTAGCACTGTTGAGATAGTGTTTTTCCAGAGTTAAACTGTAGCGAATTTTAGGAAATCCTCCAATCTCCAGATCAGAATTGCAAGGCGTTTGGAGCAGACTAATCAAGCCTTGTTTTATGGGATATCACACCAGATCCGGTGTTATCTCCCATTGGTTTGAATGGAAGTTAATACCAGCATACAAATCTGCCTCTTTGTTGCACCTGCCTTGCTATGTGTGTAACGGATCCATATTTGCAAACTCTTTATTATTCCCGGGGCTACTTGTCTGAAAACATAAGCAGATAAATTTATTTATTATGGTCCCCTCCTCCCAATGAATGTAAATGTTCAGCGATATCCTTTAAGTTTCTACCCGATCTTTTGTTTGTATTCTTATACAGCGCTGAACATTTACTCAGCGCTAATCAACATAACATTCAGTACACACTGATCGAACAAGACAGTGCGAGGTGAATACAAGGAGGAGTGCTAGTGACATCAATGGAAACAATGTAAAATGGATTTCCAACTCTGAAGAGCTTAATATATATGCTCCACCCTGTAAGGTATGTTGTTTCTCAAGAGCATGTCACACACATCAGACTAGGCGGTCTCGCTGTGCTGTTTATTTCTACCACTCGGTGCCACACACTCAGCGCCCTCATCTCTGCAATCACACGCGCGGCGTCCAATCAGCTTCCCGCGTGTGCTCGGGCTTCTTCCTGGAGGAAGTACTTCGACAATCTGGGTCACTGTGTAGCCGGAGGAGGACTAAGGAGCTACTTCCGGCTAATGGTGCCCGAGTCACCGTGCATGTCTGTCCCTGTGTGAAGGGCAGGCGTCTGGTTGTCATTTGTTACCTCTGGTTATTTGGAAGCCTTGAGTGACAGCCGCTGTTTCACACAGCAGGGTAAGGGAAGCTTCCATGCTGCTATATTATCCCTTTATCGTCGCCACACATGCTTATGTTGGTGCTCCGGCTAGAGTATTTTGTATTACTCCGTATTAAAGCTTCATCTTATGTTTTTCAGGGAATCTCGTATACTTCGTATCATCATGGTTCACTTAAGTAAGTATTATTTACATGTCACTATTATTTATGTGTCACTAACTCAGTCCCCACATTGCCTTTCTTTTTGCTTTTGAAGATTACGTTTACATGTCATTTTCTAAAATGCACATTGTATTGTTTCATTTCATGGTAGTTTCAAGACGAAATTTAGTGTAATTTAATGCTTGTTTTCCATCCTTTCTATGTCTTCAATATGTTTTTTTTGTATAGATTTCTAGAAACTCGTTTTATGTATGTAGCTCAGTGGTTCCCAACCTTCTTCCTTTTTTTTGGTTAAGGAACCTCAAGCGAAATTCTGAGGAACCCCACCATCTCAAATAGCAACTCTGTGATCAGAAGCATTGTAAATTTTTCTGTATTTGATACAATTTTCAAATGACCAGAAAATTACAGGGAACCCTTTAGGGATGCCTGGGGAACCCAAGGGTTCCTCGGAACCCTGGTTGAAAAACAATGATGTAGCTTCTATTTATGCTTACAAGGTAAAGGGTTTTTCATATCGGTTTATATTCATTCTTTATAATAGCTGTAGGAACATGTCAATAGTAAATACTACAGATATTACTTTATTCTCTGTGGGAATATAAATACATTTTCTCTAGCAATTTTTGAAGAATACAGGGTTGACTTTTCCTTTAAGTGGTATAAATAACTTTGATAGATTATTCAATTTGATATATTCCCAACTTCCTTCACCTTAAACTCATACTACAAGTATTTTACGTTTGAACAATTGTTCATTCAGATACACACTCCTTTCTCGCTAATCAATTATATTTTAAAAATTGACTAACATTCAAAACATTTTCTTACAGCATCTCAGCTTTTGAAACGCTACCATGGAGGACACGTCATAATCAGATTGGCACTTGGTGGTTGTACCAACAGACCTTTCTATCGCATCGTTGCGGCTTATAATAAGCGTGCACGGGACAGCAAGTATTTAGAACAACTTGGCACATATGATCCAATGCCTAACATCAACAATGAAAAACTTGTCAGCTTGAATATAGAGAAAATCAAATACTGGATTGGCTGTGGAGCACATACAACAAAACCAGTTGCTAAATTATTTGGTAATAATAGATAAACATGGATGGCTTTAACTTTCATCTGTTAATGTTTATTTCACAGTCCACACATTGTAATGTATTTATATTTTCAATTATATAGCACTAACTGTGTACACGGCGTCTCACAGAGCTAAAGCGAGACATCATACTGGGAAGTATGCAAATAAGGGTGTAATACATTAAAGTGAACATTGGGGGGATAGGCAGCCACCACCCTGAAGAGCTTGCGATTTAACTGGTGTGGTTTGAGCCAGATGTAGTACACCCATGCACACATTTTATAGGGAAAGGTCAAGAGGGTATACTTCATCCATATGCAGTGGGTTATGAGGCCATGTTACACACTGCTATGAAAAAATGCTTTATTGAGGCGGTGACCTCAGGTGTGTTTTAAACATGGGGAGAGAGGGTACATGTAGATAGTGTGTTGAATAGAGTTGTAAAGGTAGGGAGCAGTATGAGAAAAGTAGGCCAGATTATGACAGCTCTAATGGAAACCATTATCTACAGCAGCTGCTTTTTAAAGATATAAGTATTTTTTTGCAGATTAAGGTTTTCATTAGGGCTGTTGTAGTCCCCATAATTTTTCTTCATGCTGAGCAGTTAATTTCAATAGCCATTTAAAAGTAACATGCAAAATACTTCATGAATTTTAAACATAAACACTTATTATTCGCAGGTGACATTTGAAATCACTTGCAGGAATTGACTATCTTCTATATATTCACCCTCCGTAATGTATTCATTAAACTGATTACTGTATTTGATAAGCACATCCACTTCAATCTGCTTACTAGACCCAGAAAACGTATCATCTTTTAGTGCAGAAGTTCTTTAACTATTGTCCTAGAAGATTTCAGAAGTGGCTTCTTATAGCATTCAAAATATAGACTACACACCTCCTGGCACTCTGTGGGTTTTTTCAGCTTTTTTTTTTTTTTTCTTGCAGACCCAGTACATTAAAAATGGTGTGTTTGATACCCTTGATATTTGAGTAAGCATCATTGTTTGTTTAAAGCTGAATTGGTAATAGAGGGGTTAGGAGTGAAGTACAGTACTACAGTGTCACCTGTAGTTTCAGAATCTTTGCTTCTGATTTGTGCAGTGACATTTGTACTACAATTTAAGAGGTGCTTGTGTTCGTAAAGCAGCATGGTTTTTTTTTTTTTTTTTTTTTAATTTTTCCGTTTAATATGTGCGGCAATACAATCCACACAATAAATTGCTGATCGATCTGTTCTCTTGTGATCAATTGGCAAAGATTTGGCTTGGGTTCATTAAATGACCGCAGAAGAGTATTGACTCAGTATCTGTGACTTTGTAAATGGATGCTATAGAAACAAAGAAGCTTGTTACATTAAAAATGTAATTCAGATTTTTTTTTTAAATGCTACAATTATTTTCTCATAGTACAGAACTTTTTTTTTTTTAATTAAAAAAAACAAACACGTAGAGTATTGCTTGGTCTGCAGCTTTAAGGAACACACCACATTCATTGGTGTAGTGAAAGAGATTTACAGTATGAAGCAATAGTTAGGGTTGCTGTAGACTGCCTCCATGTTCATTTCAACTTTATAGCCTTCAGTAGTGGTTGTTTTTCTTTTAATTTTGTTCTGATGTTTGTTTTTTATATGGCTCCAACAATATTTATTTATTTGTAGGTTTTGCTGGATTTTTTCCATTACACCCAATGACAATTACGAATGCTGAGAGATTGAAAAAAGAGAGAGAACTTCTAACGGCCAGTTCTGCAAATCAGAAAATGAACGATTCTAAAGAAAAAACTATTTGAGGAAAATGTAATATTTGCCACTTATGCATCGAATCAAACGACTAAATAATATTGACATGGTGGTGCATTTTGAGTAGAGGTCATTACTTACTCTAAGTGTGCCTGATGGCAATTGGGAAGAACTTTAAAAGACCCCCTATACTTTATTGTTTAAAACATTACATGTGTTTATATAAAATAAAGAATTTTATAATTATTTGCTTTTTATATTTTAAAGCAAAGAGTATGTGATGGTGTTTCCCCCCACCTGGTGGAAGATTTGTCCATATACCTGCTGGCAACAGAAGGGTTGAGTCGTCCGCCGATCGTAGTGGGGACATAGGATCAGGCTTCTGGGGTTCATACCCACATCTCTTTAGAAGTGCAGCGCCTCCATCTGACGTAGGCTCCAGAAGCTGAAGGTGATCTCCCACGGTAGAACTATTACCTCTTCCCCCAGTAAGGTCACGCACTAGGCAGGAGGTATATAACAGGAACGATTTTTTCACTCTGTACAGCACAGTTACACGGCAGGCTTCTGCCTGATGCAGTACACTCGGCTGTCACTGAATGATGGTCCCTGGACCGTCACTACAGACCAAGGGCACCCGCAGCCATCCTAGCTCTTCCTCCACCTCCCTGGCAGAGGTATGGTCCACACTCACTCTTCCCCAGAAGGAAGAGCACAAGGGAAGGCCCCAATCTCAGGCTCCCAGTTGTGTGACCTGCCTTCCTCATAGGGGGAAGGACACTACTAAATTTAGGACGGTACTGCCTTTAAGTCCTGCCCGAGCACCAAGTCTGGCTCGTGATTGGTAAAGCCCAGGTCTGATGACACTGTCACGGGAGACCAGCATTGTTAACACCTTAATACCCAGATTCTTTGAGCAAAGATAAAATAAATTGCGATTTATGTACAGAATGAACATACACAGATTGATTTACAATTACAACGAAAAAATGTACTGGAACTGGGTCAAACGAAATAAAATGTTACCAAAACGAAATATTGCCAAAACAAAGTCTCTAGGAGCAATTTCCAATGAGCGGGAGTTGCTCGCAAAAAGAGCCTGAAAGAGTCTTTGGTCAGCAGTGCAACTTGCCACTGCTGTGTACTCCGCTCGAGCTGCTTCTTTCGTGATGAAACTTTAAAATCTTGAAACTTAGATGTTTCTTGCATGAATCCTTAATGGTATGAAATGCTTACAGCTTGATACTCTTGTTACATGATGGAACTGCTTCCTGATGGGCTGCAGGTTTTTTTTGCACTAAACAGGCCTATACTTAACCCATGCAGCCAATCTACTCCATGGGAATAATTCCTTAACTCTATCACGGACTTGCCAGTACCTTTTCAAACCTGGCAGAGGAGCCTCTCAGTCTGCTCTGGGCATGTTCCAACTTTGCACCTTGGCCGCTTGGCATATGAGACCTGCCCCTTCTACCCGACACCGCTCAGTCTGGGCAGAGCAGCCATCTGCCCTGGTTGCTTTGAAATTCTCTTTCTTGGTAACAAAAGCAATTATCCAAGGCGTGGAAGACCGGTGTACAGCCAAACCAAGAGCAAGAGCTGGATGATATGTTCGTAGAAAAATGTATTGATAAAAAAGCATCACAGTAGAGTCCTAGCGGATCCTCTAACGCATTTCACGCCGAAGCGCTTTGTCAAAGAGCTTACAACCACATACGGGATGTCCCTACGTCATTCATTCCTTCACCCCTTATAACAGGGATACAAGGGAGGTTATATCTTGTGCCAAAGAATACATAGCCACATCTCAACACCGTATCTTTGTTTGAGCACCGGAATAGGTGACTGGTTCACAGTTCACCATACAATTTCCTAGGTAACAAAAGGTTTAACACCTCCATATACTTTCTAACAAATAGTTAACACCTCCATATCCTGGACTGCCTTTGAAGCTTAGAGGGCGGAGTAGCTCCCTCTGTTTCCTATGCAAATAGATTTTTATCCAGTATACAGGTGCCCCGGAGGGCAAAAAGTGAAACCTCGCTCTAACAAAGGACAGGGAGGGTGTCTAATTAGTTAAAAAAATCCCTAAACACTAGTGGAGAAGGTGGTGCTCACTGGGGAAGGTAAAGTATGAAAAGGTGAGACGGGAAAGTATCCCCTAAAGTAGTGGCACAAATTAACACCTCTAATTAAAACTCGATTTTATTAATGTAATTAAAATACACCTACCTGGCGCATCCCCCCACCCCCATCCTTCCTTGTTTATGGGGGGTCGGTAATTACCACCAATAGAGGAATGTGTATAAACTCATTAATATAACTTTTAGAGCAATCACTCTTCTCTTTATTTATGAGGCATAGATTCAACCACTTATCTGGTAGACACAGGAAATAAGTAATCCATATACTTGATCCTCTGCCATTTATCTGTGCCTATCTGCACTAGCTACAGTAGTATCAGCATATTAAAAATCAGTGCTGACACTTCATTCATGGCCAATTTCATCCGAGCAAATCTGTTTGTTTACATTTCTCTTTCTTAGCGAATCGGCTTTAAGGGGGAGGTTACCAAAGTGTAGCCCCTCCTGTAAGAGATCGGTGTAATGTACCATGTACAAAAAGTGTATCCGCCCCCTCTCCCATTGGATATGATGGGAACCAATGAAAATACCTACACGGGATGTGGGAGGCGGGCCCTATATGACGCGACGGGACGTCGTGATTGACGTTTCAAAACACCAATCAGGAGTTTACTTGTCTGATCTTCCCCCAACTGCAGGAGGTATAAAAAACATGGGGTTTCAATTGCAAACCGCCCCCGATGAAGTCTATTGGTGAAACGTACGTCGGGTACGTGTGACGTCAGCAAGCCTGCGACGTCGACTGATTCGGAGTGGCAAGGGAGTCCTACTAGTCTGAGCGTTTCGGAGACTGTGGCCGTGGACAGCAAGAACGCTCAGACTCTATTTAAATTGCAGCCCTAGATAGACTTTATACACCATTTGTGTGTTGTTCTCTGTACTCTGCTATCAGCTTCATGTAGCTGAATACTGGTTAAAGCACCACAGAGGTCACTTTCTTCTGGTGTGCAGTTCCCAGTACTACTTAACTGGGCATTGAACTAACCAATGCCTAGTGGTGGAGGGATGACCATACCCACGCACTCAAAGTTTAGGTTGTGATACATAGATTTCTTTAACCTAAGCAGTTGGTTACTTACCTAAATACCTTGCAGATTGAGTTCACATTCAGCCAATTTATGGCAATCAGGTGTGTTAACTGTGGGAGAAAATGCAATTTTTATGAGAACCCATTACTAAAAGGGTCTCTAGGAACTCAGGGAATCCATCCATATTTCCCTCAGTAGGACAACTGTGCTCCAAATAACACACACAACGAAATTTCTTGTGGGGAGAGTTTATTCATATAACTTCCAAGTGTTTTGTTAATCACGAGTTACCCTTGTCCAATCACACTCCGTTTTATTATTATATGTTCACGTGTTTGTTTTGTTTGTCCATAATCCCTCACACTCTATTTTAATTACGTTTAATAAAACCGAGTTTTAATTAGAGGTGTTAATTTGTGCCACTACTTTAGGGGATACTTTCCCGTCTCACCTTTTCATCGATTTTTATCCATACTGAATGACTTACTCTGACCATTACTTTAATAAAAATTTAAACCTTGGGGACTTTTATTCATCAATTTTTTATATACCTTTATAAAAATTGCGCTATAACCTTTTTACTAATTTTACCTGACCAGTGCTCACAGCAAATCTCAGCGTGTTATGCCTTTCCTAGCAGGAGCTAGATAAATCTGTTCGCTGTGCTGCGGGCTGCTGGGTTTTAATACCATTTTTCTTTCTGTGGCTATGGGGAAAAACTGCTACAGTAATATCTTTCATAGTTAGACACAACATGATTCTCGCCACCTTATACCTGGTGGGAGACACATATACATGTTTATTGAATGCACAGTGTTTTTGCCATTACTGGGCTATAGAGCTGACAATCAACATTTTCCCAATATGGCTCAGGGGCACCCAGCCGGGCCAAATACCTTTATTAATGGCCTAGGTACCCCCTCACCGTCACAGTCACTGCCTCCCGCTGTCACTCAAATGCAGCTCCTCGGAGGGGAAAAACCCCATAACAACTACTGGCAAGGCCTGCTTGTACCGGGACTTACTGCCAGGAGGGAACAAACTAGTAGCCACAGAATGCATGGCTGCATATACCAAACCCACAAAAGCAATGAAAATGTTATATTATAGATGTGAAAGTAAAACCACTGAATAATGTTCTCTTGCAATATATTGTTGTTTCATTTGGATTGTAAGCTCTCTGGTTTTCCCTAAACTATTATATCATAATAAATTAGATTGGCCAGATTGTGTATAGGAAATGTTTTTTTGTAACTCTTTGGTTAGCACAGCAGTTTACATGGGGGCTGTTTTAATAAATGATAGCGGCTCACTATGTTGTCCAGGCTGTTCTATAATGGCTATTCACAGGCGCTATCCCACTACTGATCGGCACGGGGGTTTTGACCTGCTCCGTTTCCGACCTGGGCCGGTTCACCTCTCGTTAGAGCAACCTGGTGGTTCCGAGCTCCCCTGGGACCACCATATTGATGCCGAACTTAGCATGGACACCCGTTCAACATAGCGCAGTGCAGGCCAGAACTCCCGGACTCAAGAGATCCAACAGTCTCACCTCCCCAAGCGCTGGGATTACAGGCACACACCACTGCACCCGGTAGAGAGGGAGGCTTTCACTGTAAACAAAGCTCTGTCGCTATGAGCTTCTCATTGAGCATTTCAATATTTTGTCAATCGTAATGCTAAAAAAACAGGTTGCTAGTTTTTTCAATCCTGTAAATACCTTTTTTTAAGTGGAACTGCAAGGTTTTGAATAAAAACATTATGGTATTAGGGGGTTAGATTAAAATGATCTGCATCCCCTAGTAACTTCCATGGCGACTTGTGGCCATATTGTAGTTGTGTGTCCTCTCATTTGGCCCTTTGTGCTGCTTGCTGCAAGGGCATCAATGTATGGAAATAAGGCAAGCACTGTGGCAGGTGTAACAAGTCTGAAAGAACAAGGAAAGATCAGGTGAAAATGAATTGGAATAGAACCTTGAACAGAAAAGCAGCTAAAAGAAGAAATGAGCCACTGTAAAGAGCGAAGGGAAATGCAGAACAGCGACCCCTGGCAGCGCTGTGCACAGATAAACCATGTTTTGCTAGCAGTAAGAACAGTGTTGCTATTCAATAAAATTGTGTTTTATTTATCAGTGTTCAGTATGTATTACATTGAAAAAAATGCAATTGACCTAACTTAACCCTATCAGTGCCAGAGGGAGCTGCCCCACTGAAGGGTTAAATAGTATTTAAAAAGAAATCGTTTTTTAAAACATGTCTACAGCATTGCATGAGATATATATGAAGGGGTGTTACCCAAATAATACATATATTTTAAACATTTTGTGTTTCAGGTATTGTTTTATGATGGTATATTACTTTTAAAATGGTTATATTGTTGCCATTATTGCATCACTGTGTTTTATTCTTCGACCTAAAATCCCCTCTTAATGTACATATAAGTATGCATAGATACACCAAATCCACAAAAGCAATGAAAATGTTAATATAGATGTGAAAATAAACCACTGAATAACGTTCTCTTGCAATATATTGTTGTTTCATTTGGATTGTAAGCTCCCTGTTGCCTTCCCCTAAGCTATTATATCATAATAAATTAGATTGGCCAGATTGTGTATAGGAAATGTTTTTTTTGTAACCCTTTGGTTAGGCACAGCAGTTTACATGGGTGCTGTTTTAATAAATGATAGTAGTAGTCTATGTAGCAATATTGAATGAAAAAATACATGTTTGCAATGTATATTTGGTGCACATTGAAATTGAATGGAAAACACCTGAAAATTATTATTAGGAATAAAAAAGACTGCGTCTCACTATGTTGTCCAGGCTGTTCTACAATGGCTATTCACAGGCGCTATCCCACTACTGATCGGCACGGGGGTTTTGACCTGCTCCGTTTCCGTCCTGGGCCGGTTCACCTCTCGTTAGAGCAACCTGGTGGTTCCGAGCTCCCCTGGGACCACCATATTGATGCCGAACTTAGCATGGACACCCGTTCCACATAGCGCAGTGCAGGCCAGAACTCCCGGACTCAAGAGATCCAACAGTCTCAACCTCCCAAGCAGCTGGGATTACAGGCACACACCACTGCACCTGGCGAGAGAGGGAGGCTGTTCACTGTAACAAGAAGCTCTGTCAGAGAGAGGGAGGCTGTTCACTGTAACAAGAAGCTCTGTCGCTATGAGCTTCTCATTGAGCATTTCAATATTTTGTCAATCGTAATGCTAAAAAACAGGTTGCTAGTTTTTTCCAATCCTGTAAATACCTTTTTTTTAAGTGGAACTGCAAGGGTTTGAATAAAAAAGCATTATGGTATTAGGGGGTTACAGATTAAAATGGTCTGCATCCCCTAGTAACTTGCCATGGCGACTTGTGGCCATATTGTAGCTTGTGTGTGTCCTCTCATTTGGCCCTTTGTGCTGCTTGCTGCAAGGGCATCAATGTATTGAAATAAGGCAAGACTGTAGCAAGGTGTAACAAGTCTGAAAAGAACAAGGAAAGATCAGGTGAAAATGAATTGGAAATAGAACCTTGAACTGCAAAGCAGCTAAAAAGAAGAGAAATGAGCCACTGTAAAGAGCGAAGGGAAATGCAAAACAGCGACCCCTGGCAGCGCTGTGCACAGATAAACCGAGTGTTTGCTAGCAGTAAAGGACAGTGTTGCTATGTACAATAAAATTGTGTTTTATTTATCAGTGTTCAGTATGTATTACATTGAAAAAAAATGCAATTGACCTAACTTAACCCTATCAGTGCCAGAGGGAGCTGCCCCACTGAAGGGGTTAAATAGTATTTAAAAAGAAATCGTTTTTTAAAAACATGTCTACAGCATTGCATGAGATAGTAAATGAAGGGGTGTTACCCAAATATATACATATATTTTAAACATTTTGTGTTTCAGGTATTTGTTTATGATGGTATATTACTTTTAAAATGGTTATATTGTTGCCATTATTGCATGAACATGTGTTTTATTCTTCGACATAAAAAACCCTCTTAATGTACATATAAAGTATGCATAGATACACCAAATCCACAAAAGCAATGAAAATGTTATATTATAGATGTGAAAATAAAACCACTGAATAACGTTCTCTTGCAATATATTGTTGTTTCATTTGGATTGTAAGCTCCCTGGTTTCCCCTAAGCTATTATATCATAATAAATTAGATTGGCCAGATTGTGTATAGGAAATGTTTTTTGGTAACCCTTTGGTTAGCACAGCAGTTTACATGGGTGCTGTTTATGAGGTGAAAA
The DNA here is from genome assembly GCA_036426205.1 of Ascaphus truei. NCBI lineage: Eukaryota > Metazoa > Chordata > Amphibia > Anura > Ascaphidae > Ascaphus > Ascaphus truei. The sequence continues at coordinate 34,619,922 of CM071572.1, forward strand.
TGAATTGGAAATAGAACCTTGAACTGCAAAGCAGCTAAAAAAGAAGAGAAATGAGCCACTGTAGTTTGTAGTCAATACTTAATTGGAAATGCGTGTGAATTTGGGAAAAACATTACCAACGTTATTTCGGGTAAGTCCTTTGGTATTTATCTCTTCACATAAGTGTTGCCTATTTTTTTCAAAATTAATATAGTATGGTCTATATTAAAAACGATTCATTATGCTGTATACAAAAACATGCTCCTGCGTGGACATAACTTAAAATGTCATATTAAATTTAGTAATTTATAAAAATGTTGTTCTTACTTGTTAAAGTATAAGTATATAGTATTGTGCAAAAATATGACCCTTTTCAGAGATTATTCGCATAAGGGTACTTTAAAATTGGGTCCCTTAAGGTATGATTTAACCACACACAAAACCTATTCCAGCTTCACAATGCAAAGCCAGAATAACCATCCGCCCACGGTTAAGACACAAAAGGTCGAATTAGCTGACTGTGACTAGCTATGCGCTTCTTTATCCCAGGCTGTGCTGAAAAGCGGTGTAATACAGCAGGCATAAGCTTAAAGGGATCCATGTGTAAAATGGACATGAAGCAAAAGGTGACACTGTGTGCTCATTTGCATGTCATTGCACCCAGAATCCCTATCTGCAGTGGAAGAATTGTATGTTAAGAGATAATGGTAAAAACAAGTTCTGAGACATGAATGTGCTCACAATTGATATTTGTATTTACTGTACACAGGTATCATTTACAAACTCTGGCATTATAATTAAGTTATGTGCAATTATAAATAATAAAACGTTGTGTCCCTGATTGTTCTTAACAATATACAAAGGTCATAACAGTGAGTTTAACATTCTGAATAAATATTATTAGTATTGAATATACACATATATAAAATCTGAAAAGTGCTAAAATAGAAGTCATATACATAATAAATGACATATTCTACAATAGCTTATATATTATCCATTCATGTTATAATTAATAGAACAAAAAGGGTCGCCTTTGTACATAATCTTTATGGGCAAAATCTCACTGTACTTTCATGGGGTCACTGAAAGAAACTATTCCATTAGGTGATACCTAATATATGTTAAATATGTGATTACTGGTCACATACAACTAAGGTAGTAGAAGAACAGGAAGGGAGGTACTATTATAAATAGGTACATTTATTCTAAAAGATAAAGGTAACATAAAACTTGTATGTTTGCAAATGAATACATTAATGGTAGCCAATACTAGTGAGTATAATACCTAGGGGTTATTCTGTTTCTGACAGCCAATTGGGCCGTTTTCACCGTTAATTCCCCATTACTGTAATAAGGAGTTTCTGTCTAAAACGGCCCGATCGTCCACTTTGGTAGATACAGAATAAGCCCCTTAGAGTTAGACCATTGTCTGTGGCTCGAGAAAGAGGCAGTTGGCACCTTCTTAATGCACCACACAGTGTAAAGATTTATAAAATGTACTTTTCCAAACATAGTTACATATCTGTATTTCTAATATCACATATGGGAAACTCTCTTAAAGCTGCAGACCAAGCAATATCCTACATATGTTTTTTTTTAGAGATTAGTTCTGTACTATGAGAAAATACTTGTAGCATTTTTAAAAAAAACTACATTTTAAAGAAATGTTTAATGTATTATAATGTAACAAACATTTTTTGTTCCTATAGCAACCATTTACAAAGTCACACCCCCTTCCTCTTCTGAAACAGGCTCTAGCACGCCCCTTTTTGAGCCATGACCTCTCTCTAGCAGTGAACGAATTGTATCTAGTGACTGCCTGGTCACATGATCTTCCTCACAGAACTTTGCATCTTGGCTTCTCTTCTGCTGCACTGACAGCCATTTAGTAAACCCCCTAACCGAATCTTCGCCAATCGATCACAGTAGAACGCATCGATCGGAAATTTAGCTAATCACTTGTCAGTGTGTAGATCAGGCCTGCACAACTCCAGTCCTCAAGGGCTGCAAACAGGCCAGGTTTTCAGGATGTCCCTACTTCAGACACAGGTGGCTCAATTAGTGGTCAGTATGACTGAGCCACTAATTGAACCATCTGTGCTGAAGTAGGGACATCCTGAAAACCTGGCCTGTTTGCGGCCCTCGAGGACTGGGTTGTGCAGGCCTGGTGTAGATGTATTGATACACATCTGAATGGAAATATATATATATAATATATATTTTTTAAACAGCATCATGAACTGCGGCTTTTAAAGCTTTATCAGTGACTGTCAAAAGTAAAATGGTTAACATTCAAATTATAAGATCATCCACCCCACCATCATACACTATAAATACTATAAACACAAGTGTAATCCTGGATCCCGTTGAAGTGACATCTAAGAAGCAATATTGTGTACAAGACATTTTGAGATATGACAGTTATCTGCAAGTAATTGTAGATTACATGTTTATGTTGTTAAATATTGGAAGAAATAATAAACTGTGAACTATATCTACAGATAAAGAAAGCGTTCCAAAGAAGCACATCCGTGTCTGCTCTCCATAGCCAAACCATTTACAAAAGATTTGAAAAATTCTGTCCGCTGAATACAGGGCTCTGGAAAATACATTACAAGATCTGTGAGTTTGTAATGATACATGTGTGTAATGTTTTATCATGTAAAGATTGTTGTTGTAAACCGTTGAGCTGAATTTTGCAGGTATGAGGGTTATCAGATGTTCTGTATATACGGGATTGTCCCTTATTTCATTGATATGTCCCGTTGTCTCGGAAAGGACTGTCGGGACGCATAATTGTGCGTTTTTAGGGCCTTGACGTAAAATGCCCGAAATTATAATTACTGTAATGAATCAGTCAGACAAACGTCAATTCGTTTCTACTAGATTGTACAGTAATAGTTACCTTTTTCGATAGATGTCGCCTTATTAAGATATTACAATAATAAAGTTAGGACACTGGATGGTCATCTGATAATACCAGACACCACCCCAATACGCGTTACTTTTTCTCCCACCGCTACGTGTTAGCTCAGTTAGCGACATTTCCCACCTGGCCAAGAGCAGAGAGGTTTAAAACCAAAGAATAGACACAGTCAAGTGGAGAGAAACCATTCAGTCTCGAGCAGCATTGCAAATCATTCATAGGACGTCACAATTTGCTATGGATTTCAGCGTCCCGTATTATAACATTTAAATCTGGTAACTCTAAGGATATGAGTTGTGGAAAAATGAATAAGAATGTATTGCTGTATGCAGAAATGACTAAATATGACAATATTGATTCTTTCTCTTTATTTACAGCTTGCTATATCTACAGAAATGCTGCACCAGAATATTATACAGGAATGAAAATTTATGGTTTCAGGTACTTAGGTACTCAACCACAGTTTTTTTGTATTCCAACAAGTACATTTAAAAATGCATTCATCTGGAATTTCAGATTAGCCAAGCAAAAGATAATACGTAGACAGTATTGTATTCTGAAATGTACTTTGTATTCTTTTTACTGCATGAATACTCAGCACTGAAATAAATAGTACAGAAATTAATGTATATGAGTGAGCTTTTGGGTAATGTAAACACAAAGTGCAAATGGGAGCTTATGAGCAGACAAAAATCCTCCTAAAGAACGTATTTTTTTCAGACAGACATTGAGATTGAGAGGGTAAGGTACCAGTTTCAGATACTGAGAAGAAACAATTTCCTGAAACAGGGGGCATGGGTTATTAAAAAGCTTCAGGCTTGAGAGACCAGTACGACAATAGGTTGAAAAGGTTAACACAGGGGATGAGCAGGGGTATAGTAAAAATCAGAGTAATATAAGAAGGAACAGCAGAGTGAGAGCCTCAATGTGGAGGAAAACATGGAGTTGATATAGAATTCAGTAACAGACCAACTGAAGCATGAGATGTGTATGAGACTGTTCTCGAAGAATGTCTCCAAGTATCTCCAATCTACAACTATCCATGTAGCAAAATTATAAGGAGCTTCCATATTTAGATGCGTGAAATGAATTAGTAAATGTAAATAGGAAAATAAATGGCTCATTTACAGTATGCTTTATTATTTTTACTGTGTTTGAATTAAATTAGACATTTATAACTCCAATGAACTTACTCATTTATTACTATAGCATTTATTTTATGACGGTTGTTGTTTCTACCTAAGTAATTACATATAGCTATGTTTTATTTCACAGCAATGGGAGCATAATTGTGAACAGTGACAGGGATATACCTTATCCAAATAACCAAGCAGGCATTGACTTTCTAAATAGCCATTTGGAATCAGAAGTGAATAGCTCTTTTCAAAACCCACAAACATTGAAAAGTCTCAGTGATCAGGTGAATGCATCACAAGAGTGTTGGCGTAAATCTGATTCTTCTCCTATAACAAGTAAGTCGTAGTTAATTTAAATTGAAAATAATTAGATTGTAAAGGAAGTTTTTCAGTTAACAGTTTACTTTAAGGGGAATATGTTATATTTATGTTGTATAATAAATAAAGATACATTTAGAAGACATTGTAAAATATTACATATATATTATCTTCCAATCACAAACCCTCATTTACCCTTTGCGGTCCAATTAATTTTCATTAAGTGCGCCAGTAGGTCTAATTTAATTTTCGTGAAAAAAACACGTAAGCTTTTTTTTGCACACACACTGCCCCACTCACACGCCACACTCAGTGCACACTGCACACACTCACAGCACACCACGCACAGTGCACACACTCACAGTACACTGCACACCACTCAAGCACACTATGCACACTCACAGCACCACCGTGCACACTGCACACACTCACAGCAACTGTGCCACTGCCACACATCACACTGCACACACTGCACACCACAGCACATTGCACACACTCACAGCCATGCGCACACTGTGCACACTCACTGCGCACATTCACAGCCCACTGCGCACACTGCACACACTCACAGCACACACTCACAGCATACTGTGCACACTCACAGCACACACTGCACACACTCACAGCACACTGCACACACTCACAGCACACTGCACACACTAACAGCACACTGCACACACTCACAGCACACACTGCACACACTCACAGCACACTGCACACACTCACTGCGCACACACTGCACACACTCACAGCACACACTGCACACACTCACGTTCTTCTCAAGGATGTCTTCTTTCTACCCCTTTGTATCTAAAGCCCTCTCCCGCCTTAAACCCTTTTCACTGACTGCCCCACACCTCTGGAATACCCTTCCCCTCAGTACCCGACTAGCACCCTCTCTATCCACCTTTAAGACCCACCTTAAGACACATTTGCTTAAAGAAGCATATGAATAGCACTGTGGCTATTCTGAACACGATACATAAAGCTTGGCCCCCTGCAGACGCACTTACCAGAACTCCCTCCTACTGTCTCTGTACGTTCTCCCTACCTACCAATTAGACTGTAAGCTCCTCGGGGCAGGGACTCCTCTTCCGAAATGTTACTTTTATGTCTGAAGCACTTATTCCCATGATCTGTTATTTATATCATCTGTTATTTATTTGATTACCACATGTATTACTACTGTGAAGCGCTATGTACATTAATTGCGCTATATAAATAAAGACATACAATACTGCATACACGGATCGGCGCAAGGCTTTGGGGGTGGGTGGATCGGCGCAGGGCTTTGGGGGTGGGCGGATCCCTCCTCCCAATCCGACATTGGACCGCAAGTAGCAAAATATTAGTGTCGGATATATTCCGAAAATGGACCGGAAAGGGTATAAAATATGTTAATCGTTAGCAGGAATACTAACACTTTAGCTGCACAGTGTTTGCTTCTGAATGCTGACATTTATATTGAAGATTTTTTTAAATAAAGTTGTTCTTTAGCTGCTCTATAAATATATAATAAATATAATATAATAATAATAATAATAATAATAATATAATAAATATTACACACAACCCTTCCTGCTATTAACTTTCCAGCAAGTGTATATACACAGGAAAGGGGGTTTGGTATCGAGAGAAATAGGAGGGATTGTGAGATAGGAGACTTTTTGAAAAAGTGTATGTATTAAGAAAGTCCCAAACCTCCCTCCTTCCCAGCAAATTCCAGCTTCACCATTCTGTTTTTGCAGTTCTAAGACCCCAGCCTCTAAATTTGCTACCCCAATAAATTCCAGTCTACCTTTTCTCCTCACCCCAGAAGCCTTTTCACATCTTTTGCATTGTCCCCACTTCACAATACACATATATTGTTATTTCCCATGTAGAGCTCTACGTACACTGTGTTATTGTATTATCTATTAATAAAGTTACACAGTTACACTAAGGCATTATAAAGTTGCACTAAGGCATTATGTTTAGAAATATCAAGATACTGTGCATTGATTTGGTCCACTTACCTCACCCAGTCGAGGACAGTTGAATGATTTGCACTCATAATTGTAATGGGTTTTGCCATAACATTTGATTTTGATTGTTAGAAAAGGGGGAAAAGATAGACACAAAATTTGGCACAGTTGTATCAATGGGTTACTCCTTCAGATCTTCCCCTATAACTTCTGAAATCATGAGCTGATACACATGGCCAAATAGGTATAAAATACATTGACTTATTGGAGAATAACAACAAAAGTTCAAAAGGCCTCTTATGCATTTATTATATATAAAAAAAAAAAAAAAAACAAGTATTAGATTAGATCAAGAGTGGCCAACTCCAGTCCTCAAGTGCTCCCAACAGGTCAGGTTTTAAGGCAATCCCTGCTTCAGTTGTTGACTTGAGTGAGGTGAGTCTATCCAGCAACCTGTCAGGGCTCTGGCAGTGTTTGTGGCCCTCCCTCTAGGGAGTGGTGTGGAAGACTATAACTCTTACTTCATTAGGGAGTAAGGGAAGAGCTAGACCTGCTTACAGTGCCCTTGCCTGGCAGTGTACGGTCAGGGACTTCCTTTGGGTTGGCAACCACAGATGGAGTGGCTAGACGACCAGCCACTATGATGGGCGGCTGTCCATGTATGCTGACAATAAAGGATGCCAAAGAAAGATATCGCTTCTGTCCTGTGTGTGGAGTCACTTGGGAAGAAGTTGCACATAGAGGTTCTCTTTCAGAGACTCCTCCCTACTAAGCTGGGGGTCTGGAAGAGATGGAGGCGCTGTACCATGAGTGAGTATAACTCAGCATTACCTCATAAGCCGGTCTTGATGCCATTCCCCATAATACCATCAAGCGGGAGACTCAGGAGTCCTGTAAGCCAGCAGGTGCACCACACTATAGCCATGTGTAACCAGAGTAGTATTGCCCTAGGGGACCCTATCTGCGATTGGGGGGGGGGGGGGAACCCGTTACATTTTGGAGGCACTGATGAGATGGGCAATAGGACAGGCTTTCAGCTAGGCGAACTGATGTAGGAACATGTATGCTTCCAGGAAAGTGCTGCGGAGGGAAGGGAGCCTAGGGGTAGTCAGGGGTAGATTGTCTGCTCGCAAAGCACACCCTAGATGCCCCTGTCTGGTGTGATATAGTTCTGGAGACAAGGCTATTGCTTAGGTCACCTGGAGGAGGGTAGTTGTTTGATGCCTAGGGGGTAGCCTGGTTAACTTGGGTCAGGAACTCCTGGTATGGTCAACGCTATGTATAACCGACAATAGGTGACATGTTAAGTACAGTGGGGCTGATCCTAGGTACTTCTAGCCAGTAACCAGATTGTACACCACAGAGCACTTACACTGGACTGATACCGTGTGCAGCATACAGAGAAAGAGTTTAGCCTAGCATGAGGTAGTGCATTACAACTGATGCATATACACTTGAGATACATGTAGATGTGCACGATGGCGGCCGCCCAGCAGAGGAGCATCATGTGCGATTTCAGCAAAGAAGTAAAGATGGCGACTATATGGGATGTGGTCCCGCGCGGTGCGGAGAGCCCCAAATGGCGGTTTGCGCCAGAAATGAGAAGCGCACGTGCTGTGTGCACAGCGGAGAAATTGTGTGTGGATACGCCTATAATGAGTAGGCTGTGGAGTGGCGTGAAAGCGATGGCCGCACCCTTTCTGTCCTGCCTGAATTCCTTGAGTGCATCAGAACAGGAGATCAGTGAGGACATTGCAATTACGTGTGAACTGTCGGATGACGTATCTGAGTGCCAGTCGGTGATTACCACGCAAGTCAAAGCTGCGGTGAGTGTGGACTGCAGAGTAATCCAAGATGGTGGTTCCCGCCAACCTAGGAAACCGCGTGGGCAGTGTGCAGAGAGACATTCTGCAAGGACTTGGCCAGGAAGTGGCGCAAAAGATGTGGCTGTGCCCCTCTATACTGTGATAGGCTCAGAGCCGATTCTGGGTCATGACATGCAGTTGTGGGACCCTCCTCTAATCGCCACCAGAGGGAGGGATCCCTGCAACCACCAATGGAAAGATAACCTGAGTAAAAAAGGAGCCAGATGTGAGCTTCATATCCTTCAGTTGCGAGGAGCTGGCAAGCAAGAGAGATTGTTGTGCCGTGTGTCTCTCTTACCCAGCGCAACTACTGACTGTACCATGGCAGACTTTGATATACAGCCCTACCAACTTCCAGTAGGCTTCCTGGTAGTGAAGACGGGTGATCGAGAAGTTCTCCGGTGTCTATGCATGCAGTGTAGACTACCGGGCGGAAAAGCCAGTATGACAGCGTGATGCCCTCAATGCGGCATCCACTACTTGTGGGCCGTGAGCCATTCGTACCTGGGCACACAGAGGCGGGAGGAACTACAGCCATGCTGATGGCAGTAGAGCCGCCCAAGATCAAGACAGAGAAGAGAGATCCCGGAGAATGGGGATCGCTCCTGATGGTAGCGCCAGAGAAAGAGGGCGTAGAGGCCTGTGACCGTAGCGGGAAACCGGAGCCTCAATGTCGGCCCCTTCGGAGGTGCCCTTGCCCTCATCGGCGTCATCCTTGTCGGACGACGACCATGGAAGTGGTCCATCGGTGGTGACGCGCCTGCCAGCGGACCGCTGCAGCAGTGCTGTGGAGGAAGAGTGGCTTACCTGCGATTTGGGCCCGCTACAGATCGACATCCCTCACCAGCAAGCGCTGGTTCGACCGGAGCAGCGGAAGAGTCCCAAGGCCGTGGCGACTCCCAGTGCAGCAGAGGGACATCCGGAGACAGGATCGGAAGAAGAGGAGACCATTGCAAGCCGGCGAAGTGGTGAGGAACCTCCTTGCTCCCCACAGGCTCCAATGGAGGCGGCCGTAGTGAAGGCCCCAACCAAGGCCGATGCGGAGCCGAGCAGCATCGCGGGACATCCAGTGCCTGACGTCAAGATAGAGGAGGAAGTTCAGGGGTGGGACGACTCCACCCAAGATGGCTCCACATCGCAAGAAGAAGATGACGTCACTTCCGGGATATCCAGCGGAACCGACCGGGAGCATCCGGCAGCGGCACTGAGCAGCAACCGTCTATCACAACAGGATGTGGATAGATATCGGCAGGTTATGCAAGGCCGTGGAGGACAGCAGGTTAGTGATTCTGCTACACCCAAAGCTACGACGGGTTGTGGCATCGCCAAATTGCTGATTTACCTGCCAAAGAGTAAGAACACTTCTCCATTCCCCTTGCCCAGTGCCAAGGCCAATGCCCCTGCCCCTATCCCTACCATGTCACCTTTGTGGTCACGTTCGAGCCAAGGGTGGTCTGGGGAGTCATGGGACACATCGGAGGAGCGGCCTGTGTCGGCCATGGACTGGGGGGACTGTATTTCTTCGGATGAGGGATCGGGGAAGGAGGTAGTACCATATGTAAAACCACCCAAGATGAATCCTACCATTTACACTCACATTGTTAGAGGAAGGCCTAAGCGTTATGGGGCTAGACCCGTTCTAGTGTCACATCTGGGGTCTTGTCAGGAGGGGACTCAGAAGGGCATGAGATTGCTCTGGTGGTGCGAAACCAATTATGGGATCATAGCACTAAGTGGTGGGCTCCGTTATATGAGGGTTATTCAGAATGGTTGGACCGCACTAGATTCATCCTGATGCGAGGAGATGTGGTTGACCACTGGTGGGATGTGGGTGAGTACTCGGCTGAGGAAGGCCAAGAGGAGCTCGTGAGGAGATGGGATGAGATCCAAAAGGGATAATCATACCAAAAGGGTCCTCTATATTGTATGACGTCATTGTCCCTGATGAGCCACTGTCCTGGGTACTGCCAGGTAAAGCAGGGAACAAAAAGTTGGTGAAAATCAGTAGGGCTGAGAGAGCCATAGTGGCTAGATATACTGTAAACAATCTCACAGATTTGAGTACCCGTATGTTCCTGAACCTATAATGCAGGAAATTGAGGACAATCGGGTTACCTGACTAAGGGAAGCGGTGGAAGACTATCTTAAATCCAAGTCTAGTCGCTCTGAGTACCGCACAGAGGAAAGGATATGCTACCTTATGCATGTTTGGAGTGTAGGCAGGAACACTTACAAGCATAAGTTGGAGTACAGACCAGAGAGTGGGCCGCCCAGATCATATTGAATTACTATTATTGATCACAACGGCGAGAGGTGAAGAAACCTGATCCCAGGCACTATTATTAATGTGGATTCTCCTAGGGAGTAATCCTAGAGATGGGAGGGTGAAATGAATATGCTCTGAATTACAGTAATGCACTTCTGATGTATCTGTATTATGTATCTGTATTTTGTATTAATGTAATTGTTGTATTGTTATGTTGCAGATTGTCTGTTTGAAGGAAGACCCAGCAAATTTAGAAGTGGGGACCATTGGATCCACCAGAGGGAGATTGTAGCCCTGTGTAGTTTTGGGGTTACATGTCTTTCTCCTCCTGTGCAATAATCCCTGTTAAGGGCAGGTTTGCCAAGAGTAATCATGGGGTTTGCCCTCACCTCATGTGCTGTGTATTATTCAGTGAAGGAAGTGACATCAGGCTCTGTGACACAGGGGTGGTGCCTACTGAAGCTATATAATATGCAGCACTTCCTCTATTTAGTGTGTGTCTCACCACCTGAGTGAGGTGAGTCTATCCAGCAACCTGTCAGGGCTCTTGCAGTGTTTGTGGCCCTCCCTCTAGGGAGTGGTGTGGAAGACTATACCTCTTACTTCATTAGGGAGTAAGGGAAGAGCTAGACCTGCTTTCAGTGCCCTTGCCTGGGAGTGTACGGTCAGGGACTTCCTTTGGGTTGGCAACCTAAGATGAGTGGCTAGACAACCCGCCACTATGATGGGCGGCTGTCCATGTATGCTGACAATAAAGGATGCCAAAGAAAGATATCGCTTCTGTCCTGTGTGTGGAGTCACTTAGGAAGAAGTTGCACATAGAGGTTCTCTTTCAGAGACTCCTCCCTACTAAGCTGGGGATCTGGAAGAGATGGAGGCGCTGTACCATGAGTGAGTATAACTCAGCATTACCTCATAAGCCGGTCTTAATGCCATTCCCCATAATACCATCAAGCGGGAGACTCAGGAGTCCTGTAAGCCAGCAGGTGCACCACACTATAGCCATGTGTAACCAGAGTAGTATTTCCCTAGGGGACCCTATCTGCGATTGGGGAGGGGGGGAACCCGTTACACTAAGATATGCCCTTTCCTCTGTTGCTCGACTGCTAAAACTCTGACTCAGGCCCTCATTCTCTCCCTTCTTGATTACTGTAACCTCCTGCTGTCCGGCCTTCCTGCCTCTCACCTGTCTCCCCTACAATCTATCCTAAACGCTGCTGCCAGAATCGCTCAGCTCTTTCCTAAATCTGTCTCCACGTCTCACCTCATGAAATCCCTCTCCTGGCTTCCGATCAAATCTTGCATCTCGCACTCGATTCTCCTCCTCACTTTTAAAGCGTTACACTCTTCTGCCCCTCCTTACATCTCAGCCCTAATTTCTCGCTATGCACCATCCCGACTCTTGCGTTCTTCTCAAGGATGTCTTCTTTCTACCCCCTTTATATCTAAAGCCTTCTCCCGCCTTAAACCTTTTTCACTGACTGCCCCGCACCTCTGGAATGCCCGTCCCCTCAGTACCCGACTAGCACCCTCTCTATCCACCTTTAAGACCCACCTTAAGACACATTTGCTTAAAGAAGCATATGAATACCACTGTGGATAATCCTGGACACATGATACTGTACATAAAGCTTAGACCCCTGCAGACACACTTACCAGAACTCCCTCCTACTGTCTCTGTAAGTTCTCCCTACCTACCAATTAGACTGTAAGCTCCCCGGAGCAGGGACTCCTCTTCCTTAATGTTACTTTTATGTCTTAAGCACTTATTCCCATGATCTGTTATTTATATTATCTGTTATTTATTTGATTACCACGTGTATTACAAGTGTGAAGCGCTATGTACATTAATGGCGCTATATAAATAAAGACATACAATACATACAATACAACTGTGCTGAAGCAGGGATATCTTTAAAACCTGACCTGTTGATGGCCATTGAGGACTGGAGCTGTCCACCCCTGGTATAGCGCCATCTAGATTTATATTTGGCAATATTATGGTCAGCATTTGTTGTAGTCATTTACAATGCTCCCATTTTATTTTTACATGGATTTTCATTTGCTACACAAACCTCTGTCCCTTTTGATTGTTGGTACAGTATTACAGTTATGAATATAAGTATATGAATATATGTATGCTCTACAAATGTTTGCACTTAATTAATTATATTATATAAACGTTATAAATTGTCTCCTGCACTCTTTTCACAGGGGTAACCCAGATGAAGCAATATTTCAATTGCAGCTTAACGTTTGCACAGTACACTGTCAGATGTGACAATCAGAGTTGTTTCTGCACGGGGCCTTGTTACCACAATGAGAGTTATTGTAATTACAGAGGAGATTGCTACAATACGCAGAATGGACCCGTCTGCCAGTAAGAATCTGTTTACTTCATATGTTGTCTGTGGAATAGCATATTTTTATGTGTGTTCTCTAATAGCAATTTTAGATGCAAGTTTTTGATAATCGTTCCTGAAAATAGGAGTTCTTGTAAAAGTTCCATCCAAAAACATTACCCAATGACTTTTCTTTTACCCATCAACAAATGGTTAGTCGAAAAAGTACAATCTTTACCTACCCTTTCCTTTTATTTATATTTCACTTCAGAAATACAAACACACACACACACACACACACACACACACACACACACACACACACACACACACACACACACACACACACACACAATAAATAAAGAATTAAGAGAAACATAAAATGTCTCTATATGCAAATTGAATCACATGCAGTAAATCCAAAAGTCAGAAATGGAAAGTAGCAAGCGAATGACAGCACAAAGGCCCAGAAACCAAACATGACACTCTCCCCAAGCAATCAGGAGCAGCATTCCTGAGCAATTCAATCCAATGAGGAATGAGAATGGAAAAATTGTGTTTGAGTTATAAAATAAAAATAATAGTTAGCAAAAACCTCTCATAGCACAAATGGAATACGTGACAGGCGGGCATTATATAACTTAATCTTTATAACCCCTCCCGTGACCTGAATCAATTATTCAGTGGTGACGTGTACCAAATCCAAAATAATTGCCTACACTTTTTATTTGCCATTCACATCCAATCAACGAAGTAATGTAATGTTCAATGTTATGGTATACAGTATGTAGTTAACCTTCCATGTGTGTTCTTGTTTCTAGGTGTTACAGCTATAATTTTTACCAATATGGTGGAAAACAGTGCGATCTATATGAACGAAGTGCTGGGTTTTACGGTGTGATTTTTGGTGTAATCGGTGCGGTGCTTCTACTTGTGATTGTTGTAATTTTTGCAGTAATAGTCATCAAAAAAAAGAAAACATTTAGGTAAGTCAACATTATTTAAATATCTGGTTGCTATCAAATATAATTATGAATGATGAGTGGTAATGCACAATTGGCAAGTTGTGAATGCTTATACACAGTATAATATTGCAATGTCAACAAACGTCTCGTTAAAGTAGAATATGAAAGCCTATTAAAATTGTAGTTCAATCGCGGCTCTGTGAAAGACTTGCAAAACCTTGCACGTTTGTTCAATACTAATAGAACACAACATAAGTGAGCTTTCTAAAAGATTCATAATTTGCATGTGTTGTTAATAAAATGGTATTGGAAAATGTGTCAAAAGTGTAGGGAGTGCAAATGTAACTACAGTACTGTATCTTTGTTAGAGAAGACAAATATCTAAGGCTGGTTCTATAGTGCCAGGGTGTGCTACGCCATGCGCGCGCATGGCAGTTATAGATGGCTGAGGTCAGCCAGCCCTTCTATACAAGGGCCGCGTGCACGCATGGCAGGGAGCGGGGTGCCGCCAGACAGCGGCGAAGATGGTGGGAAGGATGATTTTGCGCCGCTACTGGCGCTCAAATGTCTGTGTGTGTATGTGTATGTGTGTGTGTGTGTGTGTGTGTGTGTGTGTGTGTGTCAATGAGTGCACAAATTAAAAAAATGTATTTATTAAACTTTTTTTTTCTTTAAAAAATCTTATTTAGGACTTTCTTCACTCACACAACCCATGCACACACATATACTCACACACACACGCATATATGCACACATATACACACACATACACAGTACCTGTAGCTCCCGGCTCTATAACAGGGAAAAGCATGTGGCATGTGCACGCGCGTGCGCACGGCTGCATGCAGTATAGAACGGGTCTTACAAAGCCAAAGCTTGGGAATGATGTAAGATTGTTGTGTGCTGTTTATCATGCCCATGTACATTACCACAGATGAGATAATGGCCAAGATACTGTAACTCCTGTATTACTCAACAATGATGCAAAAATAGGAAGAACTGCCGGTTTGTTTGGGGACTAATTGAAAAGCATTTTGAAGATTCCCTGACACAACAACCAGATTGTTGAAATAGTTTTATGTACAATAAAAATGGATGCGCATCGTCACTATCGTGTAAAGAATAATGATAATTATGGGGGAATAGGGCACTTTCAATGCGAAAATAGGAACAATTTAATCTGTGGCTAAAATTTAATTAATAAATATGAGAAAATGTGTCTATTTCCTTTAGAAAATTTGCGGAGAGACGTGATTCCAGAAGATGGTTTTCCTTAGATGAGGAGTTTTCTCACTTCTCACACACTAGTATGTATGACATCTTTCATTTTCCTCCAGATTGTATTTTGTAGCATGCTTTTTTTGTGTTTCCATTTTGCACTTGTAGAGTAATAAACACAACTTTCCCTGTACAGCTGCCCTGTCTATTCCATATACCATGAAGCTGTATTCACGTTGTTCGAGAAGATTTAGACTTCATTAATTGAGTTGGGATTAAATCTTCCCAAGCAAAGTGACCACAGCTTCACAACCAGTGGCTAGAGCAGTGGTGCTCAAGTCCAGTCCTCAAGCCCTGATTGAACCAGCTGTGAAGAAGGGACTGATTGAGCCACCTGTGCTGAAGCAGGGATATCCTGAAAACATGACCTGTTGGGGGGCTTGAGGACTGGAGTTGTAGTTGTTGTGCATGAATATTGTGCCAGTTTTACACCTGCAGACTTGGTTACAGAGCCTGTGTCTTATATAATCATTAACACGTCTCCCCATCAATCTAGATATGGATAATGTGGCCACTAAATCAAATACTGGGAAGTTATCTTCAAGATCTGGAACATATGATTTAGAAGGAGGTCTATCAAAAGACAGTGACTTTACTCCAGGAGTATATCGACCCACATTGGAGAACGTGGATATTACAAAACCGGTAAAGATTAATTTATTGCCATGTCATGCGTTATAAAAATATATATATATTTTTTTTTTAAGTAAGATAATATATTTGATTAATAGATGATGGCAAAAATCTTTTGTCCCAACCAAATGAAAGCGTAAAAATGTATATATACTGTATACAGTAACAATAAAGTGAAATACATAGTGCCCCTTTAGGGTACACATAAATACAGTGCCAGCCAATGCATTTTTTGGCAAATGCTGGTTTTGAATTGATTGTAATTTTTTCTATTTGTTTTTATTGTATGTATTCAATTGTTTGTAATTTGGATGGCTTGTTTTAGTACATTTTAGAATTGGTTAGCGCTTGAAATTAATTATTTGTTTTATTGGCTTCTGGTTTAAATTCATTAATTGTTTTGTTGGCTAGTGTTTAAAAGTAATTAATTGTTTTGTTGGTTACTGCTTTTATTTATTAAATTGATTGGTTTGCTTTTATTTATTTAATTGGTTGGCTTGTGCTTTTATTTATTTCTTTAATTGGTTGGCTAGTGCTTTTATTTATTTATTTAATTGGTTGGCTTGTGCTTTTATTTCTTTCTTTAATTGGTTGGCTAGTGCTTTTATTTATTTATTTAATTGGTTAGCGCTTTTATTTCTTGAATTGGTGTGTTTATGTGCTTGTGTATATTTTTTATTCTTGGCCTTCATGCTGTTTTTATTAGGGTGACCATTGACTGCTACAGTGGCTTATCATGTCCATATTATATGGGTATGATGTACCACTATGCCAATCAGTGGGTAGAGAGGGTGGGTATAGTTAGCCTGGGTTGGGTGGTTAGGCCTCCCTGGTGGGTAGCGGGGGTGGGTGAGTTAAGCCCTTAATTACTATAGAGGTTATTATCCGGTAAGGTGATTAAGGGGTTAGGGGCCATTAGATTGTATTTTTCTTGTATTCTTTCTGGCAACGGAGGACATGGACCTGGCATATCCTGACGAGGATGCCCTTCATGATGGGAGGGGTAAGTATAAAGTTTTATTTACATTATTTATGCTGGCTGGCTAATGTTTGATTTTATAATGGGCAAATGAGCTATTATCCATATCTGGATAATAGTTATTTTGCCCATTACAGTACTGTATGTGTTGGGGCGAGATTTGCGCAGGGAGAGGCGGCTCTCTTTGTAGCTGAAATAAATCGCTTGGTATGGCCTTTTCAGAGAGGCGATCATCACGTCGCCGGCTACTCGCCAGTTTTGCACATTTTGCTATCACAGTTATTCGGGGCTTTTTGAATACCGTGATAGCAACGCTGTTAAAACTGGCAGTATAAACGGCACAGCAAAAAAAAATATCGGGGCTTATAGCATAGGCCCCTAAATATTTCACTGTATGTTTTAAATATATATATATATATATGGCTTTATAGTGTGCTGTTTTGTCACTGCTAATATATGTATTTTTGCTATATCTGAGTGTTGCTGCTTTTGTGCCTTCTCATATGGGAAGACAGTGTTTCTCTCTCTCTCTCTCTCTCTCTCTCTCTCTCTCTCTCTCTCTCTCTATATATATATATATATATATATATCACATATTATTTTTGTAATGGCCACTATTAGAGTTTTATCACCAGCTTCTAACTTTTTGCGCTTCCGTTTGGTTGTGTGTTGTATATGGAGACACCTGGGAAATGTATTTGAGGAGCTGGATAGCTTGAAGCTTTTTTCACTGCAAGCTTAATCTTTATTTACTGAAGTCACGTGCACTGTTTTCTTTTTTTTTTCAATTGATTTTTTGTAACAGGTTGAGTTTTGTTATGTTTACGACACTTAGGACCCTATTCATTATGTAATATGCAGGTATCTTCCTGATGTTAAAGTTCAGCTCCCTTCATAGGACAGAGAAGAAAACTTCACAGCATATTTTAAAAAGTCCTTAAAGTTTTCACTAGTGACAAAATATTAACTGCCCCTTTTTTTCCTGTTCTTTTCCCACAGATCAAAATAAAAAGACCAGAGCTGGTGCCACCATATAATGAACAAAGATGATATCAAGTCATGGGTCGATAATGCTGAGATTGTTAGGGGCCGATTTGGAGTTGGCTAACAATGGAATCCTAGTCCAAACTCATTGCGCAGGCGCTACATGGCGGTTTGCAACTTGTGAAAATAAGACTCCAATTTAAAGTTGGACAAAAATAAATGCAAAGCAGTTTGCATTGGGGTCATTATTCTAACGACTGGATGGATGGAGTGAAGAGGGGTCTCTGCCTAATTTTCTTACTGAGGCCAACATTCACACGTTAAATTGCACTTGTCTTATATTAGCGGCCGAGTTAGACTTGGATTAACGATTGTTCTTTAAGGACACTTCTTAATTATTCGCCAACAGGGACCAGGTGCAAATGTAAGTACATTACAAGAACCCACCGTTTCCAGCACTTATTTTGGAAGCTACAGCTGCCATTGCTGTTTGTTTCTTACACAGATGCTTACACAATGCTTGCTCATCATGAAAATAGACCTATACCCTGCAGAAGAAGAGAGAGTTGGCAGTTAATATATATGGCATACCTAATGTACTGGATACGCACTTTGACTTCGTCCTTGTTACATGTGTGCATGCTGTCCTCTCAGCACGCCGTCTGCTTGATTCCTCCGTCATGATGTTGCAGAGCTTGTTTATACTATGCAACGCTGCTGTAGACTGAAGAGAGTAAAGTAACATTGTTCAGTTCATGTACTCATTTCCTGAAGCGCTAAAGTAATGCAGATGTAATTATTACGTACAAACACAATGCTTACATAGAGACGTACGATTGAGGAAGACATTAACATTACGCACAGCCAATGGCGCTGATCTCATTATAATAGTAATTTAAAAACAGTTGTTTGTGACACTGTCGCGCCGAACTCTCAATCGGGGTCTTATTTATCTGGAATAGAAATGGCGCAATGCTACCTTTTTTCAACAACACTATTTTTGAGACCACGTCTAAACTCTAAATCAGGCGCTTAGTTTTATTGTATGGATGTTGTATTCCACAATATATAGGAATTTCATCTAATTTAAGTTTCACCAAGTACTGGAAAAATGTTGTAACATAAAACACATAATTTCCAATGAAAAATATTATTTTGCCAGTTTAGATTTGAAAGTTAAATCATTTGCACTTTTACATGTTAAGCCTATTAAATGTATGTCTAACATTTATATATTACAAAACTTTTATATTATTCTAACCGTTTATAGAGATAAGATAGATAAGACAGTTATATTGTATATTTAGATGCACTAAGTTTGCTGTCTTGAATCGCTGTAGCTTTACACTAGATACAACTCATTGTGTATTATTCATTACTGTATATGAGTAAATAAAGGGTAACATTTGAAGTTCTGTTGCACATACACATATGCATTAGGTTCTCAACCCCAGTCCTCAAGACCCAATAAATCATTTTTTAGGATATCCCTGCTTCAGCACAAGTGCTGAAGCAATCTTCAACTGAGCCACTGATTGAGCCACCTGTGCTGAAGCTGGAATATCCTGAAAACCTAACCTGTTGGGGGGTCTTGAGGACTGGAGTTGAGAGCCCCTGTAATAGGCAGTTTTCTATTCCATAATTAAAATAGAAAATTATTTGATGAATAGATCACTTGAATACTTCTATATGTTGAATGTTTCCCCAAATCGACTAATATATTATTTATGTATTTCTGTTATTTTTAAGCGTATACTGTAAATGAAATGGTTGATGGTAAATTACAAAAAATGATTTTCCAGATGATACCACGAGTAACAATTAAAATGCGTTAACATGAAAACTCCAAAGACTGTTCTGTCCTGGGTCAAATCTAGCTACATCCGGAAATGTAATTTCTGTATTGTAAAGTAGGGAAAGAGACAAGATGGTGCACGTTGTCTTATGAATGGCAACAGTGGACAATTGACCTGCAAGGTTTTCTACTTTACTACATATCCTCTAACGCTGCTTTGTAAACAACGGATGTAGTATACGGAGTTGATCTTACTAAATACTTAATCAGTAGTAAGTGTTATGGCTTGTTTGATGTCTCTTAACAACTCCCACTTTAGCCTTTTAATTTTTCCAAGGTTTTGGTTATTGGCATTTCTAATACACCACTGAAAGTATGAGGGTTGTTCGTGATTGTTCTGGTATGTTTGTGTGTACAATGCCTTCAGTTCATTACCTGGTGAGTCCTCAATTGTTGATCCAATCTTCTGATATCTCCTACCTATATTCAAATTCGTGGGTGCCTGTCAGCGTCTATAATGATGTAAGATACCAGAATGGGAGGAAATATCAGCAAGCCTGCTTTAAATTGGACTCTTAGGGGCCTATTCTATAAGCCACTTATCGAGGCCTTTTTGGACAAAATGCGTACTGCTATTCAGTAAGCCTCGATAAGTGGGCGATAAAGGCATGATTCACCAATTTTTTCAGCCGTCTAAAACACATCGCCGCTAGCCACTTATCGGCAGATTCTGAAACTCGTGCAATTCTAGTAGCCGTGATTAGTTTATCGAGGCTAATCGTGGCTCTAGAATGCCGAGTTTCTCCCAAAATCCTCACGCCAGGACAAGTTGGCGTGAGACTGGTGAGAACCTGCTGAGAAGGAAGTGAGAGGACTTAGGAAAAAATGCCTTTTTCCTGCATCGGATTAATGACAGGAGTCTCCGGAGCGGATACCCATTAATATCAGCACCGGAAACCCACGGCATAAATGCCACGCAATAAAAATGTATTTACAGGCAACTTCATTACCTTAGCGGCTGACCGCTAAGGCAATGATGGGGTTAACTACCAGTGCCATGTTTATTGTGGGTAGCGGGGGTGGGTGAAGGTGGTATTTAGCCCCCGGTGGGTGTTTAGGCCTTGCAGGGGGGGTTGCGGGTGGAGTTAACCCCTTCGTTACCTTTGCGGTTAATACCGCTACGGTAATGAAGGGATTAACCCTTCCCGCTACCCACCCGGTAGGTATAAACATGATCCAAGGGCCAAATACGACCTTCACCCATCCTCGCTACTCACAATAAACAATCAAAAACACTACTACCCACCTCCTCTACCCCCAATCTAATCACCTGGGTTGAGGGTGGGTATAGTGGGCCTGGGGTGGGTTGTATTTTTTCATGTACTCTTGCTGGCAACGGAGGACATGGATCTGGAGTATGCTGACAAGGACGTCCTTCACGATGGCAGGGGTAAGTAGAACGTTTTATTTACTTTATTTATGCTGGCGGATGTTTGATTTTATAATGTGCAAATTAACTATTATCTATATCTGGATAATAGTTCTTTTTCCCATTATTGTACTGTATGTGTTGTGGGGGGTTGTTGAGTGTAGAGGAGGTGGGTAGTAGGGTTGTTCTGTTTATTTTTGTTTCGTGGGGGAAGAGGGATTGGGTGAAGGAGGTAGTAGCCCCAAGGGTGGGTGTTTCGGCCTTCCGGGGGGGTAGCGGGACTGGTTAACCCCTTCATTACCATAGCGGTTCGCACCCCTATGGTAGTGAAGGGGTTGACTACTCCCACAACCTTCCAGGCAGGCAACAACCCACCCTTGGACTACTACCCCCTTCATCCACCCCGTGCCCCAAAAAACAGGCTATTGAGGTTTAACCCCTTCATTGCCTTAGCGGCTAGCCGCTATGTTAATGAAGCTGTTTTAATATACATTTTAATACGTGTAGATGAGCGGGAGGTCTCCGGAGCAGAACCGGGGAACCCCTGCTACCCGAGATACAATCCCCGTTATCTCCTATGCATTTAAATCCCACGGTCACGTGACGCGAAACATTTAAATGCATAGGAGATACCGGCACCCCATAACGAGGCCTGTATCTCGGAAGCAGGGCGTCCCCGGATCAATGCGGTTCTGCTCTGGAGACCCCCTACTCATCTACACTAGTATTAAAATGTATATTAAGATCTTGCGATCGCTGGCGAGATATGCGCCGGCCAGATCGCTGCAGGTCGCCGGGTGAGCCCTTTTGAGCGAGGCGATCTTCACGTCTCCGGTTACTCGCCAGTTTTGGGCATTTTGCTATCACAGGTATTCGAGGCTTTCTGAATACCGTGATAGCAACGCTCAAACAACTGGCGGCGTAACCAGCCCAGCGATTTTTTTTTATGAAGGCTTATAGAATAGCCCCCTTTAGAATCAATACATTTTCATAGGACCCAGATCATGCCAAACCACTACTATTTTTCTCCCCTGAGAAAATAGTTTGTGTGGATCAGGGAAACAATCTAGAAATGGAAAATATACAGCCCTTTGCAAATGCTTTTAACATTGTTCCTCATTGTGCAGTGAGAACATAAACTGCCAAATACAGAATGAATGTAAACATTTCCAAGTATATACAGTGCAGTAGAAGGTCTGATAATTAATCATTATTCATTAACACAGTGGTATGTTCTTATGTATTTTTAAAAAAATGAATAAATGATGTTCATGTGAAAAATATGAAGCTATGTTAGCTACTTGAGTGTTCGAATGACCAGCAACACACTGAATTGTGTGGCCGGATCCACTGGCACTAAGGGGCAGAGAGAAGGGTCAGAGTCCCCTATACTGTATAAAACAGACCAGGATACATGTCTAGAGCCCATTTATTCAAGGTTTCCTCCTACAGTACTTGCTTGTGGGGTTATTGAATATGTCTGGCTACTTTCCTCTAGTCTTGTAACTTAAGATTGGCATCACCTGAGTCAAAGCCCAGCACTACACGAGGCATAAATTAAGAAAGCGTAATCAGTTCTGCCTGGAATGAGATTTAATGAGAGTTTCTTTGGCATCAATGTGATTTTTATTCCCCCTGTAAAAATTTGACAAACTGTAAACAAATATTTTTATTGAACTACTGTTTTAAATTGTAGGCATAGTGTATGGTGGAGCACACTGATCATCGATCACATACAGTACACTGATCAAATTGTCATCCCCCAGTAACCTTTAAATAACTAACGGAACTTCCTATACAATAAGAGAATGCATATCATACGCACAGTTTTTTTACTTCCTGCACAATTACTTGTCTATCTACAGAATAAACACATATACATATGCAGGGAATACTCAAAAGAATACATTCATTTTAGATTAAATTAGAGGCCAAACAGAAGGGCTTTATTTAAATGCTGTTTCCTGATTGGTCAATCTTCCAGGCATTAGTGGCCAGTAACACCTGGATTTTATGGCACCAGGCCAAACATTGGCAGACCTCATTACACTCTCTCGTGTATATAGATCCACTCTACTAACCAATGCTAAATAAAATCCCAAATGGGCACATAAACGAATGTGCACAGAAAACAGAAAACGTTATTTAAAAATTAGGAAAATGCTATATTGTGTACTGTCGTGTGGGATGAGCGAGTAAACCTAATAGGACACAGATTCATAACATGGAATTAAACTCGGGCAAAACAACATTTGAAACGCCATTCATTTGTGGATTTTGTCCTAGTACTCTCAAACTTCAGTTAAAGACGGTAATGTCTGGCCAATTTAATTCTCGCACTATTCTGTGCTATTGTACGAGTCTATAAATAAGCCTAGTTTCCACTGACAGTTGAGACAGCGGCGACAAAGTTGTCCAGTAAGGCGGCTATTGTCTGTGATCAAGTCAAACAAAAATGTAAATACTGAACATAGTGCAAATTGTCTAAAAATGTATTACAAGTTGCAAAATAACACATTTAATGTTTTGTATCAAGAATCCGGTCAATAAAATGTACCGTTTAATTTTTATCAATTAAAAAAAATTTTTTTGTTAAAAACAAGATGAGGGCTGCATTGATTTGGTGGAAACCTCTGTCAGATCTATCTAATAAGTTTGGCTGAAAGGTAACCTCAAAATGTCATCAGAATCGGACAAGGCGCCTTTTACTCATCCTCTCTCCATCTCTGTTTCTCTCTCACTTCCTGTCCTCCCACTCATTCTTTCACTCCTCAACACCTACCAGGTACTGTACTCCTGAAGAGTCACTTGTTATTTCATAAAATGTTTCTTCAATGTTAAAATACGTTAACATCATAAAATTTATTTTAAAATAATTGTTACCTTTTAAATATCTTGCAGTATCTTATTTAAACTTAGATCACGAGTATGTTATCTTATTGTCTATGTGCTCTATTTATAGGGACAACTTTAACATTGACGGAAGGACACACAGCATGAACATAGAATATGCTCTCATAAATAAATAAAAAAACACTTCTAAATCATTTAAAAGTAACAATTTATGTTAAAAATGTAGCCTATAAAAGTAATAATCCCCCCAGAAGAGGACATTTAATGACTAGTAATGCCCATATGGGTTAAATCGTCCACTTAAATACACCCAAGTAAAGATGGCAATTGGTCCGATAAGTAATGGGCTGTATTGGAGTAGTTAGCTTTTGCAGTCAGTGCTTTTAACCTGGTATATTAAAAAAAGTATTCGATTTTTCTATTAACTGGGCAAGGGCATTGACGGGTATTCAAAACAACATTAAACACGATGGATGTGTTCGTAGAGATAGATATGTTTATTGGAAAACTTTTCGACCAGCTGTTCCACTTTGAAATGATAGAACATGATAGAACACGATAGAACACGGGTGCTCAATTCCAGTCTTCAAGTCCCCCCCAACAGTCAGCTTTTCAGGATATCCCTGCTTTAGCACAGGTGGCTCAGTCTATGACTGAGCCTCAGATTAAGCCACCTGTGCTGAAGCTGGGATATCCTGAAAAGCTGACCTGGTTTGGAGGCTTGAGGACTGGAGTTGAGCAACCCTATGATAAAACATGATAGAACACGATTGATATAACATAATAGGTAAGGCTGGCCAGCAGAAATGTTTGGGAACAGAAAGTGTGGGTGAAGTGGGGGAAAAAACAGCAAAGCAAACTGAGAAGAGATAGGTTATTTGGTTAGGGGAAAAGCTGCAATTCACTTCATCTTCATAATTTCAGGTCTTTAACCGTGCAATAAGATTGAAATAAGGAGTTTACATTATTGCCCATAATGTGAAGTAAATATTTTATCTGCCATTCCCAATACATACAAAGTTCACGTTTCTACAAAAGCAGTACTTGGCCAAATAGCAACGTTTTAGTATAAAGTAGATGAGTCAGTGTGAATGCGTTTAAAAGAGAAATATGCAGTAAAAATAATTATTACGATTTGGCATTGGTACTATTTATCAATATTGCAAAAGTAGTGCAGAAAAGAACAATCACATTGTGTACAGTGCATTGAATGGTGCTAGCCAAATTGGTCCCAGAAAGAGTAAGATACTGTACTTTGTAGGTTGTAGGATATATTTTAATGAACAAGCATATAAAACTTACATAGTTCTCTTGTGCATAAGCGTTCGAGCGTGCACAGGTCTTCCTAGAGACCTCTACAATCTCAAAGGTTTATGCACAAGACAAACTTGCATGATTGATATGTTGGGTATGTTGTTCCATAAAAAGATAGCAAAACCTACAAAGTATCCATTTATTACATTGAGATTATTTTTCTTCTGACAAACCTGGTGCTATTTGTTGCGCCTGTCGTGCTTGGGTTTGCGCCCCCTTTGTTAATATTGAAAAAATTTGAACAAAGCAATTCATTTGATAATATATGACTTGTTGGAGGTATTATAATCTATTCTAAATACACATACAGCAGACTTAATACACTAATACAATAATCACTATTGAGCCAACAAGAAGACAATTACATTTTTGTAATACATTTGAAATATCCCATGTATTCTTCACAGTTTTTCACTCCCATTGTCTAGAGATGCACAACACAGCTCTCTCTTCTTGATTTCTCAGCCTCAAAGACAAGAAGGTGACTCCTAAGGGTTTCATCTGGACCAGTCTGTATGAGCGACGGATCATTATTCTGTTAAAAACCAGGATAGAGAGAATTATATACTTGTCATAATAGTCAAATCACTAAAACAAAAAAACCTATTCATTCATTTATGCATTTATTAATAAATGACAACAAATTATTTTCTGGACAAGGACATAGTGGGCTTATTCACTAAACTTTGATAAGTGCATTATTGCACAATAAGTGCCCTTTTAGTGCGATATTGCAAGTGTAGCTATTCGTAAAGCTACAATAACAGTGTAACATCGCACTAAAACGGCTTTTTACCGGGCTATAACAACCCGTGCGGTAGCTGAAAAAAAGCCCAAACTCACATTTTGTGCCAGCAACTACTATTCACTAAACTCCAATATGCATATAGTACTATAAAAACTTTTCTCGCCAGCTAAAGGGTAGCGAGATCAAATTTGATATATGCATAAAAAGGAGTTTCTTTTATTTTTACTGCATAGCATTGATACCCCAAAATACACAGTGCAATACCTATATATTCTCTTGAAAAAGGTGTCATTTAGTTCAACCCTTTGGCCAAAGTGTCTTAAGCCTGCTGGCCACTTCGGGACCCGCTAACGGTCATGCCTTGAAGACTTAAGACTTCAGGGAATTCCCTGAAGAAGTATCCGTGTGTTACGAAACACGTTGGAAGGTTGGCTTGATCATCTATCTGACCCTTACTGTAACCAAGTTTTTTCTTGGTCTGTGCCTCCCGGTCCCCTGCCTCACCGCTTGTCGCTACGGGTGATTACAACTGTTGCCCTGGGTGCTGTTCGCCGATGTGCTTTCTCCTCTATGCTTCACGCGAGGAGATCGTTGTGACGTCATCAGCAGGCGTACCACGGGTCTGAGCGGAGTGCTGTTGGAGTTTCACAGCTGCAGGACTTACGGAGGTTTCTGAGCCTCATAACGGGACTGCTACACGGGACTCTTCGCCGGTCCCCAACATCTGGCTACCCTGACCTAAGGTCTCACGGAAGCTGCTGCCTTGGATGTCGTTTGCCGGTATCCTGCGCTTTACATCCGTTCCAGTGGAAAGCTGTGATCCTATTCTTCCGTGTGGTAACCCCACTAGCCTACTGCTTGATTTTTATTTCATTGATGTACGCAGAACCTTTATTTTTTTTTTAAAACTATCTTTTATACTGTGCTTCACTATGTGCGTTGTGCACCCTGTCTTTTTGTTTTTTCATTACCATAGCGGCTAGCTGCTACGGTAACAATTTTTCCCCCCGTTTATTTGGGTTTTTATGAGTGTGCGGGAGCTGGGTGTCTTCTAAGGTGAACTGCGTTGATTTCAGCCTCGGGGACCCCCTACTTCCCAAGATACAGGCCCCGTTATGGGGTGCCGGTATCCCAGTGCAGGATTTCAATCCCACGGTCACGTGACACGGGAGATTTAAAAGCACAGGGGATACCGGCACCCCATAACAGGGCCTGTATCTCGGGATGTAGGGGCTCCCCAAGGCTGAAATCAATGCGGTTCAGCTCAGGAGACCCCCTGCTGATGTACACTTTTATTAAAAATCAATATTTTTACTGCACGATCGCCTGTAAGAGCCGTGCATGGAGACGCAGCGTCTCCATGCATCTCTTCCAGGCTGCAATTTTTTCTATCAGTTGCCACTCGCTAGGATTTATAGCGCAATAGCACCGATAAAAAAAACCTGGTCAGCACATTTTTTTTTTAATGGCTTTCATTCTTAGTGAATACCATTTTTGCCCTTATGTTTTAGTGCGTGATAAGTCAATGCAAAGTCGGCCAACAATGCACTGATTTTATCACCGCTTTGTGAATAGGCCCCGAAGTATATAGAACTGATTTGGGCACGCTTAGTCAGCTTGCTATTTTTCATATGCATGAGCATCACAGATTGATTTGTCATATAACAAATAGATAGCACGACAGAATGAAACCCAACACACGCTATCCACCTGTTCCTAAAATATATAAGAATATATAAGTATTGAAAAATATGTCAAACATTTTTCATTCACTAATAAAGTTTAGAAAACTGTAATTGGGAAATACTTACACTGAGAGCAGAAATGAAGCTGTCCATTAAATAAAAGTCTGCTCCAGCATGTCCCATTAGATTCATTGGCATACAGGAATACTTCATGTACGGATATGGAGTTGTCTTATTTGTGACAAAGTCAAAAACTTCAACTGGTCCATTTCCCCTACAATACAATTCTCCCTTTAGAAATAAATAAAAATGGTAGAAAATTAGCAATTTACTTTTAGCCAGTCAGTTCCAGGTTGCATTTTTATAGTAAGATTTGGAAAAACATAACCATAGAGAAGTAAGGCTTAGTTCTGACTGCTCTAGATAAAATTACATGTATTATCGCATTAGATAATGCACAGCTTTGGGGAATATTTTTTTTAAGTCGTATGGCAGTCGTATACAGAACTAAGGCGAAAATAGTACCAGATTTATCAGAGAAAGCAAGCACTGCTTTCAGATAATATACATCATCATTTTTAGGTTCATAATAGGGTCTCATATCCAACTGAGATTAGGGCTGAGATATAAAGCAATTTACATTGGGGCCATTTCTTATTTATTTAAATATTTTTGCAAAATAGAAAACTACAGGACAGCTTTACTATGAGTGTTTTCAGGAATACTACCAGTGCTACCCCTAGGAAGAAGTTGGAGCTTAGGGGGGTTAATGCATGGCTAAGAAAGTGGTGTACAGTAGGAAGGATAGGTTTGGGTTTTTAGAGCACTGGGAGTCTCTCTCTGAGAAGTGCTATCTTTATAGTAGGGATGGATTGCACCTCAACGAAGGGGGGAGGATGTTAGAAAGGTTGGACGAGATTTTAACTAGGAAGGAGGGGGAGGGACAAGCAAAGAGGTAATGGACAAGACAGAATAGATAGTAATGAGGAAAGAGCTATGGGTCATGGAGGTGGAGTAGGGGAAAGTGGGAGTTAATAATAATAATGGTTATTATTTTCGCAGTTAGAGTTTCACAAGCATTCCTATTAAATACAGATAATACAAGTAAACTTCTAAAGACTAAATTCAATTGGAGTAGAAAGGTAGGAGCAGATAAAATAACAATAGTAAAAAGAGGTAAAAACATTAAGTGCATGCTTGCTAATGCAAGAAGCCTGACCAATAACATGGGGGGATCTTGAATTAATAGCTACAAGGGAACAGTGGGATATCAAAGGCATTACTGAAACATGGTGGGATGAAACTCATGAATGGGCAGGTAATTTAGATGGCTATTCCCTTTTTCAGAAGAATTGAGGAAATATAAGAGGTGGTGGAATATGTTTAACCAGATATAAAACCTATTATAAGGGAAGATGTTTATGAAGGGATTGATGAACATTTAGAGACTTTGTGGATAGAAATTAGCAGTGAGGTAAAGGTACAAAGAAAATGTTTGTAGGGACCTGCTATAAACCACCAAATATCTGTGAGATTAAGGAAGTCAAAATGATTTTGCAAATGAAGAAGGACACAAAACTAGGTAATGGTTTAGTAATGGTGATTTTAATTATCCGTCAGTTAAATCAGGCATATAGAATTTAGTTATAGAGTGGAGAATCCTTAGCTTAGTGCTTCCTTGCTATTTATATATGAGAAAATACTTGTAGCATTTGAAAAAAAAACCAACAACTCAATTACATTTTTAATGTATTATAATGTAATAAGCATTTTTTGTTTCTATAGCAACCATTTACAAAGTCACATCCCCTTCCTCTTCTGAAATAGGCTCTGGCACACCCCTTTTGGAGCCTTGCCCTCTCTCTAGCAGTGCACCAATTAAATCTAGTGGCTGCCTGGTCACATGATCTTCCCCACAGAACTTTGCATCTTTGGTCCTCTTCTGCTGCACTGACAGACATTTAGTGAACCCCCGAGCTGAATCTTCACAGATCGATCACAAGAGAACGGATCGATCAGTAACTTAGCTAATTACTTACCATTGTGTGGATTGTATTGGTGCACATATTACAAGGTGGGGGGGGGGGGGGGAAATAACATTTAAATAAAATGGCAGCTTGGGCTGCTGCTTTAAGAGGGGTACTTTACATTGGGAAATAAAAGCACCATTTTACCCTTGGAAATTAAAGCACTGAAGTACATTAGGATGCTACATTTTTGCAATGTTAATTATTTATATTGGAGTTATAGTAAACTCTAACATTTTCAGTTAAGTAACAAATGTGATCCATGAAAAAAAAGATATATGCAATAATGCAGGGGTGGCCAACTCCAGTCCTTACATGCCACCATCTGGTCAAATATAAGGATATCCCTGCTTTAGTGCCTTCAGTCAACGACCGCAGCACTAATTGAAAGGGTGACCAGATGTTCCGGTTAAGTCGGGATAATCCCGGTTTTTAAGGTCTGTCCTGGTGCCCTGATGTTCTCTATAATGTCCCGGTTTTTCTTACTTGTCCTGGTTTTGAAAGTCAACTGGGGCGGGAGGGGGGGGAGACGGCAGAGAGTAGGAGGATGCTGGTGGTAGGAGAGCGGGGGGGAGGGGTGGAAGACAGCGGAGAGGGGGAGGAGAGAGGGAGAGGATGCCTGCGGGGAGGAGAGCAGGAGAAGAGCAGAGGCCGGGTCTGGCTGCAGCTGTACAAGGTGGGGGCGGGGTCAGCTGTAGAGGGTGGGGGCGGGGTTAGCTGCAGAGCCTGGGGGTGGTGTTAGCTGCAGAGGGTGGGGGTGGTAGCTGCAGAGGGTTGGGGTGGGGTTAGCTGCAGAGGGTGGGGACGTGGTTAGCTGCAGAGGGTGGGAGCGGTGTAGCTGTATTGAAGGTGGGGTAGCTGCCAGAGGGGGGGGTTAGCTGCAGAGGGGATGGGTAGCTTGCAAGGGGATTGGGGGTGGGAGATGCAGAGGGTGGGGGCGGTGGTTATCTGCAAGGTGGGGCAGGGTTAGCTGCAGAGGGTGAGGGCCAGGGTTAGTGCACAGTGTGGAGGCGGGTTAGTCAGAGGGTGGGGGCAGGGTTAGCTGCAGAGGATGGGGCAGGGTTAAGCTGCAGAGGGTGGGGCGGGGTGGCAGAGTGGTTAGAGGGGGGGTTAGCTGCAGAGGGTGGGGTTACTGCAGAGGTGGGGCGGGGTTAGTGAGAGGGTGGAGGCGGGTTAGCTGCAGAGGAGTGGGTAGGGTGGGGTTAGCTGCAGAGAGGATGCGTGAGGCAGGGTTAGAGCAGAGATGGGTGGGGGGACTAGCTGGAGGGTGGGCGGGGTTATCTGCAGAGGATGGGGGCGGGGGTTAGCTGGCAGGAGGAGCCGATCAGAAAGACCAGAAGTCATTGAGGTCTTCCAGTGTCTAACTGCCAGGGTGCAAGATGGCTCCCTCCCCTGCCTCCACAGTGACAGGGTAGGGTCCAGAATGAGGGGAGAGAGTGAAGAGGAGAGACGAGAATGAGAGAGATGACAGACAGATATGGGGAAGAGAGCACACACACCACACAACACACCATGAGAGTAGAGGAGTGACACCCAGAGAATTGGGGGAGATGAGAGAGACAGACAACCGGAGTGGCAGAGAGTGGACAGGCAGAGAATTGGGAAGAGAGAACACACACAATTGAGAGAAAGTGCACAGAAAGTAAATGGGGGGAGAGAGGGCAGGACACACAGATGGAGAGATGTGACGACACAGAATGGGGAGGGAGAGAGTGGACAGACACAGAGAATGGGAGAGTAGAGACAAGATTTGGGAGAGCAAGGGAGGAGAGAGGCGGAGACACAGAGATGGGAGAGAGAGGACAAAATGGGAAGAGACGACACATGAGGAGGTGACAGCAGAAAATGGGAAGAGAGACACACAATGGAGAGAGTGACAGAAAGAGAATGGGGAGAGAGGCAGACACACAGATGGAGAGAGTGACAGACACAGAATGGGGAGGGAGAGCGTGGATAGACACAGATCATGGGGAGAGAGACAGATTTGGGAGAGACACAGAGATTGGGGAGAGACACAGAGATTGGGGAGAGACAAAGAGAATGGGGCGAGAGACAGAGAATGGGGAGAGAGACACAGTGAATGGGGAGTGACACATATACACACAGAATGGGGAGGGAGAGAGTGAGACACACAGAATGGGGAGAGAGACGGAAACATAGAATGGGGATGGCGAGAGAGACAGAGAATGGGGAGAGAGAGACTGATACACAGAATGGGACGAGAGAGGCAGACACAGAATTGGGAGAGAGAGACAATATCAGATGAGCGGAGAGAGAATGGAGGGAAGGGGGAGAGAATGGAGGGAGGGGGGAGGGAGAGAATGGAGGGAGGGGGGAGGGAGAGAATGGAGGGAAGGGGGAGGGAGAATAGAGGGAAGGGGACAGAGAGAGAATGGAGGGAAGGGGGAAGAAGGAAATGGAGGGAAAGAAAAAATAGAGGGATGGGGGAGATAATGGAGGAATGGGGGGAGATAGTGTGCATGCGTGTGTGTGTGTGTGTGTGTGTGTGTGTAGGGGGGGCAGAGAGACAGAAAGGGGAGGGGTGCAATTGGTGATGTCATTTTTATTATAAATATTTTTTTTATGTGTCCCGGTTTTTAGTTTTGTAAATCTGGTCACACTACTGATTGAGCCACCTTTGCTGGAGCAGGGATATCCTGAAAACCTGACCTGTTGGTGGCCCTTGAGGACTGGAGTTGGCCACCCCTGCATTATTGCATCATTTATTATCAATAGGGAAAAGCTCAATCTGGCCACTAGATGTCACTATAAGCATATGCAGTATAGCAGTGCCGATTAAAGCAGAAATCTGTGCCGCTTTCTTTCTTGGGAGGGCTTGCTGCTTTAATGAAGTATCCCACTGCTTGAAGGATTTTTATATAATTTTACTTTTATACGTTACTAAACCATTGATCACCTGGAGCAGAGCTGCTGTTTTACTACTGGGACCTCCTCTCTGACCCCAATTCAAAAGATATTTACTTCTATGTCCATTTAAAATGGATGACAGGAAGCTACTGACAAGCCAATTACTGAAGTTGATCTTTAAACTTGCCATTCCTGACTGCCTGGCAGGAAGCTGCTGGCAGCCATAAAGGAAGAAGGCAAAAGCCCTCTTCTTAAATAAAGTTTCTTCTAAACGTGGAGGGCTCCCAGTGTCAACAAGTCTTCTGGGTTAAGCAGCTTTTACTGCTCAGTTAAAAAAACACACAGTCAGTTCTTTCTACATTTTACTTGGTCTTTGTTTGGCATTGTTTTATAAATCTGCAGTTTGAAAAACAGGATATGGTGGACAAAGAAAGAGAAACGTCCACTCTCCATTGTTAAAAAACAAACAAACAAAAAAAAACCACAGAAACCTATATACATGCTTCACATAGGATGTGCAAGCAGTATCAAAATCAGCCATACATACACTTTATTTCTCTAGGTATAACTATTTAGTGGTACAATTTTCAATGTGGCAAAAAATGTCAGCCTAACATACTGACAGTTTGAATATGTGTGTACCTTTTTATTTTACTAATCCACGCAGTACAAAGCATAATTTGAAATATATTGTCAAAAAAAATTGTACATTTCATAAAGTGGTACCAAATGTTCTTACACACACTTGGGTTACCAACATACTAACACTACAATACTAACATGTCTGAGCACATGGAACAAGCTTACAAGTCTACAACAAGAAATAATCTTCAAAAATAAAATAACAGTTCTGATGGGATCACATCCCCGCTGTAAGAATTTAGTGATCTCAAACTCTTAATTTATTTGGGGAAAAAAAGATTAATAAAATAAGGAAAAGAAAGAGAGCAAGAGACAGACACCTGGCAAAATGGAATGCAACTCTCAAACTAACTAGAGCCCTACCAGATAAAATGTACGCTTACACAATACCTAGTTAAGGTTACAAAACACCAAGCAGAGACAAATCTTAAGTCATTACAGACTCAGTGCCTATACCCTGGATATAATGACAGGCCGACACAGACAAGTACCTCAGTGAGACAGGAGAGAAAGAGAGATAAAATACACTGCATGAAATAGTCCACAATAAGGAGAAAACACTTCTAGAAACTCTTGGGTCTAAGCTGCACCTCGGATAAACTGGACAAGCAGCACAATCTGGCCATTCTGTTCTGGGAGGATGAAGCCACAGTGGAAATTGCTGCACAATATGTAATCACCTGCCATAAACTGAAAGACACTTCCTGAGCACCACTACCACAGGTGCATAAACTGGAAGACATCTCTTTGAGCCCCACTTCCATGGATCCATAAACTGAGAGGTGCCCGCTGAGTCTCACAACCATAACTCAAACTAGAAGACACCGCTTGAGCCCCACATACATGGATCCATAAATTGAGAGACGGTGACAGGCAAAACTTGAAAACTGGAAAATGTACTGTCATGCCAGTGAAGCTAAATTTGATTTGACTTGAAAAAGAGATCAAGTGACACAGACTGATAAAGTGCACGTAGGAAGCATGATAGAAATTGACACCTACTTAGAGAGAGAAATGTGGTACAGAAATATAGAAATTGCAAGCAGATAATAACTCACCTAGTCTGTCCATTTCCCCATGTGTTGTGGAACCTAATTTCCTTTTGGATTATGTAGTTTCTTAAATACATAGGATATTCTTGTGTTTACCCCAATCATTTTTGGATTCTCTTACAATTTAGCCTCTAGCATCTCCTTCCAATTTAAGAGCTTGACCTCTTGTTTTAACCCTTCTTGGAAATATGCTACCTTGTTAAAAAAAAAAAAAACCTTTCTATATCTCAAAGTTTCAATTATATACCCCTTCTTCCTCCTCTCATCCATGCTGTTATATTTTATATATAATTTCTGATAAGATTTATGATGTAGATGATGTACTATCTTATAATACTATTATTTTATATTTCCAGAACTGAATACAATACTTTAGGTGAGCTCTTACCAATAATCTATAAAGTGACATTAAGATTTCCGCTGCTGCTATTACCTTTCTAGATACTGTACAGCCCAAGCAGCATGGTGGTTTTCTTCATTACTTTATTGTAGAGTTGGTCAATATGCTGATATGATAGTAATACTGCACTACAAGTAAAAGGCAAAGTCCATTTTTTGTAGGGAAAGGTAGTGTTTAAGAAGTAGCAACCTCATGCAAGCAGATCTGCCAATGCAAAAGGGATCTCTGCAACCTCCTTGTCTCTCATCCCCCCCCCCCCCCTCAAGTGATTTTCAGTGATATGCAGAAGTAAGGATGTTTTATATATTTTAAAGTATAATTTAATTTAAAACACCTGTAGCCATGCTGTAAAATGGTCTGCAGTTTCCTCTCATGCTGGCAGTAAACCTGGTAAGTTACAGGGTTGCCAGCAGTAATTATGGAGGTTTGCCCTCACACCCTGGTGAGGTGTCATATGTATGGAAGGGAGTGGCTGCATACTCTGAGTCCACAGTGACATCAGATATGTGCCTGTTTCCTGAGATATATAAGGCACAGCACTGTCCAAAGTTAGTTGGTTGGACAAAGGAACAAGTCTGGGTTGAGACTTGAGAGTGCAGTGCCCACTAGTGCAGTAACTAGTGGCCCAGTTCAAGATTAACAAGCAACAAGGCCTACACTGTGTCCAGGGACCTGGCACAGGGGTGATCTCCCTACGGGAAGAGGGGATCCCACTCCATTGGGAGGGCGTACCTTTCAAAGGGACAGCAGATCGACATGTGCGGCTAAGAAGCTGGCTGTCAGGGGCAGCTGGCCCATATACGAACAATAAATATGCTCTTGATAAAAGATACCCTCATGCGTGAGTCTGGAGTTACTCTACGGAGGATGGCACCACAGAGAAGTTCCTCATCAGAACCATCTCCCTGCGGACGCAGAGATCCTGATGAGGTGGAGGCGCTGCACGTGATATAGGTAGGACTCGCACACACTACCTCAGCTACCTGTCTGGGTTGACAATCCCCGAACACCATCATGCGGGAGACTCAGGAGTCCTGTTTCCAACAGGTGCACCACCAGACACGACCATGTAATGGTGGCTGGATAGACCACAGGGGCCCATATGAGATTGGGTGGGTCGATCAGATAGGGAATACCCGTTACATTTGGAGGCGCTGCTGAGATACCTGTCAACAGGACAGGTTTTTGCTAGGCACACTAGGAAACAGGGAGAGTGTCTGCTGCCACTTTGTGCTGCGTGGGATGGAGCCAGGGGTAGTCAGGGGAGCTGCTGGAGCTGCAGACCGCACGGACGACCTGGGATCCTGCAAGGAGTTAGTGGGGCTGGAGAGGGGCTATAGCTGGCCTAGTCACCTTGAGGTAGTGCTAGTGGTAGGACGCCTAAAGGGATAGACTGTTAACGAGGTCAGGAATCCTGAAGAGGGTCTGCGCTAGGCTAGCCAACAGTAGGTAGACGCCCAAGTACTGCATGGAAGAGCCAGAGTACTCTAGCCCATTCCAGACCACTTACCGGAGGGAGCACAGACTGGGAGGAAGGAGATACAGCAGACACAGAAAGAGTGAGCCTAGCCTGAGGTAGTGCAAACACGAGTCAGATCTACATTAGGTACACAAGGTGGTGCATCAAGGCATTTTTGTTGTATCGGTATGGCAGCTGCCCCGCAGAGAGGAGCTCCATGTACATTCGGAACGAACACAGTAACCAAATGGCGACCGCAAGATTGGAGGATCTGCGCGGTGCGGAAGGTCCAAAATGGCGGACGGAGGCCGATGGAGAGAGCGCACATGGCGTGTGTGCGGGTGAAGAGCAAGCTACAGAAGCGACTTTTGTGAGCCTGCTGTGGAGTGGCGCGAAAGCTGTGGCCGCGCCATGTTGGTCCTGCCTAGGACCTTGGGGTATTAACCCTGAGGACAGTGAGGAGGACATTGTAGTGAAATATGGGGAACATGATGGACTTGCTTGTCAGTCGACGTACAAACAGTCAACAGCTACCTCAACCATTAAAGAGATTGACAGTGCAAACCAAAATGGCTGTTCCCGCTTCCCTGGGAAACCACGTGGGCCAGTTGCAGAAAATGCTGCAAATGCTAAACTTGCAGAGAGTTGGCCAGGAGTGGCGCCAACAGGAAAGCCCCACCCTGATGGGGAGTATGGCGCCAAAGCTGGAGCCGCGCCCACATGGACTATGACTAGCTCAGCCCCCGTGCTGGGTCATCTGACAAATTTAAGGGACCTTCCCCTAATCTCAACCAGGGGGAGTGGTTTCCAGTGTTGGCGGATGCGGATGGAGTTAGCTGGAGGAGGGGTTGTCAAACCAGCCCCTGCACTTCAGTTGCGAGGAGCCAGCGAGCAGAACAGATCAATATTGAAAGTGCCTCCCATAGTGATCATGGCCTGCAAACCTGAAGAAGGATCCCTGATATCGACCCAGCCCTACTCGGCTCCAGGAGGCTTCCTGGTACTTCGAGTGGCTGGTACCGAGACAGTGGCGTGCCTATGTCTACAGTGTCGCCTGCCGGGGGGTGCTGTGAGTACTACAGCGCGATGCTCGCAATGTGGCCTTCAATATCTGTGGCCAATGCCAACATTCGTGCCGGTCCAGGCAGTAGAGGCCGTGGGAGATGTAGCCATGCTATCGGCGGAACTCCCCGGTGCGCTCTGGAGGGAGTCTACGGATCCCGGAGAAAGGGGATCGGGGCCGGCTATCAAAGCTGAGCCCGACGAGAGAGACAGTCGCCGACGCGGTGATAAAAGAGAGGTTCACCGACGATCACCGAGCGGAGTGCCCCTCCTTAAATCGGAGTTGGATTCCTCGGATGAGGAACCTGCAGTTCCTACCGCAGTAATGACATGACCGCCGGCGAGCCACTGCAGCAGTATTACCAAAAAGGCGCCACTCACCTGTGTCATAAATGAACGAAGTAGAGTATCGCCCATACAGCGGCAGCCAGAGTGGCGAAGTCCCACGGCCGTGGTGACCAGCGGTTCCGATGGCGGCGGCAGATCCACCCCGACTCCACGGAGCGGTAAGCATAGTCCTTGCTTCTACCAGGCTCCGAGGGTGGCAACGGCATAGGAAAGGCGGTGCCAGGCCCAAGCGGTGCCGCAGAGGAAAACTGAGCTACCGAATGTCATGGTGGAGGAAGAGGTCTCGCATGGGGACCCAACCCAAGATGGCGGCGCATCCAGTACGGTCAAGGACGTCACTTCCGGTGGCTGTGGCGGAGCGGATGGAAAGATGACCGCGCCCTTCCGATCGAGCAGTGTTACCCGATCGCCTGGGTCGAAGAAGAGCTGGCAGGCCCTGCGGAAGCCTGAGAGCAGCGAGACCGGAGCAGTAGAGAGCCCCTGCGGTGGTACCGGACCAGGTAGCGGTGAAGAGCGGGTCGTAGCCCCGCGAATACCGACTGTCCGCCCCTATGCCCAATCCCAAGCCCAAGTTAAATCCCCGGCCCCAATCACCTTTTCCTACGGGTCATCATCGAGTTTAGGGATGT
This sequence comes from Ascaphus truei, assembly GCA_036426205.1. NCBI lineage: Eukaryota > Metazoa > Chordata > Amphibia > Anura > Ascaphidae > Ascaphus > Ascaphus truei. The sequence goes on from CM071572.1 coordinate 34,657,871, forward strand.
CAGGGGAGTCCCGGGTCACCTCCGATGAATGGACTGGGGGGAGCTTGGACTGTTTTACATCAGATGATGGGTCGGCGGGTGGGAGGTACTCTCAGCACGTGTCCGTGTCGAGTGACTGCCCAAGTGTTGTCAGTGTCACCCTTGCCAGTAGGACCAAGAGGGTAGGGTCTCAGTCTCGGTCTGCCGGGACATCCGGGGTGTCCTCCTGGGGGGAACCAGAAGAGGGAGAGTCAGTGGAGTCAGCTCAGGAAGAGTTTAGGGAGACTCGGTGGTGGGCCCCCTTATTTGAGGGATACGAGGCATGGCTAGATCGAACCAGGTTCATCTTAGAGCGAGATGGGGTTGTAGATTATTGGTGGGCTAAGGGGGAGTTCACAGAGGAGGATCGGTTAAAAGCGATGCAGGATCGATGGTTTGATATTAGTCGTGGGCTAATAGAGCCATTGGGTCCAAGTAAATTGGAAGATCCGGTAGAACCGGATGAACCCCTGTCATGGGTGTTGCCAGTGAGAGCGGGTAACACTAAGTTGATACGGACTAGCCGGGCAGAAAGGGCCATCGTGTCGAAATACAAGAGCTCGCATGGGTTAGAGTACCCCTATGTCCCCGAACCCCTCATGCAGGAGATAGAGGATCAGAGGGATGGATGGTTGCGAGAGACCATCGAAATGTATATGGTGAATAGAGGGGGCGCGATTACTGGGCGCAAGGCGGAAGAAAGAATCTCCCAACTAATGGGAGTGTGGAGTATCGGGCGCAGTATATATATGCACAAGGCTGTATATAGACTTGAGAATGGATTACCCCGGGATTACAGTATAACAGTTACCGAAATCGCGGGTCAGGAAGTAAAGAAACCAGACCCTCGCCACTATTATTAGGGAGACAGGATAGCGAGATCTGTTTCTGATATAAGTGCCCCTGCTGGTCAGTGAGCATTAAGACAGTTAATTATGAAAACAGTGATGTTGTTCTGAATAATTATGTGTTACATTTTACAGTGCTTCCTGGACCAAGGTACACCAAATTTAGGTGACAGCCGGGGCGGTGCGGATTCACCAGGGGGAGATTGTAGCCATGCTGTAAAATGGTCTGCAGTTTCCTCTCATGCTGGCAGTAAACCTGGTAAGTTACAGGGTTGCCAGCAGTAATTATGGAGGTTTGCCCTCACACCCTGGTGAGGTGTCATATGTATGGAAGGGAGTGGCTACATACTCTGAGTCCACAGTAAGTGACATCAGAGATGTGCCTGTTTCCTGAGATATATAAGGCACAGCACTGTCCAAAGTTAGTTGGTTGGACAAAGGAACAAGTCTGGGTTGAGACTTGAGAGTGCGGGGCACACTAGTGCAGTAACTAGTGGCCCAGTTCAAGGTTAACAAGCAACAAGGCCTACACTGTGTCCAGGGACCTGGCACAGGGGTGATCTCCCTATGGGGAGAGGGGATCCCACTCCATTGGGAGGGCGTACCTTCAAAGGGACAGCAGATTGACATGTGTGGCTAAGAAGCTGGCTGTGAGGGGCAGCTGGCTCATATACGAACAATAAATATGCTCTTGATAAAAGATACCCTCATGTGTGAGTCTGGAGTTACTCTACAGAGGATGGCACCACAGAGAAGTTCTTCATTAGAACCATCTCCCTGCGGACGCAGAGATCCTGATGAGGTGGAGGCGCTGCACGTGATATAGGTAGGACTCGCACACACTACCTCAGCTACCTGTCTGGGTTGACAATCCCCGAACACCATCATGCGGGAGACTCAGGAGTCCTGTTTCCAACAGGTGCACCACCAGACACGACCATGTAATGGGGGCTGGATAGACCACAGGGGCCCATATGAGATTGGGTGGGTCGATCAGATAGGGAATACCCATTACACACCTTAACTTAAAATAAATGTTAAAACTAAATACCTTCCAAGTAATTTATATTTGTTACATTCATTTAAAAAGTTAATGTCTTTATTCTTATTAAACAGATATTTATTGTGATATACATATATTTTTAAAATACATTTCTTCATATCATTATCGTGAGACCTTTTTTTTCCTTATAGTCCAATTAAAAAACACATTCCATTTCTTGTCTACTTTTAGGTCAGTAGAAATAATGGCCCCCAGCGCCTTTTCCTTTGTAGTGGTGAACAGTATAGTTCTATTTATCCTGAGTTCTGCCTCTGGGTTTTTGTAGCCCAAGTGATTGATTTTGCACTTCTTGGTATTAACTTTAAGTTGCCTCACTTTTGACCATTCCTCTAATTTTCTTAAATCATCAATCATTTTTTGCCCCCCTCTCTCGAGAGCCAGTCTGTTGCAAATATTGGTCACCTGCAAAAAGGCATACTTTCCCTTCTAGGTCATCCATAAAGTCCCAAATAAAGACAATACAGAGCACTAGTCCCAGTATAGATCCCTGAGATACTCCACTTATCACCTTTCTCATCTCTGGAGTAAATTCCATTTGATTCCCCTATCAATCAAGAAATGTCTTAGGGTAGGTCCCCAGTGCCTGCTGCAGTGCCAGGGACAAGAACCGATCCTCAATGGGGCCAGGCACACTTGCTGCCTTGACCGCCCTGTTGCCCGACTAGACTTTTCGCGGTTCAGACTATGAGGGCGAACCTGCCGTGTGACATCATGGCTGTGCCCCCCGCCACGCCCCCCATGTCTTTCCCCCTGCAGCTCTGCACAGACCGGGGATCACAGCTGCACGCGCCTCTAGCCTGGCAGGCACGTGTGCAGCGCCGGAGTCTTATTCATTCCAGTACCTACGAAATCAAAAGAGAGAGAGACTGTGGCACAGAGGGAGAAAGGATGACGAATGCACAGTGGATAAATTGTTGGAAGGGCACATGGGTAGAGAGAAGAGAAAGAATGCACAGAGAGATAGAAGGAAAGAGACCGTTTAAGAGAAAGAACAAAGGTTCTTGAGGGAAACCAAGGTGTTGCATCACCTGAGAGGGAAAAACAGATCAGATTTCGTTTCTTACACAGTTTGAATTCATCTATGTGCGAGTTTAGGAAAGTGCTGGAGTTTATCCTGTCTCAAGTACACAATCAAATTACAAGAGATTTGTTTTAATGCAACGTGCATATACCGTATTGGCCCGAATATAGTGCTACGTTTTTTTTCCTAAAAATGTCCTTCCGGAAACTACTCATATTACATGCGCAGCCTAACAACTTTTATTTTACATGTAGAACACCTTCAAAACTTTTAGGGTCGTATTATGTGCGAAGCCGTACTATATTCAGGCCAATACGGTACATTTCATCTTTTGAACTGCTCACATCAGTGTTACTCTTTGGCTGTTAGGAAGCAGATATTTTCCCCTCCCAGAAAATGTGCGGGTTGTGAATTTTGTAAGTCCTAATATATGAGAAACAGAAATGTTCCAGGTAGCTAGACTGAAAAATCTCAATTCTAAAGTTAAAAAAAAAAATCTGCTTAAAGTGCTGCATTAAGTTCCTGGTCAGGGGTTATATTTGGATGTATTCAGAATTCGCATGAAAACAGTAACATTGGTCTATCTGAAACGCATGCCATTAACTGCCACAATACAGTTAGACAACAGATGACTCACCTCCAGCAGCCTCTCATCTGGAAGGCAGCCAAGTCTTTTCTGTGCTGTTAAATGACCACATTTACATATAGAGAACACGTGGCATTGTCAGGGCTTTGCATTGTTCTTTTGAGAAATGCTTTATTCAGACTTAGTATAAACACAATTGACTCTTTATTCAATTAAAACTAAAATGACTCAATCGATAGGTTACGGTTACACTACAGAACAGAAATACAAATTAAAAGTTACACCGTCAATAATGAAAATATCAGAAATGGAAGAAAAGTGATCTTGTCCTGCCGGTCACATTTAAATCCCCAACAGATATAAATCATTGAACATAGGAATGTGTGTTCAGCACCTTCAAGCAAACAGCTAGTGATCTGATTTCAGGGTGTAATTTTCACACGGAGAGGAAGAGACATGAACAAAAAAATATGCAACAATTCTCTTTCCTCTTAGAAACCCCCCCAGCAATCTTTGTGAGGCATAACATGGACCGGAAACACATGTTTCTTGTTTTCTGTTTCAAATACAATCTTATAAACCCCAAAACATATTCTCACTATTTTATTTAGCATATTTTTTTCTGAGTGGAATTAAGCACGAGTATGAAGGGTATAGAGGGGGGGGGGGGGTGTGAAGCACGACATATACATATATACAGTAGTTTACAATCACAGGGCGTTGTCCTGCATCGTACACTTCTATATTTCGGATTAGCAAACTCATTATGTGTACTCTGACATTGAACAGATTGAGTTGTAGCAATGAAATGTGATACCCAAGCATTGTAAAGAGGCTGACAGAACAAAGACTTCTGCGTGTGCAAAATACGGCTGCACACGACACGATACTAACCGTTTCCTTGGCTACAGCAGAATTTCAATCTACAAAGGCTTTTTTTTCTCTCCCTAAATAGCACCATGGAAACTCCTCTAGGACCTGGTAATCTGTCACTCACAAATGTGTTTTCAAAGCAACTGCAATTTATCTAGAATTCCCCAGCCTTGTCTTGTCTGCAGCAAAGTAGTATGTTTCCATAGACAAATCATAACACTCCTGTGTATTAGCAAGTCTGCTTTCAAGCGTAAAAAGATTTACACCATTTCATATCACAATATAATAATTTCAGGTACAATTGGGTGCAAGATTGAGGTAGTTTTTCCCCCCACTTCTCCTTAAAGAAATAAGCATTTGTGATTTTTGTTTTTTTAATGTTTAGAAATATCATTACAATATTATCGTTTTCTAAATCTCAGAAACAGAATTTCAGGGCACCTTAGGAGAATTGAAAAGTTTACAAAGCAGTGTTCCTCCATTTGACACCTCTGAAAGAAATAGCTCGTTCCTGTGAATGGACCAGAAGGTTTGTTTCATCACCAGAATGTCTTATTATTATTACTAGATTTTATTTGTATGTTGCAACCATATTCCTCAGTGCAGTCCAATGTGGGAGGTGAGACAGGATGGGAGCTGGAAGTAAAGATGCAGGGGGTGCTACAGAGCCCCAGGGTTTTAAAATGCTTACATTGTGGTAACGTATATATGTTACTGATTACATATGTAAAACAACCCACCCCAAAAATCTTCCTGCAATTCTGTAAGACAGTAACATTGCATAACAAAAAGAGCACATGAGTGTGGAGGGTGGGAGTTGCTCAGCATGGGTTAAGCTATGAACTTTGGGTTTCTGAATATGAAGTGTTAAGATGAAAGTAAAAAAATGAAATTAAAAGGTCAGGAGAGTGTTACATAGGCCTTCTAAAAAGAGTGTGTGTTTAGGGAACGTTTAAATGTATGTATGGTAGAGTGGTGGTGCATGATAGAGACTGCCGGAGTTGGGGTGCACCATTTAGTAAATATGGGTCCAGATGCACTAAACTCAGTTAGGCTATTTAAACCAATTTTAAGATAAATTAACGTTAGATTAATCATAATCTCTATGCACTAAAGCAGGGGCGGGCAATTTTTTTTGCTGCGCCCCCCAGTGCCTGCTCTCCTTGGTACGTCCCCGCCTTACCTCATGCGGTGTCAGATGACGCCACGGGGTCATGTGACGTCTCGTGACGCGTGGCGTCATTTGACATCGTGTTACTGTGGCAACCGTGATGTCACATGACCCCACGACGTCGTTTGACGCCACGTTGCCATGGTAACGCATTCTGGAGCCGGCTGAACCTCGGTAAGTAGAGGTTGCAGAGGCTTTGCGCGGTCCCCAGGCATTTAATTTAAATGCCTGGGGGAGAGCGCGAGACCAAGCCTGCCCCCCCCCCCAAAAAAAATGCGCACTCCCCAGTTTGCGCACCGCTGCACTAAAGAACATAACCTAACGTTACCCCAGTCCTAATCCTTAAATAGTGTATGGTTATTTATTTTTCCGCCCGCTACTCCTAATGATATGCAAAAAAGGTGTTCCCCCTAACATCACATATCCACTAAAAGCAGTTCACGTTAGCGCAGGGATTTAACCTGACGTTATTTAGGTCATACCTGAAGGTGGCGTTAGCTCCCTCCATCCAGTCTGAAATATGAGTTTTGCGAGAGACAGAGATGCTAATTTAGGTGTGAAAAATGTATTTAAATGACATAAATTAGCATACATCCCAGGTATTGCAAGTGTGCTGCTTTTTGCGCACGTGTCTGTGTGAGGAAATATACCGTATTTGGCCGATTATAGGACGACCCTGAATATAAGGCGATCCCCTAATTTCATTACTAGCTGGAAAGAAAAAAGTTTACACACACACACACTTGTCTCTGTGTCTGTCTGTCTGTCTTGGTTTGAGTTTCCTGCCACAAGCAACATGGCTGCTTCAGGCCCCCAAGGTGGAGCGTCTTCCGTTTTACCCACCTACCTCATACATCTGACTGCTGATTGCCTAAAAAAGTTGGCCCGATTATAAAGCGAGTATGTACTTTTCAACTTAACTTTATTGATAAAAACGATGCCTTATAATCGGGCAAAACCGGTATATAGCACTTGGGACTCTTGTATTCTAGTCATGTCACAACTTACAACAAATCTGCATTTCTACTAAAACTTGGAACTACAGCTTAATAAAGAAGACCAACATGAAGACATGTCAATTCTTACTGATTTTCTTAGTCTTCCTGAATTGGACTAATTTTAGCATCATCACTCATAGGGGTTTATTCATAAAACCTACTGTGATTGTGCTGATCGGGTCATTATCTTGCAGAAAGTCCTATTAACTTTAATGGGCATTTCGGTGCGATTGTGGCACTCACAGTTTAATGAATAACACCCATAGATTTCAATGGAGTCTCACTTTACCCAGAATCCCTGCCTGGAGTGGAAGCACTGTATGCTGTCTGATTATGGGGTAAGGCGGGTTTCAGGTCATGATGAGGCGTGAATATGCTCATAAGTGTTCTTTATGATTGCTGTATGCTATACGGTAGATGTTTTTTGTCACTTTTTTTACTCACCATAACTCAGTTGTGTATCTGGTCTGTAGCCACGCTCAACTTTACAATGCAAGGCCAATTACCATCCTCATACTAATAAAACCTAAAAGGTTAATACAGCTGGCTGTGAGTTGGTTTGCTGTGTAAAATAGCAGAGATAAGCTTAAAGGGATCCATGTTAAAGTGGATAAAAATCACAAAAGTGGCACACTATAAATTCTAATTTGTATGTTGTTACCCATAATCCCTGGTTGCAGTGGAAGGAATGTATGCTGTGTGATTATGGAAACCAAAAGATGGCAGATGTGCATTACAACCCTGAGGTAATACTCATAGTAAATAGCAAAGAACCTGCCAATAATATATAGGCAGTGCACCGCTGGAGAACAAAATACACGTAAAGAAGGAAGAGGGTGGGACCTCAAAATACAGGGCGCCAAAGGGGCCTATGCAGAGAGCAGCGGTTAAAAAAATTGGAGATTTGAAACACTTTACCATATAATGGCGCAAATGTATCTCCGTATGCAGAAAGGTAGGATAAGTGCCAATATTACCATGCAGGAATATGTAGAGTTGAAAACGGCGTGATTAGCGCGGTAGAAAACTGCTTAGAAAAAAAACGGATATTGCTGGTTATGTAATCTGGAGCCCCCCTGCATCCATCGGCGGCAGGACAAAAGGGCTGCTTATTTTGTTACTGTTCCCTATCGCCGCTCACATGCACCTTCTTGCCAACTTTTGTTGGCGTGCATACTTGGAGAACATCTCTACATGATTTTGGCGACATGAGACGCGAAATGATGATCGGCCCTTCCTGCATACGGCGGTTTGAAATACTGCAGAAATAGAGGTTCGCGCCAACCGCGCGGCGCGTTTTTAAAACAAACAAAAAAATTGGCGCTTTTTTCTCTTTTCCCCTCTTTCGCGTCAGTTCATGAATTTCTGTTGCCAAATTTCCCTGCAGCCTGGCGATATACCGCGCCTCGCTGCTCTCTGCATAGGCCCCAAAGTCTCCAAAAATGGGGGTGCTCACAGCAATTGCAAAAGTATGAAAACATTTATTAGGTCAATCATGACCGGCAGTGACACATAAATTAAAACTTTAAAACATACAGAGGTATGGAGACATGCCTCAGACGTGAATGGCCAAAGAAGTGTTCTTTATCATTGCTGTATACTGTACAGTGAAATGCTTTTGGTCACTGTTTTACTCACCATAATTCACTTGGCTACCCCTGTACACAGGAGGGGCAGGGAGATGGAGAGATATTGCCAAATAGGTTGACCTAGTGGTAAGCTTCTTCTGAACACACCTGAGATACCTGAAAAATATGCTAATATAAATATATAAAATATAATCAAATGCTTTAACTTCGCATATTCCCTGGTTATCTCAGGAGTGTTCACAGGTATCTCACCACTGCTAAAATGGTCTCTCTGTCCCTTGACTAATCAGGAGACAGTATTTCAATAATGCTCTCCTGTTTAGCCTATACATTTGATAGAATTGAATAAGGAGTTAACTTAACTCCGCAAATAACGGCCATTTCTGTTTTAGGTAATGTCCCGGTATTTGCCCTGATTTAGCTGAGCCCTGGTGTCTCAGGGATTTATTTTGTGCTTTTAAACTAAGATGATCTAGCATTTATTAGTCTAGCTCCCAATTCTCTTGGGAGTATTTTGATCATTTAATGATTTCAGGACTAAGCAGCAATTCTATTTTTTTTTAGCTGAAAACAATATAAAGCTGTAACCATCAATGACCCGTTTCAAGGCTGTAGTGGTGGGTTAAGCATTTTGAAAATGAACATTGGTGGGTCAACTGCAGTAGTTATACATGATAATTGCACAGAGCCCAAGATCCACTTTAGCAGAAAAAACCCACAAAGATGTGAAAAAACTTGAGTAAACATTCATTAACTATATCACGGTGGTTAAAATCCAATTACACACATGAAAAGTAACATCCATTAAATATTTTCATTCGTTTACTGATTTGGTTAATCAATTACTCCAATGTTATGCAGGTTTGATCGTCTAAGGCTGTTTATTAAGACTTGACCCACTTTTGAAATGTGATTTATTGATATCATTAGCTTCTCACTTAATCTACATACCCATTCCCTGCTCTGTCACACCCGTCCCTCGAACCCACGTCCTTGGCTAGATTCACAAACACATACTTTGCACTTGCTTCCCTGAATGCCTCTGGAGGAAATCTCAAACTCATGCTGTTTTTTTACACATAGATTTCTCCTCTCCTGGTTTAACTCTACTCTCTCTAATGCCAAACAATACTACAGTACTTCTCCTCACCAACCAACTCTAACAAATCCAGTCCATTACGGTTTTTCTTTGTATTTGACTCCCGCCCTGTACTCTGTCAATCTACTGGTAAAACTCTAATGCATGCCCTTAACCTCTCACATCTGGATTTTTGTAATCTGATACAAACAGGTCATGGGCGTCCGCAGAATTTTTTTTAGGGGGGTTGGGTGGGTTTAGTGGGTGGGTATTAGTTAGTAGGTTTTAGTGGGTGGGTGGGTTAGTGACAGTGACTCTGGTGGGTGACAGTGACTGGGTGGGTGACTTACCTTGAACGGGTGGGTACTGCTTCCTTGCTGTCAGACGCTTCCCCCCCTGCCCCCGATATCTCCGTGGCAGCTGCCTGGGACGGGAGTTGGGCTCAAGAGAGGAAGGCGCAGGAGGTGGGCGGCAGGGAGGGGGAGGGGGGCGGCGGGGGGGGGCGCGAGACTAGCAGGTGGCTGCAGCATAACCCGCGGCTGCTGCTGAGTTGGCGCATGGAGGCGGGCGCGAGACTGGTGGTGGGCAGCTGCATCCCTCGCGGATGCTGCTGGGTTGGCGCCTGGAGGTGGGTGGCTAGGGGGGGGGCGAGACTTGCGGGCGGCTGCAGCATCTCCCGCAGCAGCTGCTGGGTTGGCGCGCGGAGGTGGGCTGGGGGGGGGGACGCCAGACTGGCAGGCGGCTCCAGCATCCCCTGCGGCTACTGTCTTGGACAGGAGGCAAGCGCGGGGGAACCTGGGTTGGCGCACGCGCGCGGTGGATGCTGGGTTGGCTGGGTTGGGTCCCCACCCTCCGTCCCACGTTGGGAGGGGGAGCAGGCCCACAGGCAGCAGGCCGGACACCCTGCTTGCCCTGCGGGATCTCGGGGACTGCGAGTGATCCAGGGGGGGGGGGGCAAGCGCCCCCCCTTGCCCCCTCCTGCGGACGCCTATGAAACAGGCCTCCTTGCCTCACAACATTCTCCTTTGCAATCTACTCACCATTGTGCAGCTAGAATCACTTCACTTTCTCCTAGAACCATCTCCTATTTTAATCCCTCTCCTGGCTTCTCATTAAGTTATGCATCACCTACAAAGTACTCCATCTTACATTTAAGGCTCTGCACTCATCTGCTCCTCCCAACATACCAGCATTTATTTCTCACTGTGCCCTGCTCATCTCCTGTGCTCTACTCCTATCTGTCTCCTTTCCACACTCCTTCCACCTCTATTGCTTTATCACGCCTTAAACCTTTTTCTCTCACAGCCTCTAGCTGTGGTACCCCCTCCTTCGACTGAGCCAATGATTTAGCCACCTGTGCTGAAGCTGGGATATCCTGAAACCTGACCTGTTGGGGGAGGGGGGGAGGGGGGAATTTGATGAGGACCCCTGTTCTAACTTTCCAACCAGGTAAACCTTCTCCACCCAAAAAAACATTAGGAACTATTTCAAACCCCAACAGGAAGGCCTGTAATGAGGGGTAAGTTTCTATCGCTGGTTATCACTGTTAGCGTTAGTGCAGCTGAGGGCAACGCACAATATCAAATTTTCAGGCAATGTAATATTGCCTGAAAATTACTCGGGAAGTGCACTGTAATTACTCGGGAAGTGCTAAGAAACTTACTGTGGTACCGAAGCGCCTTTTTGAAAGACAGGCCTGCAACTGGTTCAGTACAACACGAGCTCCCACGGTGTTCTGGCACCATCATAAGCCAACATACCCAGGATTGGGTGGCGTCTACACCACTAACACTGACTCAGGCCCACGCCGCTCTGTTTGGGGATTGTGTTATATATGTGTAGCCCCGAGGTATATTTTTGCTTTCTGGCCCCCCTCCGCGCTAACTCGGGTGGGTCGCGGTGCCAGCCGGAGGAGCGACGGACCCGGCGGCCCTTCGCGAGGTGGGGGCCAGTGCAGGGAGCAGAGCGTTGCGAGGCGCAGGCCGGTTGCCGGGACGGCGATCGGGCCGTCGCTAGGCCCGATCGCGTTGCCACCGGCATCTGGGCTGGCTTGAGAGGGAGGGCGCCGCCATTGCGCGTTTTAGCTCTCGCATGCGCATAGTGGGCAAGCCAGAGAAGGCTCCAGAAGATCGCGCGAGGGCAGGACAAGGGAGTAAGAGGTTGAGCGGCCATTAGGGGTTCGCGTGCATGCGCGAGGAAGCGCGACACGCCCCCAATGCATTAGGTAGCCCCTGGGAACTACATTCCCAGGAGGCTTAGGAGGCAGAGGTCAGGTGCTCCCTAGGCCAATAGGCTGAAGGAGCTCAGCCCGGAAAAGAGAATACATTTCCCGGGCTTTGCATGCGTCAGTCAGGCACAGCAGAGGAAGGAGTAGGAAGGGTGCAGGGAGCGCGTGCTCCTGCATCGGTAAGGGTCCTCCCTATTCCCAGGCAGGCCCCAATTCCCGGGTAAAGGGTAGGGGGTAACTGAAGAGGGACGCCTTAGCTAGGGAGGTGACCCTTGAGTGTGGGAAGTTGCTGGTTTGGCAGTGTCGCAGCGGAGAGTGCTGTGGGCACTGTCAAAGAGGCACGGTTGCTAGCAGTGGATTTGCTGCGGGATCCGGGTGGCTGTGTGGTGATTGCAGCTGTCTGGGGTGTGTGTCGCTGCATGTGCTTGGCGCAGTGCGTGCAGTGTGTTGCACGGTTGAATCCTGCAGGCTGACAGTGTAAGCTGAATGTTTGTGCTGCAGGTGTGTTTAGAGCTGCTAGGATTAGCAGATACAGTTAAGACTGGGTAGCTAGGGGAAGGGGCGGTTATTGTCCACAGGCCCTAGGTTTTTCCCCAGCCATCCTAGGTTGCGTTTCTCAGGGACAGGCCCTAGGTTAGGGTTGCTGTCACTCTAGTAGTTAGGTATTGATAGGAAGGCGGTTGCTGTTCCCACGTGGTTTGGTGTGCCGGGTTTCCGGTTGCAGTTCCCGTTGAGGCGGATGGGACCCTCGTTGGGGTCCACCGGCAAGTACCTGGATAGGATCAGACGGACGTCCTGACCCTTTTTAGAAGAAAGTGTGTTTGCGGTCCCCGAGCATCGGAGTGCCTCGGAAGGTATCTCCATATTCAGTGCACCAACTGGCCCTAGCTTAAATAGTGACTGCGCAGTCCCCCACGACCTCCGTAGGAGTTACTAGAGACCTTGGTGTGTGGGTGCACACAGGACACTGGGTGGGGTACACCAGAACATTGGGTTGATGTGATGCGGGTAGAGCATCTGGTTACGGTTATGTTATGTAATGTGTTATATGTGTGTTAAGTAAAAGTTGGATTGTTTTATCTAATAAGTGTTATTGTATTTCTTACTCAGGCTATCTTTCCTAACGGGGATCCTGGGTAATTGGAGGCGCTGCACGCAAGTAAGGGTAGGGTTTCCCAGGCTCCAAGCTAGCGGAGGGCTCAGATCTCCTGGAGCCACACAGGTATGCAGTACCAGTAGTCCCTTAGAGCAGGTGTGTTGCAGGGGAAAGGGACCGTTAGACCACGAGGGGCCAATGTGATATTGGGTGGGTCGGCCGGTTCACAAAAAGGCTACATTTGGAGGCGCTGCTGAGATTCAGAACCTGTGGGTGCCCTGTACATGTTTTTTCTAAATTTGTGTCCTATTTTTGTTCCGCCATGGGAAAGCCCTCAAGGCGGAGGAAGCCACGTGCTAAGTTCCCGGCCGCGCGGGAAAATGTTGCCACAAGTCATCCAGGACTGGCGGGAAAACCCGAGCCCCGCCCCCACACTGTGAGTGACTTTAGTACAGAGCTCGCAACACTCCCTGAGAAGAGTACTGGACACCGAGAAAATTGCTCGCCGTCGTATGGATCCTGGCAGACCAAGGCTGGGAGCGTATCTTTTTGTTGTGTTCCATGTACAATACAAACATTGAGTCTTTGGGGTAGTATGGACCATTAATTTTTTGGCGTGCATGGTAAAAATGCGGTTGGAAGACACGCACGAGGAGGGGTACCTAGACTGTTTTTGTCAACCAAGGTGACTGCTCGTCTTGTAAGAGTTGGCTTGGGGGCGTATATGTGGCTACGCAAGGTACCAACCCTGCAACCCAAACTGCCGCAGCCTACCGAACGGTCAGTGGGAGGGGACACTGTTGTAGAAATGGAGTGTCCTTCCCTGAGAGATATAGACTGCCAGGGGTTACACCAGCAATGTGTATTGTGTCCTGGCGACCGCCAGGAATAGATGCAGTTGGGCTAGCGTGTCCCTGCCTGCAAAAAGCCCTTGCCTCGGGAGTAGCCCTGTCGCAGTTACCGCTCGACTTCAAGGACATTGAGTTGGATGGAGAACTGAGTATCCAGTGTTTTATGACAATTGTGACTGTCCTAGGGAGGCACTGGAGTGGGGGCCTCAATGTGATTGCTGCGTGGGACTGGTTCCTACAACCTATCCTGCCCCAGGCGGCGGAACCAGCCGATGAAGACGAAGGAGGAGCCGGACCTCTCTCCTGAAGTAAGTGATGATGTCCCCAGTCTGTTCTACTTCCAGAGGCCGCCGGGGACCCGTGTGTCCAGACCACTGTGGCAGACCCTCTCAAAGGGGCTGCAAATGGAGGAGCAGGAACTTCTGTGTGCGGAACCTCGGAGGAAGAGGCGCCTGATGGTGCTACCAGGGGGAACGCGCTTGATTGTCCAGGTTCACGCTCGGCGACTGTCTTGATGCGAGTTCGTGGAGGTGTGGAGGGGCCCGTGTGCCCAAGTGAAACTTTGCCAGACGCTGAGGCGAGCCGGACTGAAGGCGGAGCTCCAGATGGCGGAACCCCCGATCGGTTCCAGACCCGTTCCCGAGCAGCGAACACCGAGACAAACCACAAGTCCCGGAAGGCCAGGTAAGTGTTTATAACCCCCGCCCTTGTGTGATTGATTCTAGCGCACCCACCAAGCTGGTGATGCGCCTGCACGGCGGACCACTCCAGTGAGGTGACCGAGGCAACCACCTCCACTGACCAGACCAATGATGTGGGCCCGTGTGCCTGCAACTGCCAGTCCGGCCTATCAACGAGGTACCAGCGGTCCCAGGCTTGGATCAGTACCTGGCGACAACGACGGGGGTAAGTTGACTGCCCCAGGGGTGTCGGGTGTGAGCTCCCCGTGTGATCGTGGAGCCTGGTGACTCCAGAGGTGGGTCACCGGGCGAGGCTCACCCCGTCATCCGCGTCCTGGTGGAGGTGTCTCCCCCAGAAGATCTCTGCAGATCGTGGGATGAACTCGACCTCATGAAGGTATCCGGTGTAGCGGACCGGAGCGACACATACTCCTGCACAGGAGTCTCCAAGCTTGGCCTTCTCAAGACCCGGGCCTACCCGAAGAAGTGGTGCCGTCCGCGGACGAAGTCACCGTTAAAGGGATTGTTGAGCGGACAAAGACTCTGTTGACACCGCTCTGGTAGTTGTGGCCTCTCCCCAGGTGCGCGATGGAGCGCTATGTACGCCATGTGGTGGACCGAGGAAAGAGACTGAGCCTCCCTGTCTCCCGTGAGACGAGACCGGAGGATCCGGAAAGGGTCAATACCCCGGACCCCTTACTATTTTTTTCTGCGAGGGGGAGAAGGTGGGTTGGTGCAAGGGACAGGTCTTGAGCTCCAAAAGACTCACAGGAGTCAAGGTGGGATACCCTCACCCAGTCTGTTAGGGGCACTCCACTCTGAGACTCAGCTGGCCTCGGGTATCCATATGAGATTGATGACAAAATGCATGTTACATGTGGATGGTGATTTATGCCATGTATTTTCCATTATATAACAACATGTATGGTTGCTACCCAAGCGAGGGCGTTGGGATTCTGCGAGGGGGAGAATGTAGCCCGAGGTATATTTTGCTTTCTTTCTGCCCCCCCTCCGCGCTTCCGGGTGGTCCGGGTGGCCGCCGGAGGCCAGCGACGGACCCGGGGCCCTTCGCGAGGGTGGGGGCCAGTGCAGGAGCAGAGCGTTGCGAGGTCGCAGGCCGGTTGCCGGGGACGCGATCGGGCCGTCCTAAGGCCGCGCGATCGCGTTGCCACCGGCTCGGCGGCTTGAGAGGAGGCGCCGCCATTGCGCTTTAGCTTCGGCATGGCGCAGTAGGTGGCAAGCGTCAGGGAAGGCTCCAGAGAGAATCGCGCAGGGCAGACGGAGTAGAGAGGTTGAGGCGGCCATTAGGGGTTCGCGCATGCGCGAGGGAAGCGCGCACGCGGGCCCAATGCATTAGGCAGGCCCCTGGAACTACAATTCCCAGAGGTTAGGGAGGCAGAGGTCAGTGCTCCCTAGTGGCCAATAGGGCTGAAGGAAGCTCAGCCGGAAAGAGATACATTCCGGCTTTGCATCGTCAGTCAGGCAAGCAGCAAGGAAGGAGTAGAAGGGTGCAGGGAGCGCTGGCTCCTGCATCAGGTAAGGGTCCGCCCTAGATTCCCAGGCAGGCCCCAATTCCCGGTAAAGGGTAGGGGGTAACTGAAGGAGGACGCTTAGCTAGGGAGGTGACCCTTGAGTTGTGGAAGTGCTGGTTTGGCAGTGTCGCAGCGGAATGCTGTGTGGGCACTGTCAAAGAGGCACGGTGTGCTAGCAGTGGTTGCTGTGCGGGATCCGGTGGCTGGTGTGTTGCGCTGTCTGGTGTGTGTTCGGGGCTGCAATGTGCTGGGGCGCAGTGCGTGCAGTGTGTGTGCACGGTGTGAATCCCTCACGTGACAGTGTTAGCTGAATGTGTTGGTCTGCAGGTGTGTTAGGCTGCTAGGATTAGCAGAATACAGTTAAGACTGGGTACTAGGGGAAGGGGGGCGGTTATTGTCCACAGCCTAGGAGTTTTCCCCAAGCCATCCTAGTTGCGGTTTCTCAGGGACGGCCCTAGGTTAGGGTTGCTGTCACTCGTAGTAGGTATTGATAGGAAGGCGGTTGCTGTTCCCCACGTGGTTGGTGTTGCCGTGTTCCGGTTGCAGTTCCCGTTGAGCGGTGGGACCCTCGTTGGGGTCCACCGCGTCAGAGCCTTGGAATAGTTCAGCGGACTTCTGACCCTTTTAGAAGAAAGTGTTGTTGCGGTCCCGAGCATCGGAGTGCTCGGAAGGTATCTTCCATATTCTAGTGCACCAACCGGCCCTAGCTTAAATAGTGACTGCGCAGTCAACCCACGACCTCCGTAGGAGTTACAGACCTTGGTGTGGGGTGATCACAGGACACTGGGTGGGGTACACCAGACATTGGGTGTGATGTGATGCGGGTAGAGCATCTGGTTACGTTATGTTATGTAATGTGTTATATGTGTGTAGTAAAGAGTTAGTATTGTTTATCTATAAGTGTTATTTGTTTTCTTACTCAGGGCTATCTTCTCTAACGGGGATCCTGGGTAAGTGGGAGGCGCTGCACCAATAAGGGTAAGGGTTTCCCCCCAGGCTCCCAGCTAGCGGGGCTCAGATCTCCTGGAGCACACCGGTTATGGCAGTACCAGTAGTCCCTTAGAGCAGGTGTGTTGCAGGGAAAGGGACCGGTTAGACCACGAGGGGCCAATGTGATATTGGGTGGGTCGGCCGGTTCACAAAAAGGGCTACATATGTGTACAGTGTGTAGTGATTCTCTGCTGAGGATCCCAAGGTGCCTGAGTTTAATAAGTGTATAGTAAACCACCTATACTGTGTTTGTATTATTCCTGCCGTCTGACCATAGGCCACATTTGGCCCAGTAAGTAACAAGGGACTCAGGCCCCATCCTCAGTGATAGCTGTAAGTCTGAGAGCTAAAAGTAGAGGGGTTACATAAATATAAATTATGTTTCTTTGCTCAGGGTTCCAACTAATCCTAATGGTTTATTAGCAATTCTGCACCCTTTCTTCCGTACAAACACACCCCGGTCGAACATGAGGCAAAACATGAGTATTAGATACTCTGATATTGAGAGGCAGGGCAAAATTTGAATCTCCCAATTAAGTGGGAAATGTACTAAGCACTGATGTCGACTGTTCCACCCTAACACGGCATTAACTGCCAACTGCCAACTTAACTCCAGATCAAGGAACGATACCCCACATCGCACCTTAGTGAAACCCGGCCACAGATTCTGTGATTCAAACATGTGTGTGGTGCTTGTTTCTGACTCTTCATTCTTAATCTGATTTATTTTAGGGCCATTGCTTCATAATTAGGCATTATTTGAAACATTCATGAGACCAATAACTCAGCATTTATCCGCCTTGCCATTACATCACAAACACCATCCGAAGACACTGATATTTTCCTTTAATATATAATGCAACAAATCTACAATTTAAATGTTTTATCTAGTGGAGATTGGTGACTTGAATCAATAAAATGCAACATAAAGATGTAATAAAAAGTGACTATGTATGATCATTTCAATGTAGATTTTCATTATGACACATTGCTTGAAGATAGCTATTCTATATTTTTGTTTCTGTTATCTTGCAAGCAAAATACATACGCTTGTCTTATCAGTTTTCAGCAGACACGCCATGCCCATGAAAAAGGAAATGTAATCTTTAACACAAAGTTGTGTAGCAGTGTCTATTTCGGATGGAATGTATTGTTCTCTTCCATTTGATCATGGGTCCACATAATAATTACAGCTTCATGTGCTCAAAAACGGCAAATAATGGAAAAACCACGATGACCATTAACAAAAGCACTCACTATTGTACTTAATCCTATTCTACCATCACCAAACTCAGAGACACAATTTTCTCTGTGATGGTGTATGTACACACAGTAAGAAGATCTGGTGTAATGTGTCTACCAAAAAAACACATATTACTAACATACCTAGCAATACTACCAATTAAAGTTGTATTTCTTGCTGATTTATGCAGACACTGTTTTTACGTTGTGAATAGGCCTGACCCAAATATGATCCTTGGGGAATTATATTCTTACTTGCTCATTTTATATGCCTTTAATTAGGTTATCATAATAGGTTATTAATATTTTACAGCTGGGACAATGTGGCCTAATTTATAAAAGGAGCTATATAAAATATATGATATCTGCGAATAAATTTTTCTGTGACATGGGAAGAGAGACCCGGAAAAGCACGATCACTCATTGTGATAATTCTCAGCAACACTGAGAAGAGATTGTGCGGCTTTTGAATTTTAAAAGAAAAAGGAAACAGAATTTGTAAATCAATCTGCATTTATAATATGCCACAAAGTCAGACATTCAGTAAGTTGGAAAGTACGGTAATAGGGGAGCAAACCTCACATATATAATAAGTGCAGTGAATGACTTTCCTTAAGTGTAGTTTTTAATGACGTTACTTGATACAGTATGTATAATGCTTTACATGTTTGTAACGGTTTAATGAGATTTCAGTGGAAATTATATTACTTTAATAATGGTAATACAGACAATGCTAAGATACCATTAGCGTTTGGGACTTGTGGAATCTTGTTAAATAGCTCGTATGATGTTCTACACACAGTTTGCACTGTTCCTTTGGATCTACGCAATACTTTGTGCTACATTGTTACAGTTAAAGCATAGACTGAGCTCATACATACAGTTCTATACCTGCCAAATTGAAGGTATAACACCACCTGGAAAAGCACAAGTCTGACTTAGATGCTTCTCTATGATATTGCCAACATTTCTCAAAAATATATATGTTTTTGTACCAAGCAAAGCATTAATTATGTAATTGATCACAATGATGACTCACAAGCAAACATAATAAAACTGCTAAATGATGGGTGTATTTATTTGCAAATTTGATCGCTGAAAAAATATTAATTGATGCATTAATTTCTAATTATATACACTGATTTTGCATTGTAAGTATACAAACTGGTTCCACATTAAATCAACACAAAAATGTAGAAGAAGCGTTTGAGTGTGTGCTTGCATAGACTTGCACTGTGCATGCCGGTACTTTCCATGAAGCTTTGAAATATGTTTGTGGAAAGAGTGAATCTTCTGGACTACTCTAAATACATGGGTGGGTGGGTGAGTGACTGGGTTGACTGCGTGACTGGGTTGGTGGGTGACTGAGTGACTGGGTGGGTGACTTTGGATGACTGAGTGAGTGAGTGGGTGGGTGAGTGACTAATTGGGTGAGTGACTGGGTGGGTGGGTGACTGAGTGACTGGGTTGGTGGGTGAGTGACTGAGTGACTGGGTGGGTGACTGGGTGAGTGAGTGGGTGGGTGAGTGACTAAGTGGGTGAGTGGCTGGGTGGGTTGGTGAGTGACTGGGTGGGTGACTTTGGATGACTGAGTGACTGGGTGAGTGAGTGGGTGAGTGAGTGACTAAGTGGGTGAGTGACTGGATGGGTGACTGAGTGACTGGGTGGGTTGGTGGGTGACTGAGTGACTGGGTGGGTGACTTTGGATGACTGAGTGACTGGGTGAGTGAGTGAGTGGGTGGGTGAGTGACTAAGTGGGTGAGTGACAGGGTAGGTGGGTGACTGAGAGACTGGGTGGGTGACTGAGTGACTGGGTGGGTGACTGGGTGGGTGGGTGAGTGACTGGGTGGGTGATTGACTGGGTGGGTGACTGACTGCCTGGGTGGGTGACTGACCTTGACCTTAAGTGGGTGCTGCTTCCTTGCCCACCAGATGCTTCCCCCCTGACCCTGATAGCTAAGCGGCTGCTATCGGGGCAGAAGGTAGCTGCAGGGGGGAGGAGGGGGTGAGACTGGCGGGCTAATTCTGCCCAGGGCAGGAGGGGTGGGGAACTGGGTTGGCAGGCGCGGGCTCGCTGCGGCGCTTCCCCTCCGTCCCATGTTGGGAGCGGGGCCACAGGCCAGAGGAAGCAGGCTGGATACCCTGCTTTCCATGCGCATGCGCGCCGGGACCTCGGCTCTGCGGATGGGAATCGCCACCTTTTTTTAATAAAACAGGTGGCCGGGCCCCCGGACTCACGGAGGCCTGGGACGCCAACCCCGGCAGATCCCCCTTTTGCCGGGCCTGATCACACACACACACACACACACATCCTCTCTCCCTGCACATCACTCACACATGCCACCTTTCCCTGCACTCACACACACATCCCCCCTCACCTTGCACTCACACACACATCCCCCTCTCCCTGCACTTACACATCTCCCCTCTCCCTGCACTCAAACACACATCCCCCCTCTCCCTGCACATCACACACACATCCCCCCTCTCGTTGCACATCACACATACATCCCCCCTCTCTCTGCACTCACACACACATCCCCCCTCTCCCTGCACTCAAACACACATCCCCCCTCTCCCTGCACATCACACACACACATCCCCCCACTCCCTGCACTCACACATCCCCCCTCTCCCTGCACATCACACACACATCCCCCCTCTCCCTGACATCACACACACCCTCTCCCTGTATATCACACACATATCCCCCTCTCTGCACATCACACACACATCCCCCCCTCTCCTGCACATCACACACACACATCCCCCTCTCTCCTGCACATCACTACCCACCCACAAACAAACCACAAACACACACACACCACACAACACACCACACAACACACACACACACACACACACACACACACACACACACACACACCCCTTCTTCCTGCACTCACACATCCCCCTCTCCTTGCACATCACACACATACATCCCACCCTCTCCCTGCACATCACACACACATCCCCTCTCCCTGCACTCACACACACACATCCCACCCTCTCCCTGCAAATCACACACACATCTCCCCTGTCCCTGCACACCCCTCTCCCTGCATCAGAAGCTATCTGATTGGTTTATAGCCTGTCACATGGTGAGACCATCGCTGTAAGAATCAAATTCTACTGTCTACTGAGATTTAGGTTGCACCGTCGCGCCTACTATAAGCACATGCTACAGATTCAATGTATTTGTTTGGGCGCGACGTCGCGTTGCCGTCACCGTCACTACAAGCGCAGCCTAAGACAGGTTTCCTAAATATACAATGTGTGTGCCAGTCCACAAAGAGTAGCAGAACCCTTAGCAAGACTACTAAGACCAGCCATAGTTTGCATGCTAGCCCTAGTACGGAGTTAATCCCACAGTGTAGAGTACAATAGTTAATTGCATGAGTAGTTAAAACATTTCAATGTAATATGACAAGGACATTTTTGACAAATGTTGTTATTTTTTTGTTTTCATTGATTTAGCCTCCAGGTCCGGAACAAAGGGGGAAATCATATTATGTGCATTCTAGTGGCTAAATCCCCTCCCACGTGTTAAATATACCGTAAAAGCAAAGGCACAATAACTATAAAATAGCTTGCTAAACCTCACTTTTTGTCATTGATTTTAAGTGGACAAAGCAACTCAAGATAAAGGGCATTTGCATAGGTTTTGTTGAACCAATTAAGAATCCTTTCACAGAGTAAAAAGCTCAGCTTGAGTCAAAATATCAGAACACTATTATGTTACAAACGAATGTGAGGCTTCTTCAGAAAAGTAATAGCCATACTATCAAGAGTTACTGACAGTCCACCCTGACGTCTGGACAAAGGACAGTCCTCAGCTATGTAGTTCATAGTTTGGGCCTCACTGAAAAAGCACAGTGGACTGTCATGGAGGCTCCACGTATATAAAGAAAATAAAGGCTGTACAAGCACCACGCCCTATGAGAAATGGATCAGCATCCCTGTTTTCTGCCCTGTCTGTACGCAGAGCCATACATATTATACATGTGAGGGAATGAGACGCTGGGGATGCATGTACTGTATGTATATCTTTATTTATATAGCGCCCACAGCTGTACCCAGTGCTGTGCAATAAGAGAGACAATACAGTACAGGGAATTATAATAAATAAGTGCAACAAATAAAATCAGACAATAGGAACAGAAATCCTGCTCTGGAGAGTTTACAATATAAATGGGTGTTGGGAGACTTACAGCAGGTGAGGGAATAAGTGCAGTAGATGGCAGTGCTTGGCCACAATGGTTGGTAAGAGTGACTGTGGTTGTGGGACAGTAGCCATGAGTCTAGGCTAGCGGTGCGCAAACTGGGGGGCCTCAAGATTTTTTTTGTGGGGGGCGCAGGCGGTTGCAGAGGTCCTGCAGAGATCTCTGCAACCTCTACTTACCGGGATTCAGCCGGCTTCAGGACGTGTGGCCACGGCAACCCAGCGTCAAATGACACCGCGGGACATGTGACATCACACGATCCCGCAGCATCATTTGACGCAGCGTGAGGTAAGGAGGGGGCGGCCAACGGAGGAGGGGCGCCGCAAAAAAAGTTTGCGCGCTGCTGGTCTAGGCTATTGAAACGCTTCATTTAAGAGGTGAGTTTTAAGGTTTCACTTAAAGGTGGGGAGAGAGGGTGCTTGGCGTCTATTGACTGAGGGAGATGCACAGGTAAGGGGCAGCGAGGGGAAAATCTTAAGGCTAAGGCCCCGCTCCCAGAGTCAGCGCGCCCGCACTGCAGACAGGCGGGGCGCTGACATACACAGACCGCGATATGCGGTCTGTAGGGAGCGGGAGGTGGGCGGGAGTGGGAGGTTTGAGCGGGAGGGGGGGCGTGGCTTGAGCGGAGGGACCCGCTACTCTCCCCCCCTCCCTCCATGGCTCGGGTAAGTAAAGCAACACACACACAGACAGGCACTCACGCACTCAGGCACACACATACACACACACACACACACACACACAGACAGAGGCAGGCACTCACGCACTCAGGCACACACATACACACACACACACACACAGAGGCAGGCACTCACGCACTCAGGCACACACATACACACAGACAGAGGCAGGCACTCACGCACTCAGGCACACACATACACACACACACAGACAGAGGCAGGCACTCACGCACTCAGGCACACACACACACACAGACAGAGGCAGGCACTCACGCACTCAGGCGCACACACATACACACACACAGACAGGCACGCACGCACTCAGACACACACACAGACAGGCACTCACGCTGCTGTCACTCCACACTCCCCGCTCCCCGAAGCCTCTCCTCCCGAAGCCTCCCCTCCCCATTGGCTCACAGCCACACCACGTGACGCGTCAACGCTAGGGAACACCATTCTCTTGTATCCCATAGCGGCTGACGCGCCACAGCGTGTAGTAAGCTGTGCAGCCAGGGGGGACCGGGACCGGCTCCGCAGGATTCCCCTGCTGGTGGGGAACTCGCGTGTGGCCGCCCGCGCCACCGAGCGCAGCGGGACCGAGGCCTAAGGCAAGAGAGGGAGCAGTAGGGGTGAAACGTGTACAACAAAACAAAGCTTTTAAAACAGGTTTCTCAATAATTAACTATTTTTGTAATCAGGTTAGGGAGCAGCTATTATTACCGGCACTGCCCAGCTAATCTGTATTTACTCTAGTTTAGTAACGTACTTCAGTTGGGTATCAAACTTATTTATTACAACCAGAGAAACACCTCCCTTTCTGTTAACAGTGACGTTCTTGCAAGCCATGCTGTTTTTGCAACAGACTGGAACTACAATTCCTCTGCTATTTAACCCTTTGGGTGCCACACGATATACTGTAGCTACTATGTTATGGGGTCTGGCACTCCAGCGAACTGCACCACAGGGAAATGAAAGGGGGTGACTCATCCTGTTCCGGGACCACGGTTTGCCAGAGGGGCACTCTAGTGCCGTGGCCCCTCAGGCTGCCAAAGTGTTGAACATCAATCCTTTATTTTTGAGAGTGTTTAAAATCTTATTTCAAAATCCACACATTGTAGCAACGAATACCATAGAGTCCACCAGGATCTAGCTAGGGTTGCAAATATAAATGGGGAAATGTTGGTGCAGGGAATCCAAATTTGCCAAATTTGAGGTCCTTAAAATCATGGTACATATCATTTTTGTTGTTGATCGGAAACAAAAATTTCATACATGATCACACGACAAAGGGAACTTGTAAATAATACTAATATTTTTGGATTGACAGCAACTTAAGTAGATTGTACGTGGCTCTCCCAATACAAAAGTGAAGAAGTAAGGATGCAATAATCCGTCCATGTTTATAAAAAATACAAGAAATACTCAGCGTTCAGATCTATGTGTTGGAAACATTGGGAAAATAACTGGAACTTTCAGGGCTTGTGCTTTATTCTCGCTAGTGAGTCTGAATGGGTTTAAAGAAAGATTTCTCTGAAAATTAATCTTTATGCATTTTATTTAATAGTTGCAAAGCAACTACAAGTTTGTCTACTTTAGTAAAAGTGCTGCATGTAACAGGTCTGGGATGAGTATTCCTTTTCTTGGCAAGGACTCTGTTGCCTAAGGTGTTAACTCTGCTTGCATTCCATTCCTCTTTTCAATTACTATGCTAAGTAACTTGTATCAGTTTACAAGGTGCTTTTACCCAGCCAATCAATAAGCTGCTTACTTTCAAAGGAATCAATCAGGAAGCAATTCAGCAGCAAGGGTAAGAGATTGAATGAATACAGTGAAGAGATAAAAGAAAATTTATTTTAGGCAAGATGCTAAAGGAAATTAAAAAAAAAATCTAGAGGCACAAAATATGTCTTTATCGTCAAATAATGTGTAAGGTACCATCTACGTGTACCATCTGTTTCTTGATTTGGTTTGGAGGCACACCTTGCTTTTTTCCTTTCCAGAAGCAGGAAAGGTTATATATCAAAGTCCCCCGTGTGCAAAACGGGGTACAAATATGGCACCAGAATTTTGTGTGTGTGTATATATATATATATATATATATATATATATATATATATATATATATATATATGCAAATATAGCTGTATGCTCATCTGCATGTCTTAGGCAGGTCTGCAACCCCACCTTTCCCCATCATCACCCAGCATACAGCACTTCCACTGCAGCAAGGGATTCTGGGAAATGACATGCAAATGAGCACTATATATATATATATATATATATGTAGAGGTATCAGTACCGTGTTAGCCGAGCTTCAATAATCAAAAAAGAAATAGATGATACCGTTCTGTGGCTAACGAAATGCTTTTATTGTGCGAGCTTTCGAGATACACTGATCTCTTCTTCTGGCGATGTTACAATGAATGAAGCAAAAGGTATACTTAAAAACAGTGTCTCTTGGAATGTTATCTGTGCTGTTCCTTCCCCCGGTGTGGATGTGTTTTATGGCTAGAGGTGTCAAAAGGTTACTGATATATAAAATATCACTTGTAAGCACATTCACATGTCCCACAGGTCTGCAATCCTGATTTTGACCATTTTATTTATTTGTATTTATAAAAATGTTTTACCAGGAAGTAATAATACATTGAAAATTACCTCTCATTTTCAAGTATGTCCTGGGCACAGAGTTCTAAAAATAGATGGTTACATTAAAAGAACCGAGGTTATACAGTCAATTCACAGACATTACTGCTGCGGCCGAGTTTATTTGAGCATTTGCCCGGTCTCGGCCACAGCAGTAACCAGGCGCGCGCCGGGATGTGCCTGGCGCGCGCCAAAGCCGCGGAGGAGCGCCCTCCGATCGGGGCTTTCTCCCTCCGCTCGCCGGGTCCCCCGGAACCCCCTGCCGCCGTCCCCCACATCGCGGGACACCAGGGCTCCCTCGGGGAGCCCTGGACGCGCGTGCAGGGGGCGCAGGCACCCGATGACGCGTGACCGCACGCGAGGGAGTGCGGCTAGCATGCCGGGGCATCCCCAGGCTTGCGGAGCTAGCCGCACTCAAATAAAATGTGCCGCCTCTGTATCTCTCAGCATACAGTGCTTCCACTGCAACCAGGGATTCTAAGAAATTATTGTATTGTATTGTATGTCTTGGCTCAATAAATGAGTTTGATTTGCTAAACCCGTTGTGCCCTATGTTCCTTTGTTCATCTGTTCAGGACTGATTGCAGGCTTTCGTGCAAACACTGGAGCACCGGTAACTGTATCATTATTTTTCTTTTTGAGGTGTGCAGCATTTCTCTTATATTGTCTGTTTTATTTATATAGCGCCATTAATGTACATAGCGCTTCACAGTAGTAATACATGTGGTAATCAAATAAAAAACCGAGCATGGGAATAAGTGCTTTAGACATAAAAGTAACATTAAGGAAGAGGAGTCCCTGCCCCGAGGAGCTTACAGTCTAATTGGTAGGTAGGGAGAACGTACAGAGACAGTAGGAGGGAGTTCTGGTAAGTGCGTCTGCAGGGGGCCAAGCTTTATGTATCATGTGTTCAGAATATCCACAGTGCTATTCATATGCTTCTTTAAGCAAGTGTGTCTTAAGGTGGGTCTTAAAGGAGGATAGAGAGGGTGCTAGTCGGGTACTGAGGGGAAGGGCATTCCAGAGGTGTGGGGCAGTCAGTGAAAAAGGTTTAAGGTGGGAGAGGGCTTTATATACAAAGGGGGTAGAAAGAAGACATCCTTGAGAAGAACGCAAGAGTCTGGATGGTGCATAACGAGAAATTAGGGCTGAGATGTAAGGAGGGGCAGAAGAGTAAAGCATTAAAAGTGAGAAGAATGGTATTGCTTACACAATACACGCTGCTTGATTCTCCTACAATATATCACTCATTTTCTGTGGTGAACCCAGTGTTTTTTGTACATTAAAAGAAGATTGGGCAGGACTTATTTCACAATTGAAAGTAGTAATATGTGTCTCTTGTGTAGACACGTTTGAAATGTATCTCAGTATTGGATGAAATAAACTACATACAGAATACATTACATTTCTTTATTACTGCAACCTGGGCATGCAGTTGCTTGAATTTTCTTCATTGAAGCAATGTAGGAAAATCCTACAACATGTTATCTTTGGCCTGTTAATATAAACCAGCATTTCAGGTTTCATGTTACAACTTTCCTTCCTTGTCTCAGTCCACACCCTTCTAAGTAGACAGACATCTATTCCAGACAACTTCTAAACATGCACTACTTTTAATTTCAGTGCTTATGTGAAAGGCAAAGCTCCTGCAAAAAAACACTGCATCCGAAACACACATTTAAACAATGTATCTGGGTTTTGAATATATATATAACTAGCGTTGCCCGGGATTTAATTTTCCAGCTCCCCCTCTGTCTCCGCTCACCCCCTATCTCCGCTCCCCCTCTCTCTCTCTGTTCCCCCCTCCCTCTCTCCCCATTTCCATCTCTCTCTCCCCCTTTCTCCCCCCTTGTCTGTTTCTCCAGCGTTCACAGCAATCCGGCCCCCCCCCCCGTTCCCCCCCCCCTTCCCCCCCCCCCCCACCGCTCCATCGTCATCCCCCCGTTCAGACCTCCGTTCCCCTCCACCCCCGTTCACAGCTCCTGTCCCCCCCTTCACAGCTGCGTTCCACCCCGCCTTCAGAGCTCGCCGACGGCGGGTCACTTTAGGGTTGGGATTCCCCCCCTCCCCTTCACAGCTAGGCGGCGGTGGCGGCTCACTGGGGGGGGGGGGCGGCTCACTGGGGGGGGGGGCAGGCAAGTTGTAAACCCCCCTTCAGAGCTTAGCAGCGGTGGCTCACTGGGGGGGTAGCTGGGAAGGTGGCGGCGGCGGCGCGGGGGGGGGGAGGGGGAGACAGTGAGGGAGGAAGCGGTGTGCGGGGGGACAGCGCCGGTGGCAGCATCTTAACCTGGCTCTCCCAGGCTTTCCCTCCACTTTTCTTCCCCCGGCTCTCCCTGGCACTCCCTCCTTCCGGCACCCCAGCTCTCCCTCTCCCCCCCGGC
Source organism: Ascaphus truei (assembly GCA_036426205.1). Classification (NCBI taxonomy): domain Eukaryota; kingdom Metazoa; phylum Chordata; class Amphibia; order Anura; family Ascaphidae; genus Ascaphus; species Ascaphus truei. Next base: position 34,685,667 of record CM071572.1, read on the forward strand.
TCGCTCTCCGCCCAAGAGCCCGCTCGCAGCCACTCTCTAGCAGTGCGGCACTTCCGGTGCGGAGTGGCGAGAGAGGGTTGAGGGTGTGAGCGGCTGCTCGGTCTGGCCCGCGGCGGCGTGCGGAGTGGCGAGAGGAGGGGGGGTGTTAGCGTCGTGTTTGAGGTCCGGCGTTGGCGGTGTAGGGTAGGTGTGCTGATCGAGGGTGTTGTTGGGGGGGGGAGATCTTGCTCGTTTTCGAGGACACACGGCTGAAAGTGCCGCGTGGGGTAAGAGCGTAGCAAAGGGGCCGTAGTGGTGATAGGGGGTGGTTCAGCGCTGGGAAGGGCGGAGGGTGGGTGGTCAAGGCCGGCTTGCGTTGAGGAGGGCCAGAGGGGTGATAGTGGGGGGGGGGGGAGTGTTGTACTTACTTTTGGTGTCCTGGTGAGCGTCTCAGGGTTGAGTGTGTGTGTTTGTGTGTGTGTTGTGTGTGTGTGTGTGTTGTGTGTGTGTGTGTGTGTGTGTGTATAATCCTTTGGCCCTTCACTCCGCCTCAGGCCAATGAGAGGTGTGCAGGGACGGGCGGCCAAGGGACCAATGAGATTTCCCCTAGGGACACAGAGATTGCAGACAGGCATACAGTGCTTTCACAAATCTAGTATAAGATATAAATCGTATATGATATATATATATATATATATATATATATATATATATATACAGTATATATACAGTATATATATATATATTTTTTTTTAATGCCCACGAATTTAACTAGTTTAGATATTCAGTCTATTTGTACACTGAATGTCTTGTACGTTGTGCCACCTTGTGTCAATTTCAAGACCATCAAAGTTACTTATTTACATGTGCTACATTTCATGTACAACCATAGCAATTAAAAAAACTCCATGATGGCACAAAAAATGCTGTTTGAGCCTTGAAATAGCTATGTCTACGTAGTGCTTGTTTGGTAGAGTGGACTTCAAAATGTAGCTTCTCCTAGAACACATTCGAATAAGAAACAATGAGGTTTCAAAAGCTGTATACACTCTCATTTCATTTCGTCTATGAAGAACTCTAATGTTAGTTCAAAAAAAATATTATTATTATCATTTATTTATAATGTGCCAACATATTTCATAGCGCACAACCTACATCAAATCTGCTCAGCTCCTAGCACCTTTTTAACAAGACAGCAAGAAATATTTTTAAATACATTTTTTTTATATTTCTGCCATGCAAATTGAAATTTGAGAAGTGTTTTAATTTATTTCGCTTCTGACAATGAGGTGACATGCACTTATATAACCTTTGCGGTCATCGGGCTGCGATAAAATACAATGGTAGAGAAAAAAGTATGGATGAACTAAAACAATGTACAAGAGTACACCTAAACTATTTATTTAGAAAATGTTTCACCAGGAAGTAATACATTGAGAGTTGCCTCTCGTTTACAAGTATGTCCTGGGCACAGAGTTATGGTGACAATACATGGTTAAATTTTAAGAACAGAGGTTATACATTTTATTTGCAGACATAGCTGGACAATGAGAGATAATATATGTGATGTGCGTATGTAACACTTGCAGACCAGATTAAAATGTGAGACAGCTGAGTCTATGGTAGGTTGTTCTACTTGTGAGGAGGAGCGACCAGATTCTTTGTTGAACCTTGGAACCATAAACAGTCTTTTTGGAGTTAGATCTCAGGTGGTAAGAGCTGTTTGTGGTAGGGGTGAGGCACTTGTTCAGCTCCTATTTGAAGGCAAGGCAGGAAAAATGTACTTTGCGCCTATACCCAAGGGATAGCCAATCTAGGTGTTTTGTTTGCCAAGGTGAGTTTGGGGTGCTGTGCCATATACTATGTCCCCATAGTCTACAATTGGCCTCTGTTGTGCTATTGGGCTTAAGGAGGATTTGTTCCTATAAAGTACACCTAGTTTGTCATAAGTTTTGGATGCCAGAGTATCAATATGTAGCCCAAATGTTAAATGGGGATCATGCCATATGTCCAGATATTTAAAACTAGTGACTGGAGCTAGAATGGTGTTAGTTGGTTCTGATCTGCAGCTCCGTCATTGGTAGCTTTAGAAATTTAGCCTTAGTCCAAATACCATCATTACAGATTTGTCAGTGTTTAAACACTGCTTGTTTTGGGAAAACCAGTTTTCAAGACTTGAAAAATCTAATTGAAGTACGTGTCCAAGGTCAGCGAAGCTAGGGCTTTGTGCATATACAGTAAGATTGTGTCATCCGCATACATGTTCAAAGAAGCTCCCTTACAAGCTGTACAGTAGGTAGATCATTAATGAAGACTGAAAAAGAGCTGGATCCCAAGAGCAGAGCCTTGCGGGACCCCGTAGGTGACATCAAAGGGGTTGGAGTTAGAGCCCAAGATAGACACATATTGTGAACTACCGCCAGGGAATAGCAAACTTTTTACCTTGCGCCCCCATGCCTGCTCTCTACCACTGCTCGCGTCCCCCTTACTTAGTCTGAAGGGTCAAATGAGGCCGTGGGGTCATGTGACATCACATGACCCAGCGACGTCATTTGATGAAACATTGCCATGCCCAAGCCGACTAAGTCACGGTAAGTGAAGTTGCCGAGGCCTTGCACGGTCCCTCTGCATTTAATTTAAATGCCTTGGAGAAGAGTGTGGGGCCTCTGCAACCGCCACGCACCCCCCATCCCCCCAAAAAATCTTGGCCCCCCAGTTTGAGTACCCCCGATCTACCCCATAGGTATGAGTGAAGCCAGTTTAAAGTATGTTCTCCTATTCCAGAGCACTGGAGCTTGTTTAACAATATAACATGATACACTGTATCAAAGCCTTAGCAAAATCTGGCAATATTGTATCAGTAAGGTGTCTCAGTTCCATTCCACACTGGATATCATTGCAACTTTTATGAGGGTAGTTACTGTGGAGTGTTTTGGGCGAAAAGCCAAATTGGCTAAGGAAATTTGTCTTGGTATAGTAAATCGCTTAATTGGGAGTGGACACATTTTTCCATGACTTTGGATAGTATTGCTAAAAGATTATTGTGAAAAGCAGGGTTCCAGACCTGTCTAAGACATGTGAATGGGCTCACAAATTATATTATTATTTGCTGTACACTGTAGTGTTTTGGGCACTTTTTTACCCACTGTAACTTTTATAATGTGTGGTTGAAACCTATTCCAGCTTCACATTGCAAAGCCAGTATAACCAGCCTCACACTGAAGAGATCCAAAAGGTTGAAACTGCTGCTCTCTGAGTAGGTTTTTCCTGGCTATGCTGAAAAGCTGTAATATGTAATATGGCATGCGTATGCTTATAAAGGTCCCTGTTAAAAAGGATATGAAGCAAAACGTGACACTGTGTGATCATTTGCATTTAATTTCCCCGAATCCCTGGCTGCAGTGGAAGCACTGTATGCTAAGAGATAATGGTGAAAAGCCATGTTGCAGACCTGTCTGAGATATGTGAATGTGCTCACAAGTGATATTTGTATTTGATAGTATTGGGAGAAGAGAGATTGACCTGTAGTTGGAGACAATGTTTAGGCTTATGTAGAAGGAACCATGCCCTTAGTTCACCCAGTTTGGGCAGCAAGCTTTGAATATTTATATGGGCGACAGATAGCCTTTTTTGGAATTTGAAAGGGGCATTATAAGAGGCATGGAAAAGAGTTGAAAAGAGGGGGGCTGAGTGGAGTTCAATATCCCCTCCTAAAGAGAGTAACAGTATAAATAAAAATGTGAGTAATTGTTTGCAGGCTATAAAGTTGTGATGTTTGCCATTAGAATGAGTGGTGGTTGGAGTGCTGGTTTTCGGAGTTCTCCACCAAAATTCAGTAGATAGTACAAGGCTGTTGAGTAGTCCAGGGTGTATGATTACATTGCATGTGGGCCAGGAAGGAGAAGTTTGTAGTGGATAGAGAGAGAAGGGCCGTCGACAGGGGGGGACAGAAGGGACAGGTGTCCCAGGCCTGGTGTCTGCGGGGGGCCCGGCCGGCACTGCAAGTTGGGCCTCTGGCCAGGCCCCAACTCTCCATCCGCTGCAGGCCTCTTCCTTCTCTGTCCCACGCCGAGCTTCCAATGCCGGCACGCGACGGGCCGCTTTGATGTCAGTGTGCCAGAGGTAAGCTTGGCCCAGCTTCCGGCGCGTGGCAGCAGAGGGAGGCCTGGCACACGCGCAAGCGTTGGAAGCAGCTGATGAAGAGCCGGGGCCCTCCAACTTGCAGCGCCGGCCGTGCCTCCCCAGACACCGGGCCCAGTCTGTCCATCCACGGTAAGTCTGGTTTTTTTAAAGTATTGGGGGGCGGGGGTGTATTTTATATGCATTGTTTTTTATATGTATTTGTGTTGGGTTTTTTTTTTATATCGGTATTGGTGGGATGTTTTATATGCATTGGGGTCTTTTTTATATGTATTGGGGTCTTTTTATATGTATTGTTTTTTTATATGTGTTGGGGTTTTTTTTATATGCATTGAGGTATTTTTTTTATATGAACAGTGAATTGTGGTCTTTTTTATATGTATTTGGGGTTTTTACACATTTGTTGGGTGGGTTTTATATGTTTTTATATTATATATATATATATACTATATATATATATATATATTTTATATATATTATATATATATAGTATGTGGGGTTTATATATTATATATATATATACTATATTCATATATATATATATATCTTTTTATATGTATTGTTTTTTTATATATGTATTGGGGGGGGGTTATATGTATTGTTTTAAATGTATTGGGGAGGTGGGGGTGTGGTATGTATTTGGAGGGGTTGTATATATTTGGGGTGTGGGGATTTTTTGTATTTGGGGTGGAAAGTTTTCTGCAATGGGGGGTGTTTTTTGGTATATATTTTGTGGGGGAATTGTGTGGGGGGGAGGGAATGAGTATGAGGAGGGGGATTGAGTGAGAGTGGGGTAATTGATGGGGTAATTGATGGAGGGGGGAGAGTGAGAGGAGAGAGGGGGTGAGTGAGGAAAAGAGGGAGTAAGAGTGAGATGTAGGGGAGAGAAATACATGTGAGGCGGGGGGCAAGGATTGAGTGAGAGGGGGGAGAGTGAGAGGCGAGATGGAGGGGAGAGAAATAAATGGGAAGAGGGAGGGAAATAGAGGGGGCTCGCGAGGTGTGAAATGAGGCTCGCAACACTGCTGACAGGGTGGGGGGGGGGGGGGGGTGGTGTTTGTCAGAGTTGTAGTCCTGGTCCCGGGAAATCTGTCGGCGGCCGTGAGAAAGAGTAACATTTCCATAAGGCCGCAGCAAAAAACAGAGTTGAGGTAAGTAGCAGCTTCATTATCAGAAACGTAGGTAACTTTGTGTGAAGCTTTGGTGTATCCAGTTGGCATGTGTAGTAAACGGAACGGACAGCAGTAGTGTGTCTTTTGTCTGCTACTGAAAGCGTGCCGCATTTGGCAGTACTAGGGTGTGTTGTTAATTGATTGCAGAGGGATTTGGGGGATGGGAGAGGAAGGTGTGATGAGTGTGTGCAGACAAGTTTTGGTGCTGTAAACAAAAAAAAGGGGGGGGGGGGCTAATGGTGCAGGCCAACAGGCTTGGGATAACAGTGTGGAGACACAAGCTCACTGTAGGCTGCCTAGTGATATCCTTGTGTAGATGAACTTGTGGGGGGATCCAGTCTTTAGTCCAGGGATCACCTTTAGTCCAACTACGGTCAAACTACATATTCACTTAAAGATCCCAGCTTTAAAGAGTGACACACTTTGCTCATTTGCATGTCACTAACCAGAATCCCGGGCTGCAGTAGAATCACTGTTTGCAAAGCGATAATGGGGAAAGACAGGGTTGCAGACCTGTCTGAGACATGCAAATGTACCACAAGTGCTATTTTGACTTACTGTGCGGTGGAGGGGTTTTGTCACTTTTTTTTACCCACCATAACTTTTTTAATGTCTGATCAAACTCACTTTAAGATGCACACTCTTAAGATGCTATGTGTCCCTAGACTTCTTTGAAATGTATACACCTAAACAGTCACATCAGCTCCCCCCATAACTGCCTGTTACAGGCTGGACAATTAGCAGGCAACACAATTAATTAAGAATCAAGCTTTCTGACCCCTTACATACCAGAAATCAACAAATACATTCAGGGATCTGGTGCTCAGACAACAAAAAGCTCTGTGCAAAGTGCCTAGATGAATGTCATAAAGTCCAGAACCTCCTTTAAAAAATATATAGTGTACACATGAGATAGATATCTTGTGGGACGAATAATACCTAATGGAGTCTGAAAAAGATCACCACATATAGGGAATGGCACAATAAACATCTCCAATATAATAGCTACTGAAGGTCACATTTCAGTCTCAATAAATTGTGTTTTTTTTTTTTTTTTTTTTACACTATCCATTGTTATTTCATAACTATTTACTGTACAAAACAAACTGGTATTGGTGACCTAAAGTACCTTGCCTGGAGATACCCATCTCAATTCTTTTAAAACACCTTATGTATTTTATATGCTTCTGAATACATCTAGATTGGCAGCTCTCATGAGCAGGGCCCTCATTACCTCTTTGTATTGTGTGCAGGTTTTTTCTCACTTGTATGTAACACACAAACAACAATGGTTTGTGTTTTTAAAAAAAAATTTTTTATGGCGTTTGACCTAATCTAGACATCTACTGATCTCTAGCACAAGAATTGCAACGTTTCGGAGTCCATGCCCTTTCCTCAACCTACAGCAGGCCTGCACAACTCGTAAAGCGAGAAGGGCCGAACTGCTTCAAGGAAAAAAAAATTGGACCGCACTGGTAAAATCATCATCATCATCATCATCATCTCTCCTCCAGCACCTCTCATCATCATCATCCTCATATATCTCCCCCAGCACCCCTCATCATCCTCATATCTCCCCCAGAACCCCTCACTATCAACCTTTGCGATACTCCCCATCTATCTCTCATACCCGCATCTCTCCCCCTCACCCACACACATAATACTCCCCCTCCACATCAAACACACAATAACCTCCCCCCGGCACACCCACAAACATCCCAACCCCTCCTGCACCTCATGATCCTTCTCCCCCGGCACCTCAAATCATTCTCCCCCCCGTGCACCTACACATATTCTCCCCTCGTGCACCTCAATCATTCGCCCCCTCACCTGCCAATCACCCCCCTGCACCTCCAAAGACCCACCTCTGCACCTCCAATCACCCCTCTCTGCACCTCCAATCACTCCCCCTGCACCTCCAATCAACCCCCTGCACCTCACCCCCCCTGCACCTCACATCACTCCTCCTGCACCTCACATCACCCCCCTGCACCTCACGCCCTGCACCTCACATCACCCCTCCCTGCACCTCACATCACCCCTCCTGCACATCACCCCCCTTCACATCTACCCCCTTGCACATCACCCCCCCTGCACATCACCCCCCCTTCGACATTACACCCCCCCTTGGCACATCACCCCCATGCACATATTCCCCCCCCTCCTTGAACCAATCACCCCCCCTTGCACATCACCCCCCCCTGCACATATCCCCCTGCACCTCACATCACCTCCTCACCTCCCCTACACCTCCGATCACAACGGGACTGCGTGCGCTCGCTCGCAAGCAGCGGGCACCGGAAGTGCCACACTGGAGAGCGGGCTCGGCTCCCCCGGGGAGGAAGGGGAGAGCGGGCTCGGCTCCCTCGGGGAGGAAGGGGAGAGCGGGCTCGCCTCCCTCTGGGAGGAAGGGGAGAGCGGGCTTGGCTCGCGGGGGAGGGAGAGGGGGCTCGGGAGGAGGAGGAGGGGGGGAAAGCAGCCACTGCCGCGGGCCGCACAGTGAGTGCCGGCGGGCCGCATGCGGCCCGCGGGCCGCGTGTTGTGCAGGCCTGAACTAGAGGAATTCTTAAAATTCATTATCTGTTATTTCTAGTTTATAGTAACAGACTGCTAGCAGGGAATAACACGGATGGCATCACAAACTGAAGTAGAAATGACAACTCAGGAATTGCAGAGGTGCTCTGTGATTGTGAAAAAATGCACCAATTGAAGCACGTAGAATTATCCATCAAGCTAAGACCATATTGCAGTCCATAGAATCAGGGTCCTTGTTCCTTGACATCTTTGCAAACAGAAGAGTTGTTCTACCAGTGATTTTTAACCCGGGTGGGGGGGAAAGAGTAGGGATAACTGTCCCAGGCCCGGTGGCGGCAGATCCACGGCTCCCCAGCGGGAGAAGTGTTCGGCATTCACCTCCCTCCTCCAGACGGCGCTGGAAGTTGGGACCTAATTCCGCCCAATCAGAGGAGGCAGCTGCAGACCAGAGCAGCACAGGAGACCTCCTCACTCCAAGGTAAAGTGTGTGTGTGTACAGGGAGGAGGGGCAGAGAGACAGAGAGAGACGGGGAGAGACAGAAGAATTGAGAAACAGAGGGAAGGGGAAAAGAGAGATGGGAGGACGGGAAGAGAGAGGAGGGAGAGTGTAAGAGGGGAAGAGAGGGGGGAGAGAGAGATGAGGGGAGGAGAGAAAGATGAGGGGGGAGAGAGAGATGAGGGGAGGAGAGAAGAGAGGGGTAGAGGGAGAGATTGGGGGGGGAGAGAGACGGGGGAGTGAGACTGGGGAAAGAGAGATGGGGGGGCAATGGGCTGGGATTCGACAGAATTTCATAATATAATTCTAGGGTTCTTTAACCGAAAAAAGATTGGAAACCACTCGGTTATACTGTTAATATTCATTTTGTGAACACTCCCAAATATGCCCAGCAGAGGTCCCACTTAGACTACGATGAGTAATGAAGTGATATATTTCTGTATCCTTTAAAGCAGCAATCCTGCGTTTACATGTGTCAGCTCCGGGGACTCCCTGCTTCCGAGATACCTCCGTAGGGGGTGCTGGTAGCAGCTTTGGCTGGGCTATTGAAATGGAGGCTTCAATGTCCCGCATCACGCGGGCCAATAGGAAGACGTAACGTCTTCCTTTGTGGCTTCCTATCGGCCTGCTGCTACCGGCACCCCCTATGACGGTATGTATCTCGGGAAGCAGGGGTCCCTGAGCTGAAATGAATGCAGTTCAGCTCCAGAGACCCACTGCTTTTATTAAAAAAACGCACATGTTCTGCTGCTTAAAAGGGCAATCCCGTTTAGGACCAAAGTGTACTAATTCCACTGCTATATTTAAGGGGTCTCATCTGGGTGATTAATACCTTTTTTTAACCCAAATCTTACAGCTATAAGTATTTTTTATTTCTTTTTAAAGTTAGACTTGGGAGGGGTGTGATTTCCTCCCTTTTCTACAGTCCGAGTTCCCCTCTTCCCAACTTTATTAGTTCTCTGATAAGGGTAAAGAAAACACTTGATTGGCAAACACTTCCCCATTCAGAGAGCCCCTGCGAAATTCAACGGACTATGTTGGGTTACACCCATAAATGTGCTTCCCTCCCACACCTGCTCAAAGCAGAATTTGATTTAGAGGAATAAGTGCAGTTTTCATATTTTATCAAATCCCAGTTGGTGCAAAAATCATAAAAACTAAAATAGATTCTTTACAGACAACAAAGGAATATACAACAAAAATGCGATAAAGAATTAGTAGACAAAAAAAAATAAACAAATAACGAGGGAGAAACATCACTTCTACTGATAAGGACTATAGAAAGAAAATAAACTGTACATGAGACACTACACAATTGTCAAATATGAAGCACTGCTACTAAGGCTCATAATCTTTAAACAAGTAATCAGATTTAAAATTGGAGATACAAAAGTCCTCCGGTATCCAGTAGCAGTGGATATTATAGCAACCAATTATCCAAGTTTTCAGAATGACATAGTCCATAGCCAAAGGAAGGGCCGGTGGTGTCCGAGACATTGCACTGGAATTCCGCTGCATCTAAAGCCACTTCAGGTGAGGTGTTAATATTAAGCCCTAAAGACATTTGCTAATACAACAAATATTTGTCTTTAATTAAAGTTTCAGATTGTTCTGGCTTACAGTCAATTTCTGTCATTGGAGATGTTTTTCGAAAGTAACCTTGTATTTGTTGCTGCCATTTATGGAAATACTTATGTTTAGTTAACAAAACAAAAGCCAACTTGTTTGCATAGACACAGTTTTTCACCTTTTATTATGAGGAACTTCCCACATAACCCAGTTTCGAATATACTGTAGCAAATGAGGTCACGTGCTACAGACAGAAGAAAGAAAATAAAGCAGGGGTGGCCGACTCCAGTCCTCAACAGCCACTAACAGGCCATGTATTAGGGATATCCCTGCTTTAGCACAGGTGTGTCCATCAGTGGCTCAATCATTCTGACTGAGCCACCTGTGCTGAAGCAGGGATATCTTTTAAGACCTGACCTGTTGGTGGCCCTTGAGGACTGGAGTTGGCCACCACTGAAATAAAGGAATGGTGAATTATGAAGTGTTTTTAGGACACGGGTGTGCAAATTTTTTAACGTGCGCTCCCCCCCGCCCCCCTACCTCCTTACCTTCTGCCTCGCGCCCCCTCTCTCCTCGGCTCCGGCGTCAAATGACATCACGATGTCATGTGACGTTATGCTACCATGGCAACATGACATCACATGACCCCGCGGCATCATTTGACGCTAGTTACCATGGCGACGCGTCGCCAAAGATCTGGTAAGTAAAGCTGCAGAGGCCTCACGCAGTCCCCCTGGCACTTATTTTAAGTGCCTTGGGGGAGAGCGCGGGACCTCTGTAGCCGCCGTGCCCCCCCTGGAAATTCTCCCGCCCCCATGGGGGGCGCGCCCCCCACTTTGCGCACCGCTGTTTTAGGATACTATAGTCTAGCTTTTATGAATATGCTCTATATTGAAATTGACAGCTGAAACACAGCCCCTGGTTAGCAAAGTATATTAGAAATGTAAAAACTGGCATGCATCTTGTGCCATGTTTCAGTTTCTAAAGTCCAAATTCAGATGTAAAGTATTGTATGGTTCCATATTTATGTTAAGCATTGGTTCATATTGGGGACGTAACCATATGAACAGTGACAAAGCCAATAGTACATATTCCCGACAAATTAAAGAAAAAGTGATCATTAACGTAGGGGTGATAAAAACAGAAGCTATGCACAAGGTTGTAATAACAACCATTTGTTCAAAGACGTTCACACATTACTTTAGACAAAATATAATTATCATGGCATTTCCCTCCAGAAAACAGGACAGGTGTAACTTATGGTACTAATTGTGGCGTTTATTTATTGATTATTTAGTCATGTTAGATGGCGCAAGTGGCTATATTTGCTGTGCAGTAATCAGCAACAACACACCTTATGACCCATTCAATTAGCCCCACTTAGTAATTATGGCCCAAATGCCTTGTGGCATCACCCAATTTCGTTTCAAACCACTTCATTCTTGCATTCCACATTTTGTGGCCTACAGTCAGATGGGATATATGGAATACTAATTAGACTATATTAAACCCAACATTACCAAATACCAAATCAAACAAAATAAAATGTCCATACAAAACCACAGGAAAGATATGGTTCAGGTTGCAACAAACTATCGTGCAAAATCTTGTATTTGTAACTATGTCTCTCAGTTTATACAAAGACAAAAACAACTGAAGGAAACCTTGATTTCTTTTTACTTCCACTGAGGAGTGTTTTTTGCATCAAACTGATCATGTGAACAGATCTGACAGCTGAAAAACTTGCAGAGCAAAATCAAAGTGATCTCCAGCTGCTGTTAGAATGGAGCTTTTGTTAAACAAATCAGCCAGGCTGGCACAATAATGAGATAGAGAGAGGTAATAACGTTGAGGCTGGAACATTTTACAAAAAATAAACAAGATTAAAAGCAGTTATTAAATAGAGGCAGAAGACATTATGGAGATAAAATGTAGTATTTTCCTTATTATCGTAAGTTGCCGTAATTCTGGGGAAAATATAGGTTTATAGCCAAGAATGAAGTCCACGGTCAAACTATAGAGTATTATAATCAAGATCAAAGTGGTTAGAGGCAACATTTACATAACTAGTCACACTAAAAGGGCAATCCCTTCAAAAGGTGCAATGCTTCTCAAAGAGGGTTTGAGATGATCATAGCAAAATCAAAGAACTTGTATAAATATTCAGCACTCAGATTTCACATTTCAAATCATAAACTATGAATCAACAAGCAGTAAAATCTACACTTCTCTTAAAAGAAAATAGCAGCGAGAGGCGCATGCGCGAGGGCAGAGAGAATGGATGCGTGATCCCATTGCTCTGAGCCCCGCTCGTAATCTATGAAATAAATCAACCTTTATTATAAGCTAAAACCCGGGAATTTAAACTCCTAAGAATCTGTCAAACTGTCGGGATGGCGAAGCGACAAGCCAAACCCCCGAAAATTAAAGGTGGCTCCCACAATATTTCCCCAGCACGAGAAAACACGGGCTGAGGCAGAGTATGGCGCCGAGTTTGAATCAGGGCTCTGATTCGAACGGAAGGAGAGAGGGAGGACGGAGACAACCCAGAATACCAAACCAGTGCGGCTCTGCGATTTTAATCGCCTCACACAAGATCTTAAAAATCTCCTTCAGGCAGAAATAAAAGAGATGGGGAGGGAGATCGGAGAACCCGGGAGCGCACGGGACACGTGGAGACCCAGTAGATAAACATCACGGCCGCCAAACGCAACACAAAAAAGGCAGGGAGATGCAGATCCAAATCACTGACCTAAAAGAGAAGCAGGAGGATGCCGAAAACCGCGAGCGGCGGAACAATTCAGGATTCGTGGGGTCCTGAAGATGCAGGGAGTGCGAGAATTCGTTCTGAGATGCTGGGGCGAGCTGCTGCCCGGACATCCCCACAAGAGAGACTAGGAATGGACCGTTGCCACAGGGCCCTGAGAACGAGGCCTATGCAATCTGAGCACCGCTAGCGAACATCATAGGACGCCTGCATTACTATAAAACCAGGGAGGCCATCCTACGCAGGTCTCGTGAAACACAGTCGGTGGAATTGAGGGTAAAACTATTATCTTCCAAGACCTGTCCCCTGACCTTGTTGCGCCGCAGGGCCCTCACCCCCAATCACTAAAAGTGTTAAGGGACCACAGCGTGCGATATAGAGGACTTTTTCCATTCGGGCTGTCCGCCAGCAAATGGCAAGGCCCACTACATGAAGGAGATCGGGAGAGGGAGGGCTTTCCTTCACAGGCTGGGGCTTAAGCGGGCACCAGTGCCAACCCGGAGGAGGTGGAAGAGACCCCGGGCCCACAGTGGGCAACGGCGGGACAATCTACCGATCCCACGCACCAAAAGCTGAATTCCAGCATAGCTATCGGTATTACATCCCGCCGTTTGTAAGGGAACCAGTTTCCCAGTTTCCAGTTAAAGTTAAAGTTGCCCGGTAAAATTTACAGGCTTGTATTCCCGTTGTTGAAGAGAATCCGCAATAAGATCCCTCCGGTGGGAAAAAATCCTCGTTTGCCTATTGTAAGGAACATGCACTTACCTGGGAGATGACCGATGAAGCGCCCAAAGATGGCTGACGTAACGAATGGTAGGAGAGCATCCATTCTGGAACGCAGGAGCAGGAAACCACCATCAGCCAGGCAGAGAGCACGCACACATCCGTTCCGGGTCGAAAGACGTTCCCAAAATGGCGGCGGCCGGATGCTTGTGGCGCTGGAACCAACGGTAAGGGTGCGGGAGGCCATCTTGCAGGGGGCAGGAGGAGATCCATTTTGTCGCGAGGCAGTGACGCGCATACACGAGAGGCCTGACCAGCGGGGAGATTTGAATTTACCTCAGGCGCTACAGCTACAGACGGAGAGGCACAGCGGTGAACAGCGACGGAGGAAAAGAGACACTATCCCCACACTCTAGCAAGGGAATCGGGTGGAGAGGCCTTCGGAGGAGGGTAGTGGGGCAATAAATTAAACAAAATACAGAGGGCTTACAAGGTGGTGGACAGACAACAGGGGGAGGAAAGATGTAGGGGGGGTTAACCATAGGCCAGTGGGTCATAAGCGGGATAAGAGAAGGTTAAACTGAAGGAATAACGAAGGTAGGAGAAAAGTAAGTAAGGGGAGGGGCGTAGGGAAGTGTCAGTATCTGAGGAGACGGGAAGCAGAGAGAAGGAGAGGGGTAGGATAGCGAAAGGGCAAGGAAGTGGAGGAAGGAGGTGAGAGAAGAAGGCAAAAGCATGGTGTCCATATAGGAGAGGGACGTACGGAAGGAGGAAGGTAAGCAAAGCAAGTAGACGTGAGAAAGAAGGTTACGCAGGTTGAGAGGGTCAAGAAAAGTTGGAAGATGAGACACTATAAGGCATAAAGGGAGAGTGCACCACAGAGTGTATTCGGGGAATAAGTAAGGGGTAGAGGCCACCAACCGAATAGGGGATCATAGAGTTGGATTAAAGCGGCGGAATCAGATGCCTGGGTTAACATCGAAAATAGGAGTTAATAGGAATAAGATATGAGGGTATAGTTAGTTTGTTGTTTAGAGTGGAGGTGGGTGGGTAGCTGAGGGATCTCGGCCTGCTCTGGGCCGCATTTGGGCCAGGCGGCTGGGATGGGGCTAGTGCCAGCGAAGTCCCTTTGGTGGAGGGGGATATTAAGAGGTGAAGTGACATCAGAGTGGATGTTCCAGGGGCGAGTGCCCCAGTCCCCAAAGGCTTGGACCTCTGATCCAAGTGTTGCAGGGCCAAGCTCGGAGGACATTATAATTGTTTACTGTTTTTATGTGTGTCCTTCCCCCGGTTTTCCTATTGTCTTCCCCATCTCCGCAGGACCCACGACCCGAGGAGCCCACCACGAAGCGTGCAGGAAGGAGGACGCTCTTACTACTTTCGGTCAGGGTTTGTAGCGAAACACATAAATCACTATCGGCAAACCATGTACGCATGGATCAACCTCTCCCCAACCCAAGATGAATAAAGATCTATGATCCTTATCTCCATAATTTTAAGTGGATTTAATAACCAATAAAACGCCAGAATTGCTTCAGGGACATATCCTAGAAGCCGGCGGATATAGTTTTGTTCAGAGGAACCTCATTTTTTTCTAATGCTAATCATCCCAAATACCTGGACGGCACTACGGACCGTCTTTATCGTCCTCGCGACAGTAGAAAGAAAAAGGGGTGGTGGTATTAGGGCATCGAAGAGTGCCCTTCCAATGGTTTAAATCATAGAAAGATTCAGCGGAAGATACACGTTATAGTCACAGGAACATTAATAACAAGTGATTTTTGGGTTCACATTAAGCTCAATATACCACCGCCCCCTGCGCAACAGCCCCGCAATTCCTTTACGTCATTTTTTGATAAATACACCAAGGTGCAAGGGGTGTTATATCTCGCTGGAGACCTGAACCCACCCCCGCTAGATCCAGACCTGGACAGATGCAGGGACAACTTACCAAGAAAAGGAACGTACTAACCGAACTCCACGGGTGCACGACTTGTCCAGTTACTTACATTTGGAGGGAAAAAGCACACTACGGTAGAGAGCAGTACACTTTTTTACTCACACCCCCCAACAGATACAGTGGATATAGATTAGCTCCTGGTTTCTAAAAAGCGTTCCATGGTCACCCATACTGGTGATCCAGATATCCTTCATGGGCGGACCCGAACCGATTGGAGCTTGCGGGCGTGCTTCTGCACTCCTGGAACTACCGGGGGCGATTGGAAAATTAAATATGAGACTGCTGCCTAAAAAAACCCATTACCCCAGGGCGGGCCGATAGGGAAACCAAATCAGGGATAAACCTTTGATATTAACCCGGGGGAGTGTTCTTCCCACTCTACACTCCTGGGAAGCCCCATAGGCAAACCATGAGGGGAGAGGCTGATGCCCGGAGCACCCGACTGAGCTGAGTTCCATGGCATATACTGTATGGCCTGTTGAGGTATGATCAAGGTTTTTTTCGTCTATAACGATGAGGGGTATCCGTGCGCGTCCGGGAGGACGGACCTACGGCCGCTGAAAGACCGTGGGGGGATGGGGGAGTAACAAGGGAGCGGGCTCTGAGGCTGAAGTAGTAGCGAGAGGAGGGAGAAAAATTGTTGGTTAAAGGGTCCATGGGAAGGAGATACGAGACAGAGGCAGAAAGACTTACTTATGAAGTATTGGAAGAGTTGCACGGAGTAGATAGAGGAAGAAGTGCAAGGAAGGAGCGACGGATTCTTTTTCGTGAAACAGAGTCGCCCATGCAAAGGGTGATGGTAACGCCCCTGAAAAACTTTTACGAGAGGCAGGTCTCAGTAGATGAGCTCGGAGTTTGACATGCAGGGGGGATTGATTATATAAGTAAGTGAGAAAAGGCCGCACAGTATGGGGTAAGGGTTAGTAGAATATGCAGTCTTCGGTAGATTGATTGAGTGAGGGTTCGACATGCTGAGGTAAGCACCGCGCTGTATGCCCGTAATGCCCTCCTGACCCGGGAGTTGGCTGGGTTTGGCACCGTCAGTACTATGTTCACTTGTAGAGCAATGTCTTCGCGCGACCATTGTATTCCGTTGTCGCGTAGGCCCGCGGTATGATGGATAGAGGAACGATCTAAGTGTGGTAGGTGAGTGTACCTTATATCAAGCGGTATACTGATTGATCCGCTAGAGATCGCTCTACAGAAACCGCTGGTTTACGAATAAAGGGGGAGAGGTTTATAGGCAAGGGAGGTGAGTTAGAGAGCCAAAGGGCAGGGTGAGCGATAAATGGTGCCGCGAAAGGGGGTAAACAGGGGTATCAGCGAGGGTAAGACGTCATGGAGGTGGACGGGAAAGGAGGATTGCTAGTGGGGGTAAGGGGGGGGATGCAGAGACGAAAAGGGGGGGGGGTCTAAGACGCAGAAGAGGCAGAGGGGTGGACCCCTCTCCCCTTGTGTTTCCGTTCCACACTGGGCCCATCCAAATCCAGGTGCCATCAGTTCACTAGAAGTCGACCTCCTCCGCGACACGCCTTAGTGACGCCACCACGATGTAAATTTGTTTTCCCAGGCAATCATTGCACCTCCTTTTAGCCACTACCCCCCACACCCTGAGCGACCTCACTGTCTTAGCCTTCTGAGTTAGAAATAGGTGCTCCTTGCTTCCACACCCTTGGTACTTCCTTTGTAACCCGTTCTCCAACGATACCCGCCCTCACATCCTCACCGCCCATCCGTAATTTCCCTGTGACCTTGCAGACTGATTTGCATTCACTGTTTACAATTTTTCTACACGCATTTTACCGCACGCGTATTGACTGTATCCTTATCTCGTCTCGCCTACGCCCGTCCGTTGTGATCTCCTGACCGTTGCCACGGTTTCCCCTTTATCCCCCGTTGCCTTAACGCTCGGTTACTTAAAGTACCCTATTCGCCTACCCGAGACCTCTATGCGTCTCATTTTCTTCCTCTTATAACTCACTCTCCGTATCGCAACTGCTAGAAAGGGATATCTGCTCGTTCATTGTGTGATACCTCGAACCGCCTGTTTCTATACGCACTCCATCTTTGCTCTATAGTCACTAATGCCGGTTATCGTGTCGATTTATGTTCATTCCACGCATGACAGGCTATGTCTTGCACTTAGTTAAGTGTAACCTACCTATGGGCCTGCTACATCGCCCCGATTACTTGAGTATGTGGTCCATTACCTAGTGAATTGGCCCTAAATTATTGCCGCACCTTTCCTCTGCATAGACTGGGCGCTCGATTCAACTGAGCTGTGTTTACTTCGCCCCACTACCACCACTCATTTACCCCCTCTCCGCGCACATGTGCTCTCAGCTCTGATTCAACTGTTCGTTTCTAGTATGCTATTACCTCCTCTTCTGTTCCCTTCCTAACGGCAAACCTTTCTCCCTATCTCCACACGCGCTTGTATGGTAGCTGGCCGCTCCTGACACGGTCTTTGTCCTAGCAAAGGTGTTGTCCTTTAGGACTAACCCCCCCCTACGTTTGCCAATTCGAACTAATTCTTTGCGCCCTTGTTTTCTTAGGATGTATTCCACTTTCAACATCCGATTTCGGCGTTCACATTTCTGCGAGCCTGGCTGTGTTTATTAACCCTTCATCCGCATCGGTCAACTTCCTTTCGTCCTATTAACATTCGTGCTTTCTTTTTCCGCACCCACCCCGCTGATAACTTACTTGCGGCCACATACATGTTCCCACCTCCACTCTTAAATGTGAGCGCATCGCCTGCCCCCATGTCGCCTCGTGCCTCCGTCTAGTCATCCTATCAGTGCATGCCATCGTTAGTTAATGTGTGTTTACTATTTCCACTCTCCTGGATCTTGATCTTGAAAGCCCTATAAGGCAACCATGAGGGGTCTTCTAATGAATCTAGCAGACACAAACCAACATAAGATGAAGGAGTCCCAGATAAAAGAATCGCGCGGAGGGAGACTGGCAAACCTCTCCGCATGTCATAGTCTAAAATAAACAGAGCGCTACCCTTAAGGAACTCTCTGACACCAAAACACTAAACTCAATTTGTTGCTAAAACTCCAGAGCTACGGAGGGAGTTGGCCTGGTCCAAGCGTAAGTTTACGACAAAGCCAACAACACAGATACCTTACTTGCCAAGAAATTACGTAACAAACTCCAATTATAGTATTTCCTCTATACGCACCAAGGGGGGGAACCTTACTCCGATCCCAGAAGAAGTGATTGAGGAATTTAAAAAAATTCTACGAAGTTCTCTATGAGGAGTTAAGGTCAGCCCACACAGAAAACAGAAAATAGATGAAAAACACCCAGAAATTCCCTAAAAGAGGCGGCGCCTTCCCACAAATTGAGCAGGGCAGGAACGGACGAGAAAAGAGGCGGCACTACAGAGTGGCTGACTTAGTTCGAAGAACTATCAGAGGTTATAACAGGCCCTTACAGCAGCTAAAGCTCCGGCGACCAGATGGTTTTTCAAATTTATATTACACAAAAATACCTTAAAATATTAGCGCCACAACTATTAAAAACTATTAACGAGCTCTAGCGGGGGGCGCCTTTCCATCTCCAGATGCTCCAGGCCTCAATCTCCCTGATCCATAAGCCTGGCAAGGGACCCGGTAGACTGTGAAAAGCTACGGCCCATATCCCTGATTAATTCCGATGTGAAAATATTTTCTAAACTATAGCTAACAGGGTGGGCATTGTCGCTCGGGCTAATCCGTCAGCGGGAATCATGGTGGATTATTGAGGAAGGAGGCAGCAGAAAACAAGACGGCTATTGATTGATCGATCTGGCCAATAGAAAGAATATTCCCGTCATATGCGTGCAGCTGATGTGGTCTGAGGAGTGCGAGAAGCCTTCGATAGGATTTGACTGGTCTATTGAGGGCGAGTGATGAGTACTAGGAGCGTTTGGGTTCGGAGGGACGCCTCCTAGAAGCCCATCTTAGCTTGTATAAAAGGCCCACGCACAGTAGGGTGCGCCAGCCACAGGGCTCCAGCGGAGCAATTTGTAACATCTGTAGCGGACGCCGACAGGGGTGCCCCCTGTCCCCTTGCTATTTGCATTACGTATAGAACCCCCTGCGGCCATATTCGCACAGCCCCAGATATAACAGGATAGACGTAGGGGACACCACCCACACAAGTGGCATTATAGCTGATGACGTCATTTTGACCCTGTCGAGAGCGCTCACTTCCCTGCCCAATGTCTTTGAGATCTGGGTGCGTTTTACTCATCTACGGGTTTTTTAAAATTAACCAGACAAAATCTGAAGCCCTAAATATTAGTCTCCCGCCGCCCAATGAGAGAAATTAATAGAACTAAATTTAACTTTTAAATGGCAAGCCTCCTCAATCAAATACTTAGGATCCAAATTACCAAGACATTGACTCCATTATACAAAGCTAATTATCCCAAATTATTCAAGCTCTGAAGGGAGGATATGAGGGGTGGTGGGCGGGGTTTGGAATTTCTGGTTTGGAAGAATTCATAGGCATTAAGATGAATCTTCGCCAAGGGTGCTTACCTGTTCCAGGCCCTGCCAATTGGGTATCATTGTGCGGGCAGATATCCTCGCCTTACAGTCAAAGATCATGAAATTCATTTGGCACAAGAAGAGTCCAAGAATTGCAAGAGTATATTAACTAGACCCACGAGTTAGAGGAGGACTAGCGGTAACCTTGTTTGATGGCATATTACAAAGCAGCTAGATGGGTCAGATCGTCCAGTGGCACTGGACCCGTACCTGCGGAGATGGGTGGATGGAGAGAAAACCTGCGTGTGCTCCAATTGAGCGCTGTATAATTAATTTGGCTGCCAAAAACGCTGCGACAAAAACAGTGGGGATGTTACGGACCATGGTGAACTCTCTGGCGGGGGTAGGAGGAGTTCCGAAATTAAACATAAACTAACGACAAAACACTCTGATGACCCCGCTATTCGATTAACCCAGATTTCGCTCCCGGGGGAGGCCGGAGAGCGGCACTTAAAATTTGGTACAGTCGGGATATAACGCGATAATGAATCTGAAAGGGGCCTCCTCAGTACTATTAAAACTCTCTGAACACGTCAAATCAGAAAAAAGGCCTTCAACACTGAATTATTCCGCTACCTTCAGATAAGAGCATTCTATAATGAATATTCCAATTAGACCAGCCAGAAACATTGTCGAGCAGTGTGTGTCTAGAGCCACGGACACACGGGGACTCACCTCTCAGATTATCACGGGAAGTGATCTGCCCAAGGGGACCTGACGCCGACAAACTGAACGTACATGACTAAATGGGAGATCAGACCTAGGGGAGACTTTGAGGGACAAAGAGGGGAGTGGATTCTACAGGCGGCAGCGCAAAAGCTCCATATGCTCTACGTTTAAAGAGAACGCATATAGGTCAATGATGCGCTGGTATCATCCTCCATTACGTTTATCTAAATTTGTCGGCGGTTTATTCCCCGCTCGCCCAAAACAGTGCGGGGAAAACAGCAGACCTAGTCCACATGCTGTGGTCTGCCCGAAGGTACTTCCGATTTGGGAGGCATTAGAGCTTGGACACAAAGTATCCTCGTATTAGAGGTCCCACCCTGGAACCGTGGCTGTTCTTACTGGGCAGGCGGGGCTCAGGGTGCTTGTCGAAATCGGCACACAAACTGGTGGACATATGCCACCAGCCACACGGTGCGAGGATCGCAGCATTGTGGATACAGCAAGATCTTTCAGTCATTTCTAAAATTCGAAACAGATTGTGGCAAGTCTGCCAGAGTGAACAGTTGTTACTAGCTGGGGTCAACGACTCTGGCCAAATTTCTTAAAAGTATGGGAGCCATGGCTCATCCAATCCGACATCCCCGGGGTAGATGCCAGCACGATTTTGCTATAATACACACAAGTGCGTTCTCTGGTGACGGAGCGGAACAAACTATAACATGAGGCACATGACAGGTAGGATCCCCCCCCCCCGACCTATTCGAATTGGAACCAAAGAGTGGAGGTCGTCAGGAGCACAGGAGAAGGACGCCTTACGGATCGACAGCAGATCTTCCACAACCAAGAAAAGGGTGGCAGTTCATTCCCTTCCCCCCCCCCCCCTCTCTCCTTTTCCCCCCTTGGTGTTGTTTTTTTCCTCTGTTGTCTAGCCTCTGGTCCAGTAAGTCAGGTTTGTCTAGTCTTGTGAGGTGTAGTTGTTAGTCCCTCGTTGCTCTTGAGTGACTTTAACCCCCGATAGTGAGGAAGGAAAAGGGTAAACCTGGGGGGTTTTTCAATCGTTTGACAAGGGAGTGGGGCATTAATGTTTTTGATGTGAAACCCAATAAAAATTTCGAAGTTGAAAAAAAAAAGAAAATAGCAGCTATATTAAAATATTCATTTCTCTAGAAACCATGACTGAAATCATTAAAGCAGGCTCCTGGATTTGGATATACAGGCTATTCCATATCCCTAATGTTACATGCAGTGGCGGATTTTGCTTTTTGACACCTGTAGGCTGGAGGATAGCCCTCCTCCCCAGCATATGGCGTCATGACGACGCAACGCTACAGGAGAGGGTCTGCTACAGAAAAGGTAAGATACACACACATTCACACAAACAAACTGCCTCCCCCAAAAAATGGCCACTCTAGGCTATAGCCTACTCAGCCTAATGGGAACTCTGCCACTGGTTACATGCAGATCTAATGCACTTCTTAAACGCAGGTTGTGTTGAAAAGCTGTGTAATGCAGCAGGCATAAGCCCATGGGGTCCAAGTTAAAACGGATGAGAAGTAAACACTGTGCTCATGTGAGAGGCAGTTTTCTATGGATAAAAGATGAGCAGAATTGCAAATGAGGACTGAAGGATAATAGCTGGGAGGAGCAGGTTAACAGCAAGAGAAGAGGATTCCATCCAGGAAGAGAGGAAGGAAGAACAGAGAACTTATAACATCTTTGAAAAGCATATGACATATTTGATGTGCACTACCATATACCTGCTATATGTAAGTATTAACTTCGGACAATTTTGTGTGCTGAACCGGATGCAGAATTATTATATCTAGGAAAGATCAGGCTAAAAGATTTTCAACACTATATAAACCAAGGGGATGGATGATTCAATATAGTCTGAGGTGGCCATCGGCCAGACAAAATCTCGCACTGAAGTAAGTAATTTCGGACTATACTGAATCATGCCGTAAGTGTTAAAGGTGCAGTCACGCACCAAAGGCACTAATACATGATAGATTAAAACTAGATGATTGATGCCTTTTAAAGTAGCAATCCCACCCTTTTCCATACTAAATTTGAGCTGCATGGATCCAACAGAGCAGAACCTCTGCTACTTTAAACTCCAGGGACCCTCAGGTTCCCGAGATACTTACCGTTTTATTTGCTGGTTTACTTCCTGGATTTTCAAAGATGGCAACTGCAGTCATCCAATAGGAAGCAGTGACGTCACCTGTTGTTGCTTCCTACTGGCCTGTAGGAACCACGGGACTTGGTGGCCATGTTGAAACACAGGAAACTAAAACAGTAAGTATCTCAAGAGCAAGGGGGTCCCCGGAGAGAAAAATAGCACGGTTCTGCACCAAAGGACCCACGGTTCCAATTGTGGAAATCAAATCAATCTAGAAAAAAAAATGGGAGTATGATGGATTGCTGCTTTACATTTTTAAAAATAGATATGGACATGAAAACATTATCATTTAAAGTTTCGTAAGGGTTTGCTGCTCTTTGTTAACTGTGTTAACTCCCGTATTCTGCCACCTTTCTTAGTGAATTACCTACAAGGAGGAGACCAGGATAAATCTGTTTACTTTATTACTGCATATAGGATTGTCAATCACATACCTCCCTTTTTCAAACCATAAAACATTATTCAAAAATACTTATACTTTAAGTCATCTCATCGTTTTAACCTATTAAATGGGAAATCCCTCCTAGGATCAACATTGAACTAATTCCAATTAAAGTGTTTCATCTGGACGACTAATGCTTTATTTATAAAAATCTGACACCTATAAGTATTTGTAATTATATATTTTTTTAAGTTTGACTTGGGAGGGGTTTGATTTCTTGTGGCTACTTAGCAAGTGCTTGTACAGTCAGAGTCCCCCCTCCTTACCTTCCCTTAACGTGAGTCCAGACGTGATGTACATCTTTCCTGTCTCACTTTCAAGTACTTTCTGGACAAGTTACCCAATTATCTGAGCAGGTTTCTCACCCTTACTGTACGCAGCACTTATCTCCTTACATCCGCCTCCAGAAACCCCGCTGCTGGGAAATTGCAGGAACAATTTACCAAAGTCCTTCAAATCTGCTTCCTTTTTAAGTTCTTACAAGACTTCGGCTGTTTCCTACTTTGAACATGTTTGTAACTGTAACGTATAATGTTGCAACATTACTTTGTGCCCAGGACACACTTGAAAATGAGAGGTGTATCTTTTTTCCCCTGGTAAAATGTTTATAAATAATAAATAAACTTTATTAGCTCATTAATAAGTACAGTATGGGATAAGGGTAAAGAAAACACGTGATTGACAAACACTTCCCCTATTCACAGGCCACTAAGAAATTCAACTGGAAATTAATCTGCACGCAAAAATGAAAGCATTTACTTGGGAAATAGAGAATCCTGTTGTTGCTGCACTAAAGTACACATGCTCATGTAATCCTTTTGATCGCAATGTAGTTTATGTAAATATACTTAGCACAAGTAACGTTGTTTATACGCTCAATATACACACCAAACAATAGTGTCAGCTTGGCCTCATCCGGATAGATATAAGACCAGTTAAGCTATATGAGATATACACGGTACTGTGTTGTCTTTACTCCAGCGGTGTAGTTCCACCTAGTATGGTTATATATAGCCACAGCGGTGTTAAATTCCCCCTAATACTGGTTATATAATTGATCTGTTGTGCTGAGTTATACTTGGCGGCGCTATAGTTGAAAGCATGCACTAGTATTTAGGATACAGTGAGCAGAGTACTTGGTAGTAATGTAATTAGATTTGCAGGGTTGCACCAGTGTATTTGACATTGAACATGTTTAATTATATAAAGAAAGGGTCAGAGCGTTGTTGCTGCCCACAGTGCAGTCTCCTAAACGACTTGACTTGGATTGCAACGCTCGCCTCTCCGATAAGCCGACGCCCCTTGGGAGGTGACGTCTGACGTACCCTACGTACGTTTCACCAATCGTTTCACATCAGGGGGGGGGGACCCGATGAAGCCGTGATTGGTGAAACGTACATAGGGTACGACAGCTTATCAGAGAGGCGAGTGTAACAATGTTACCTGTGTTAAGTATTCTTACATAAGCTACTTACGATCAAAAGGATCACATGAACATTAGATACATGTATTCAGCTACAATGTCTAGCAATATATAGAAGATTACCAATGAGATACTGAATCTACTTCTATTGACTCACCCAAACATATACTATAATAAAGGGACATAGAAGATTAATTGAATTATTTCAGTTCCCAAATAGCACGCACGCCTTTCTCCATTTTTAATTTATTTTATTGTTCTTATCGTCAAAACATATAGAACCACATGTATATTTTTTATATACATTTACAAATAAAATTATTTTATACCGCCTAGGGTGTACTTTAGTGCAGCAACAACGGGATTCTCTCTTTCTCAAGTAAATACAATTTAACCTATTCCCGGCTAGCACCACCCTTACTTTTGGGTCTACACATATCACATACCCTTAACCCTCTGCAGCGTAGTGCAGAGTTTGCACCTTACTCCTTGTGGATCTATTTTCACAAAAATGAAAGCAGCCAAACCTTTTCTATTATCACTGTTAGATTTGTTTAGGGAAGCCAGTTAAGACTATTAATTTATTTTTACAAAAGTATGTTTCCTGGCCGGCTACGTGGGATCACAACTTTAACCCTTTGGGGGGCTCCAAGATGTAGTCACTACCTCATGGGGTCTGTCACTACAGGGGGCCCATGGCACAGTGGCTACATCATGCTCGCAGAGTGCTTTCTCTCAGCTTTGATAGTGGCCTGCGTTCCCATGGAGCATAGGATGCGATCTGAAGTGAAGGGAAACAGTACAGGAGGCCGCCTGTTGCGTTTCTGGGATAAAGGTCATGTGACAGTGCTGTGCCATGAGGGGTCGTGGCACCCTTGTCAAACAAAGGGTTAAAACCAATCACTTTGGGGGCGTTGCCAGGACTCTGAGCTGAGCCGACACATGTTGGCTCAGCTCCACAACAAAGAGACAAAATTGGGCACAAAATCGCCTAATTAAGGATGCCTACCGGCTTTATTTGCAGGGGACCGGGCTAATAAAGATTAAAAGCGACCTGTCGCCAGATCCTGAGACTCCCCCCATGGAGGAACCGCCAATCCGAGGATTTCGGGAGAAATCCATGCAGCCACAGCTCCACGGGACGTCAAAGATGGCCACCGGCCATTCAAGGGTTGTCTGATCTGAGATCTGCCGACCGACCCGGAACCAGTGGGTAGCAGCCGACAAGACCGAGCGACCATAGACCAGTGGTGGTGCTTGGAAGAGCCCGGACGCCGATAAAGTTGCGCATGGTGGGTGAGCGGGAGACGGATGCCAGAGAGCCGAAATTGTGACTGGCGGCAAGCCAGTAAGAGCTGAAGAGGAGCGAGATGCTGCACGGGAGGCAGGCTTAGAGGTGGGGGGGAGCTGTGTGCCGGGAATCCCCGCTCCGACACTGCAGAGGGCTCCCGGCTGTTGGCTGCTGCCTGGTGCGGTGGCTGGGCGGCCCTCGAAAATTGAAGGGGCGGCCATCTTACCCCGGCACCCCAGAACGTGACCGCAGGGGAGCTTGGGTCTGCCTCTCACTCCCCCTGGCGGATTGCTTGACCGAAGCCTCCAAAGGAAAGTTGACCGCCGGTGGATTCCCCCTTCCCCCCCGTGGAGGTATACAACTAGAGGCATGCTAATGAGGTCATGGTCCAGGACCACCCAGGCCCAAGACGGATACTGAAGGCCCCTAAGAAGCAGCAGAGAACTGTGAGTGTCAGCCCCTGTCCCCAAGAGGGTTCACCTATACAGTCATCTCACCCACACACATTTAAACCCAAACAAAGGCTCAGGTTGCGATACCGTGAGCTCCCTTGGAGGGACTAGTAACCCCCTACAAAAAAGATCGTCGAGCCCAGAAAAGTCCTAAATTAAGCTGGCTAGGACAGTGTCCTGAGACCCGGGTTCCATCGGCTTTATCTAAATAGCTAAAAATAAATCTTACCTTGTGCAAGTCTCATTGACCATGGCTTCGTGAGCAGTTAGAACCATCAAAAAGAAAAAACAACCAAAGTGAGTTCCATGAATATTTTAAAAGCCATGGTCGGCCAGAATCGCAACAGGCGGAGTTAGAAGAGGTCCCTTCCGTGGGACACCCAGACTCTGAACCAGGAGTGGAGATCGAAAATCTTTCCATGAAGGATGACCTACTCATCTTCTATAACAAAATCGAATCTCTAGTGCAAACAGTGGTGAAGGATCTTAAAGAGGAGATATCCTCCCTAGGGAAACGCACTAGCCCCTTGGAATCCAAGGTTGATGCTACAATCATATATACCATGGGAAAGGAGGGGGAAGGGATAGGGAAGGTAAATGAACCTCTGCTCAACTGGAAAGTAAGTACCTAATAATGTGGATAAGGTGCTTGACTGAGAATTGCATTTACAATAAACCGAGAGAAAAAAGAACTCAGTTAGAAGTAGCACTCTGTTATCACTAGTGGTAGATGTCAATATTAAAATTATCTTTAATTGAATAAACTATTAAAATAAATGGTGCATGAATAAGATTAAAAATTCATCATGACTCAATATGTCAGATAACTTGGAAAATTACCAGTAGTAGTGAATCACTACCGTTAAATGGACCCCTATTGTCGGTCTCTGGGAGTGGCAGTGTCTAGTTGCTTAAATTAATATAGATAGATGATTATACTCCCCCCTGGCCAGGGAGAGGAGTAAGGTGGTATGAAGCTGCGATTCGTATGTCTCATTAAGTGCTATACAATGTAGCCTGGAACAGCAGTGTATGCTATAATGCTCGAGATTCTAATTTTCTTCTCATTCAGGGTCACACAGCTTTGCCATATATATGGGGAGCAGATCAGCTGCAGCTGTGCTGCTTAAATCTCCCTATACAAATATGTAGCTGAATTTTGCTGTGTAATCAGCAATGCTTAGAGCCTCTGTAATCACAATAAGAACGAGAGGTATATTCGGATAGCAGCATATATAGTTGTGCTAGTATAACAGTGGCATGTCTGATACTCCCTACGTACCAACTGTTCACCCTGTTTGAGCAGTATTGCATACGGGGATAATGCCCGCTCCTAATCCTCACGGTAAGTATCAGAAGTAGGATAGGAGACTATATCGATGGCGTTCCGAGCCATTCCCCTCAAAATCGCAGCCTTATAGTATGTACGTATCTACCACTGGTAAAGTAAGGTAAAGCTGACACTGCCACAATTTAAATGAGCCCCGTCCACGTGTTACCGCTTTGTCAAGACTCCTGGGCTCAGGAGTATGCAATACTGCTCAAACAGGGTGAACAGTTGGTACGTAGGGAGTATCAGACATGCCACTGTTATACTAGCACAACTATATATGCTGCTATCCGAATATACCTCTCGTTCTTATTGTGATTACAGAGGCTCTAAGCATTGCTGATTACACAGCAAAATTCAGCTACATATTTGTATAGGGAGATTTAAGCAGCACAGCTGCAGCTGATCTGCTCCCCATATATATGGCAAAGCTGTGTGACCCTGAATGAGAAGAAAATTAGAATCTCGAGCATTATAGCATACACTGCTGTTCCAGGCTACATTGTATAGCACTTAATGAGACATACGAATCGCAGCTTCATACCACCTTACTCCTCTCCCTGGCCAGGGGGGAGTATAATCATCTATCTATATTAATTTAAGCAACTAGACACTGCCACTCCCAGAGACCGACAATAGGGGTCCATTTAACGGTAGTGATTCACTACTACTGGTAATTTTCCAAGTTATCTGACATATTGAGTCATGAAGAATTTTTAATCTTATTCATGCACCATTTATTTTAATAGTTTATTCAATTAAAGATAATTTTAATATTGACATCTACCACTAGTGATAAGTGTGCTACTTCTAACTGATGCTACAATCACCCAGCAATCTCGGATGGACATTGAGCTCAAAGAAATTAAGTCCCAGCTCCTAGATATCAGAGATAGACAGGAAGATGCGTAGAATAGAGACCATCATAATAATCTTCGGATCCGGGGGATTTCAGATTCTGTAACGGACATTGAGGGGTTCATGAGCAATTGTTAACGTCAGCCCTCCCTGACTCTACAAAGGAGTCTCTTACCCTGGACAGATGCCACAGAGCCCTAAGAACGAGACCTCAACCAGGAGACAGACCAAGGGACGTGGTGTTGAGATTCCATTATTTTAAAACAAAGGAAGCCTTCAGCACAGTGATGAGAGGTACCAGAGATCTCAAGTTTCAAAATATACCCCTACAGGTTTACGCAGATCTGGGTCCATCTACACGCACTCAAAAGAAGAGATCTCCGATAGGTGACGGCGAAGCTGAGACCGCAATATTAATTATAGATGGACATTTCCCTTTGGACTCTAAGTAGTTCAAAATGGAAGACTTCAGACACTCAGGAATCCGAACGACGGGGAGGCCTTCCTCGAACATCTAGGCTTCAACTCCCGTTTCTCCGGATTTACTCCAGGAAGCGAGAACCCCCCGACCCTGGAACCATCTTGGTCCACGATTCCCACGAGAAGATCCTCCCACCTGATCTCTTTGGCGAAACAGTTATCCGAAGCTGGGACCAAATCCTAAACTGTGTTCCATATCTATATTCCGGGTCGGAGTAATTATTGTTTTATGTTTTCAGGTCCAACTCTATATTGGCTCACTTATGGTTCACTAATGTAATCATTGTTTTTGGTAGGAGCACAGTCTAGCCATATCTAAACAATAGGCCCAAAGTCAGAAGAGACCCCAGGCTGGGGACCTGGATTGATTGATGGTTTCTCGACTACCCCCCAACTATATCTGTGTCACTATAGACACAGTTGCCCTTATTTTTTTGTTCCTCCCGCACCCTAGACTTTTTTCCCAAGGGCAGGTGAGCATCGGGAATGTTTTCCCGGAGACGTATACATGCCCCTTTTTTTTTTCAATTTGTTCCAGTCCCAACCCCCCACCTCCAAGTTTTTGTTCTCTCCCCCCTGTCCCCTAACCCAGATTAGCCAATAGAAAGCGAGGACAATGGTTGTCCAGGGAGGCAGATCAAAAACAGATGTTTTTGTATTATCTAAGGTCTCCAGAGATGGTCTGTATAGTAGATTTAGAAGTTTTCATATTGACCCCTCAATTTAATTCAAAACGATGTTTAACAGTATATCTGTGGTTTCGCTAATGTTTAGTTCTTTTCCTTTCTTTTCTCCCTCCTATCTTCCCCCCCCCTATCCTTTCCCCCCTCCTGCCCCCTCCCCCCATTATTAAAAAAAAATGTTTTATCACTGTACTTCTCGGCAAGAAATGTTATTCCTCCACTGTGCTGTCCTCCCCCTAACCCCCCCTTTTTTTCATTTTTTGTATCCACCCCCCCACCCTAGCACCCCCCCATAAATGTTTTATCTCTGTATATCTCTGCTGGAAAGATAATAAAAATTCAAGTTAAAAAAAATGATCACTTTGCACTGCATGGTATTTATTTACTGAGATGATTTTCTGAATAAAGTATCTCTATGCTTTAGTGACCTGGACATATAGGAAATAAAATTACATCTATGGGTAATTTGTTGCTGTTGTATATAGCTAGTGCATTGAAGGTGCATAAGTTAGTGACTCCTGAGAAGTTTGTCAGTATTTTATATAAAATGGTTTAGAATGCTCTAATGTTATTCGAGGTAGAAAATGTTCTTACTAGTTCACAACTATAATATTTTGACTTGTAAAAAGTGAGTAAGTGGACAAAATCAGTTTGTCAATAAACAAAACAGTTTTTTGTTCAATATATGATTCAATTCGCTTGTCATCTTGCATTCCTAGATTAACATTTATTTTAAGGACTGTAGATTTTTTTTTAGATTAAATACAACTTCACAAAGGGCTGAAATTAAATAGAAACAAGTTCATGAACTTTCAAATAATTATGTCAAGAGGGACACTGGCAACAATATGAGTTTCAAAGTCTGATAACTAATTGGTAAATCATTTAGCCATTAGTAACATTTACCCTAGTTCCATAGATGGTTGTAGTTCTTACACCAACGGATTTAGTAAAGCCCATCATGGTAAAAGCAGCTGTCAATCCTCCTTCAAATTCCATGTTGACAACCTAAAGGCGGGAAGTACAACACATATGAAATTACTTGCAGTTTAAACATTGTGGTACATTTTTCTGATTCAACAATAAAGCAGCCATTCCCTCACAAATGTACACGAGTTTAACTCATATAATTGCCCCCTAAGAATGAAAAAGGGCGTAGAAGAAACAATACAGCACAACAAGGTAAGTTGAAGCAAATGTGAGGGTATTCGCAGTCAGGAACAACCAACGTTTCGGTACGCTAAGGAACCTTCATCACCGCCCATGTCTACTAAGGAGTGCTATGCCATAAGACACCTTCTGGTGCAGGAAGACGACTTATGGCCTACACAAGGGAGGTGTCTTCTGGAAGGTATGTCATGGCATAGCACAGCTTATGAGCCTATGTCACAAAGCCATGGCATCTGCAGGTGCCAAATAAGTGAGTAGCCAAAAGCATAATAATTGCAATTTTATGAGGGTGAGTGAAGAAAGCATGACAATCTGAAACATTGCTCATGTGGCTCTCACTACAGATAACGGAATTGGGTATTTTATTGTAAAGTTGATATTGTTTAAAAAACAACAATGATGCAACAGTAAAAGTGTGCCTTAAAATCTTATTGTGAATCCAAAAGTGTGCCCAGTGTTAACTTTGGAAACAGACCAGTATGCTTCCCAAGAGTTCGAAGGGTGATTTGGGTGAAATTCCAACCAATGCCCAGAAAGAAAGCACTGTTATGGGCTACATGTTGCTTTTTTGCAAAACTTTAAATTCCAAGTGTAAAAAATACATGAAAGGAAGAGCTATTCATCAAGGGCGCAAGATTGTTTAGCGGGGGCGCAGGCTGCGTGCAGGGAAGCCTGGGGGCGGGCAGAGCTGTGCACGGGCAGCCAAGCAGCTCACAAGCTCCCTGCTGCTGTTTCTGTGTGATGTCTGCCTGCAGCGGGGGCGGGGCCTTCCCTGCACACAGACAGCCCCTCCTCCTCCTGTCCCAGTTTTCAGAAAGACATTGAGAGGTGGGAGACATATTGAGGGGAGGGGGAGAGAGAGACATGGAGAGGTGGGAGACATATTGAGGGGGGGGAGAGAGAGACATGGAGAGGTGGGAGACATATTGATGGGAGGGTGATAGACATGGAAAGGTGGGAGACATATTGAGGGGAGGGGGAGAGAGAGACATGGAGAGGTGTGAGACATATTGGGGGGAGAGAGAGACATGGAGAGGTGAGACACATATTGGGGGGAGGGGGAGAAAGACATGGAGAGGTGGGAGACATATTGGGGGAGGGGGAGAGAGAGACATGGAGAGGTGGGAGACATATTGGGGGGAGGGGGAGGAAGAGACATGGAGAGGTGGGATACATATTGGGGGAGGCGGGGAAAGACATGGAGAGGTGGGAGACATATTGGGGGGAGGGCGAGAGAGACACTGGGGGGAAGGTGAGAGAGACACTGGGGGGGGGAAGGTGAGAGAGACCCTGGGGTACCTGTGAGAGTAGACACTGGGGAAAGGTGAGAGAGAGAGAGAGAGAGAGAGAGAGGCACTGGGGGGAAGGTGAGAGAGACACTGGGGGAAGGTGTGAGAGAGAGAGACTGGGGGGAAGGTGAGACAGACAGAGACACTGGGGGGGAAGGTGAGAGAGAGGGACACTGGGGGGGAAGGTGAGAGAGAGAGACACTGGGGAGAAGGTGAGAGAGAGACACTGGGGGGAAGGTGAGAGAGAGAGAGACTGGGGGGAAGGTGAGACAGACAGAGACACTGGGGGGGAAGGTGAGAGAGAGGGACACTGGGGGGGAAGGTGAGAGAGAGAAGGAAAAAAGAGAGGGGAAAAAAAGGGAGGGCGGGAGAGGGAAGGGATGTAGCAAATAGGTGGATGAATGCCCCCTCAAATGGATTGTCTTTGTGCACCAGAAAAAAACATATTACCAGATGCCAGCAAACAATAAAATAAACACTGATCCAATACTAGTAGACTGCCTGTGCGCACGCCTACACCCCAGGCGATTTCTGAACTTGGCTGCAGGAGATTGTGGACGCGTGACAAAGCTGGTTCGCCCTCATTGGCTGAACCAGCTCACGTGCGCTGACGTCATGTGATTTTGATTACATCAGGCAGGGGGGGCCCGAGAAATTTCATAGATGAAAAGGGGGGCTTGGCATAAAAAGTTTGCTCACCCCTGTGTTAAAGTATCAAAGTACTTTGCTCCAATTTTTCCCCACCTGCACCCATATACAACTTGGGGAATGCAAGTAGGAATTGGGACGGGTTACATGACGTACAAATTATAATGTGATATATCAATTTATTTTATTTGGGGAGGGGTGGGGATCTGTTACAGTAGATCTGATGTGGCACAAGTCTAATATTCTGCACCAGATATATACCGTGGGAAAGGAGGGGGAGGGGTAGGAAAGGTAAAGGAACCTCTGCTCAAGCTGAATTAAAGTATAGGGTAGATAAGGTGCTAGACTGAGAATGAATTGATTAATGAACCAGAAGAGAAAGAACTCAGTTTAAAGTAGCACTCTATTATCTGTAGTAGGATAGTGTGGTTGATTTAAAAATATATCTTTATTGAATTAAATGTTAAAATATTTGTGCATGGAGTGGAATAAAAAGATCAATGGACACTCTGGGCACAGAAGTCTTGAAAAAGCAGCAGACGCGAAACGATCGTCGACGAGGGCTCTTTTAACTTATGGACAGTGTCAGGTTTGCTTCTTAGGGGGTAGACTACACTTAGTTACAAGGCTGCGATTATTGAGGTGAATGGTTCAGAACGCCATCTACTTAATCTGATTACAGGCATACTATTTCTCTTCTGGTTCATTCTGCACCAGATGCAAGAAACTGAACTTTTCTATACGGAGTCATGAGTCAAAACAAACTTTCCTCTGCGTTGATACATACACTAAGTTTGACGTAGCTGAGATTTTTGCTTCTATTGGTAATTCCCTAGGTTTACCTGGTGGCTAACAACATCATTGTCACACTCATAAACACATCTTCCATAGGGGCCAGTCCTTAAGGCTTCAGTCAATGATTCAATATCAAAGATACCATTACTACACACGACAGACACGGGCCAAGAGAAAAAACCCTGAAAAAACAAAAGAGATAGATTTCATTCTTATGCTTAAATATTTATAATTAAAAATATTGCTCTGACAAAAAAAATCATTTCGTTATACAGAGGTCGCACTGATACAGATTGATGTCTTATAATAGCTGTTAAAGGAGCAGTCCTATTTAGCAGATTCCAATATGCATTTCATTTTCATATCCTTTTACACCTTTATGACATAACGTTCTGTTTTGGTGGACGAGCGATATAGTAGCATTCTTTTGTGAATTTTGTAAAAAAATGACTACATTTTATTTTTTTAAATCAAATTTTAAATTAACATTGATCACATGATATTTGTTTTTGAGATGTTCATTTAGGCCTTTTGGGAAAAAAAAGACAGCCGTTTAGTGTGTTTAAAATAAAAGAAGAGCCCTTATAATGATAAAGGAGCTAGAAGAATAAGGTCGGGATTCACTAACTAACTTGATTGGCAGTTAACATCGGATACAAAAGCCGTGCTTAGTGAATCTCCCTTTAAGACTTAGTAAACGAGACTGAGAGTATGGTAAAGTTTAGTACATTAAGTACATTTTTGTCCAAGGCCCAGATCCATAAAAGGGTGTTAAATGTAAGCAACCCTCAGCTCCAAATGATGGGAATGGGAGTAATAGGGTGCTAAAGCTTAGCACGCTTTTGTGGATTTGGGCCCGAGTGCTTTGATCCTTAGACACCTATTGGTGACCTCTGATAAAATCTTCCTTGTGTATTCTTTTCCAAAATACAATGGAACCTATTCTAGTAGGTTTGATAACAAACTCATCGAGGATTTTGAGCACTTCTCAAAGGATTTGGCATGAGTAGCTATTCAGAAAGCTTCGATAACGTGCCAAACTCGCTCGAGAAGTGCTTCTTCCCGATCGGTAGCGCTCCCGCTCAGACAAACCGAGCAGGAGGTCAAAAACAGCTCATACTCGCATTTCTTGTGAAATCACCCTATTCTCGTATCTCTGACAATCTCATCGAGCCTGCAACTAGCAAGCAACTCGCAGATCTCATCTCATGGGATTTGCGGTATGACTTCGAAGAAAATGTTTATTTTTACTACATTGGATTGAAGCCGGGAGTCTCTGGAACTGACACACATTAATATCTGCTCCGGAGACACCCTGCTTCAATCCTATGTAATAAAAATACATTTACAGGCAGCTTCATTACTTTAGCAGCTAAACACTAAGGTAATGAAGGGGTTAAATACCAGTGCCCGGTTTGTTGGGGTAAAGGGGGTGGGTGAAGGTGGTATATGGCCCATGGTGGGTATTTATGCCTACTGTGAGGGTTGCGAGAGGAGCTAACCCCTTCATTACCTTAGTGTTACTACTGCTAAGGTAATAAACGGGTTAACCCCTCCCGCTACCCACCCGGTAGGCATAAACACCCACCACGGGCCAAATACACCTTCACCCATCCCCTCTACTCCTAACAAACATTAAAACACAATACTACTGGGAGAAGGAGCAACTCAGTGAGTAAAGACACTGACTGGGACTGAGTTTGGAGCAGGGGAACTTGGTTCAATTCCCAGTGTCGGCTCCATGTGACCTTGGGCAAGTAACTTTATCTCCCTGTCCCTCAGGCACCAAAAAACATAGATTGCAAGCTTCATTTATCCCTGCCACGATTAAGCCACCCTAGTCCCCCTCTTCTTCAATGAGCATCGGCAGTAAAATTAAAAAAAACTAACTTCACTTATTATTTACAAATATTAGGCACAGCGATGGGGACAACATTTACCCCATCCATGGCTAATCTGGGACAGTGGGGATCCCTCCATGTGGTCGGTGCACTTCCTCTACAGCTAAGGCTGTGGAGGAGGTACATAGATGATATTCTCATCATTTGGGAGGGAAGTGAGGTGTCCTATTTGGACTTTGTGGCAATTCTCAATGACAATCAATACAATTTGAAATTCAATGGTAGTAATAATAAAAAAACATATACATAAACATATACATAAACATATGGAGCATTAACGTTTTACTATCAGTATACACAAACAACACAAGGGGGAAGCCCCAAGGAGAAGCCAACAAACAGGAGAAAAGCGTAGGTCTTTTTGGAAACTTGAGACCACCGTAACAACAGCTCAGCACGCAGACGTCCAGGAGCTGTTATCATAAAGAGAAAGGTAGACCAGGGAAGCCGTGCGCACGCGGAGGACGTGCGGCCGACGTAACCGGAGCCATGCTGGAGTGCGCCTCAATACACTCATTGTGTTTTACCATTGGGGAGATTGCAAGTGTATCCTCCCCCTCTGTGTTGTTTGTGTATCTAATAGTAAAACGTTAATGTACTACACCTTTTTGTATATGTTTTTGGCATGTATGAGGTTCCAAACGGATCATTACCTCATCAACATCCTGTTCAAGGGAACCATCTGCTGTGTGAAACCAGTGCAAATTGTCATCCAGTAACTATTGCACAGGGTTGATTTTCACTTTATTGCACGTATTATTCATATATTTATTCAGATTGCGCCGCTGATACCTATTGTTTGTATTTTTGTGTCATTGCAGTTGGGAGACCGCAGGTATCTGGCAGCATCTGACGTATGAGTACTAAAGCACATTGAATGTACCACGTTGGTTTATATTCCATTAATCCTTGATCACTTATCCCAATTTATATTATTTATGGTTTTGCGCTTTTTTTCCCTTTCTTTTTAGCATTAGAACCCAGTTATGATTGGTGGGAAATTTTAAATGTGGCAGATGCAAAGCATGCAATCACAGAAAACGGATATTTATTTATAAAATATTGTACCAGGAAGTAATACATTGAGAGTTAC
The DNA here is from genome assembly GCA_036426205.1 of Ascaphus truei. Classification (NCBI taxonomy): domain Eukaryota; kingdom Metazoa; phylum Chordata; class Amphibia; order Anura; family Ascaphidae; genus Ascaphus; species Ascaphus truei. Next base: position 34,722,258 of record CM071572.1, read on the forward strand.
CTCTCGTTTTCAAGTATGTCAAGAGTTAAGACAAATAATACATGGTTACAAATACAGTTACATACATGAGTAGGGTATACATTATATACAAGACATTGCGTGCACAGTTAAAGAAAATATATATTATGGGCGTATGAAACAGTTACAGACCAGATTAAAATGTGTGACAGCCTTAGATTTGAAAGAGCTTAAACTGGTGGTGGATGTGAGAGTCTCTGGTAGGTTGTTCCAGTTTTGGAGTGCACGGTAAGAGAAGGAGGAGCGGCCGGATACTTTGTTGAGCCATGGGACCATGAACAGTCTTTTGGAGTCTGATCTCAGATGATAGGTGCTGCATGTGGTAGGGGTGAGGAGCTTGTTTAGGTAGCTGGGTAGCTTGCCCATAAAGAATTTGAAGGCAAGACAGGAAAAGTGAACTTTGCGCCTAGACTCGAGTGATGACCAATCTAGTTCTTTGAGCATTTCGCAGTGATGTGTGTTATAGTTGCATTGGAGAATAAAACGACAAATTGAATTGTAGAGGGTGTCAAGTTTGCTAAGGTGGGTTTAAGCATGTGATATTTAAGCATGGGATAAGCATGTGATATCTACAGTAACTAAAAAAATAAAATATGTTGAAAAATGTCATCAACTGTCTTACCACACGTGTGGTGTATGTGTCACAGTGTAAATATGGTTTACAATATATTGAAGACTTAGAGAAAACTGAAACATAATACTCGAATATTTGGGAAATATAAAAAATGTTCCTAAGTTCATTGACAGAGAATAACCATTGACACCATTATTGAACCACTTCAAAGATATTCATAATTGCGATCCCAGTCAGTCAGAGGCTGCCTGCCTCTGTTATTTCAATAAATTCAGCGCAATAGTCTGTCAGAGCTGTGCGGTGTGACGCAGCTCTCTCCGTGCAGTTCTTACAGTCTGCAGGCAGATCGCAAGGTCAGATCTTAGAAAAAGGCTGAGATAAGGTCACAGCTGTCCCGAGCGGTATTGGCATTTTCCTACCTCACGGTTTGTGACTTGCAGTAATGCTTTCTGATTCTTTTCTGAATACAATGATTACACAAATGCCAGACCGTGAGGTAGGGTCATGCCAAAACGTTCGATTTGGCAGTGATTTTATCGAAGCTACTAGAATAGGCCCCAATGGCTTTCCAAAAACTTGACTTAGGTTGTCTGCTGCTTTTTCCTTTTCACATTTGCTTTAAAGGCCGGAATCTTCCTACCTATGTATTACAAGTGAGTTGAAATTTGTCAAAAACAATGGTTAGTCATGTTGTATTTAGTAATACATTGGTACGGTATAAGGAAAGAAATGTTATTGCTTTCGCTACCACAGGGACCTGACATGCATTGCCAAGCTACAGTATGTGAAGCAAAGTCATACTAGCAATAAGGTTTTATCAAAGGTGTGCTATATAACAGGGGTGCTCGACTCCAGTCCTCAAGCGCACCCCCCCCCCCCCCCCCAACAGGTCAGGTTTCCAGGATATCCCAGCTTCAGCATAGTTGTCACAAACAGAGGCTTAGAGAAAGACTGAGCCACCTGTGCTGATGCAGGGATATCCTGAAAACCTGACATATTAGAGGGGGAAGAGTGGGGGGGGGGGGTTGGGGAGGGGGTTGAGGACTGGAGTTGAGCCCCCCAGGGTATAGAATAGAGGTTCCCAATTGCAGTCCTCAAGAACCACTAACAGTGCAGCTCTCTAAGGCTATCCTTTAATTAGCACAGCTGGACTAATCATTTTGACAGAACCACCTGTGCTCATGCAGGGGTATACTTAAAACCTGGACTGTTAGTGATCCTTGAGGACTGGAGTTGAGAACCTCTGCAATAGACATTCCCACTGATCCTCAATGACAAAGTACTCAAACAGGAGTGGCCACTAACAGGTCAGGTTTAAGGATATCCCTGCTTATGTACAGGTGGCTATGCTGAAGCAGGGGTATCCTTAAAACCTGACCTTAGAACTGGAGTTGGCCACCCCTGTACTAAAATAACATTGTGAGTTTATGCCACCCACTCAAACGCATTCAAAATGTGAGAAAACTTATGGCAAAATAAATGAACACATATAATAAAAATCCTCTCAATCAAATCATGTATTGATGCAAAAGAAGCAAAGCAAGAATTCATTTGAGACATAGGTTTTGGAAAACATCTATTCCTATCTATCTCAAAATGTTGTCACTTTAATTCCAGAGCAGATTTTAAGCATGATAAAGAAACAATCAAATGCAGAAAAGGCACAAGCTCTGCAATGTTGCACTCGCGACCGAGGGTAGTGGGTGAATCAAAACTTAATCTTTAATAGGTAATCCAATAAAAACCGGTGAACAAAATATAACTATATTCAAGAAAAAATATTAAAACTAGTCCAGGGTAGGTCGGAGAGATCTATATCAGAGCAATGGATAAGCGGCTAAAGGCAGTATATTGGCAGTGATTAGTGACACCTAATTGTAATCTTCCTATTAGCCGCTTAAAGCCTGCTTGTATCAAGGTTTGATGTCAATACACACAGTGTATAATGGGAGTATTTACTGTATCCTTTTGGTCTATGGAACTGGTTCGTAGATATGCCAGTTCACTATGTACAGACCAGAAAATCTAGTAATTATAGCCAGCTAAATAGATAGCGATATTGAGTCGAGTCACTCTTAAAAAAGGCACCAGAAGCGTAATGATAGTTCTTAGGCTGCGGTCCCAGTGCACGCGCGCCCGGCGGGGGGCGGCGGCGCGTGCACAGCGCTGCATCCGCACATGGCCATGATCATGACCTCACGCGCCTGGTTCGCCCTCATTGGCTGAACCGCCGGCGGGGGCGTGGCCACGGCTCCGTCGCAAGTTCCACACACAATTTTTTGTGTGTGTGGAATCTTGCAGCACAGCGCGGCTGCTGAATGTGCGCCGACGCATGTACTCGGCCCTGAGTGACTGTGGGGCCAGTGCTTGTGCGCACAGCGCACGCCTCGGCAGTCACTGGGACCGCAGCCTTAGGGAGCACAATCCTAGTCAGTTGCTATTACATTAATTGAGTCCAGCAGCTGAAGGGTTCATTGACTTTCACGTGTGAAGCTGCAGTGTAATAGTCAGCTTTGTAAATACTAGTGCAGCAGAGGATTAGCACAGTTACTGGCACTACTTACAGTATTCTAGGGTCTATTGGCTACTTAATGTCTATGTAACCACTAGCTCAAAATCCACCTGGCTACTTTTGTAGCTCCAGTTGAGTGCTAACCCTCTGCTGCAGAAGGATAAATACCCTGTTATATAATACACTTATTATACAATGCACCCCTATGGGCCTTTTTTTGACACCGGAATGCGTTATCCAACGCTCACCGCCACTGATTAACATGGGACTCACTTTACAAGTTTCACAATCCAATGCTACTTCCAGAACGGATTCCGTTGGATAACCGAGGACTGCCTGTATATTGACAGCAAGCCTGGATACAAGCAGGCTTTAAGCGGCTAATAGCAAGATTACAATTGGGTGCCACTAATCACTGTGAACACTGCCAATATACTGCCTTTAGCCGCTTATCCATTGCTCTGATATAGATCTCGCAGACCTACTCTAGACTAGTTTTTATATTTTTTCTTGTATATAGTTAGATTTTGTTCACCTATTTTATTGCATTACTTAATAAAGTTTAAGTTTGAATTCACCCACTACTCTTGATCGTGAGTGCAACATTATTTATTTATTTATAAAATATTTTACCAGGAAGTAATACATTGAGAGTTACCTCTCGTTTTCAAGTATGTCCTGGGCACAGAGTTAAGACAAATAATACATGGTTACAAATACAGTTACATAAATGAACAGGGTATACATTATATACAAGACATTGCATGCACAGTTAAAGAAAATATATATTATAGGCGAATGAAACAGTTACAGACCAGATTAAAATGTGAGACAGCCTTAGATTTGAAAGAACTTAAACTGGTGGTGGATGTGAGAGTTTCTGGTAGGTTGTTCCAGTTTTGGGGTGCACGGTAAGAGAAGGAGGAACGGCCGGATACTTTGTTGAGCCTTGGGACCATGAACAGCCTTTTGGAGTCTGGTCTCAGGTGATAAGTGCTGCATGTGGTAGGGGTGAGGAGCTTGTTCAGGTAGCTGGGTAGCTTGCCCATAAAGAATTTAAAGGCAAGACAGGAAAGGTGAACTTTGCGCCTAGACTCTAGTGATGACCAATCTAGTTCTTTGAGCATTTCGCAGTGATGTGTGTTGTAGTTGCATTGGAGAACATTGTAGAGCTTGTGCCATTTCTGCATTTGGTTATTCCTAAATCATGCATGCACCTTGATCTTCCAATACCAATTTCACTTTACGCTGAGCAAGAGTTGTAATCGTACTATATAATGATAAAGAAACAACAACTTTATTCACTCATTATAACCTGTGTTATCTAGCACACACGCATGCACACACACACACGCACACACATATATATATAAATTGTTAGTCCAATAAAAAAGGTAGCACCTAATACTGAAGAGTACAAAAAAAATATATCAATGGCGCTCTGCACTAAGACATTAAAAAGTAAGAAGGGTTCAAGCAGTGGATATTTAAGAGTATCCCCTCTATGTAAGGCTGCTGCTGCTGCACCGGACTGCTGGACTCACACGTATGTAGTGCACCGTGGGTAGTGCCTGCTACCTCTGGTTGGAGCTTCTGCCTCTGTGCGCCGTGGACACGGAAGAATCCCTTCCTGCTCGGCTGTAGAAAGCGCGCCAAACGGAGCTGTTTCTAGGATATAGCGCTACCTATTTGTTTTTTACCATTTGTTTTTTACCTAATACTGAAGAACTCATTTATTCTGCACTATCGCAACTGGACTAACACGGCTATTTTCTGCTTTATATATATATACATATACATATATATATATACATATACATATACAGCTCAACCCCCTAATAACGCTGTGGTTGGGGTCCAAAGAATCACATTGCGCTATTAGCGGATCGCGTTAGAAATAATGTACAATTGTATGCATTGTACAATAAAGTATTTAAGATACCAATAATCGTGTTGGAAAGTATTCATAAATACGAAAATTGGGAGTCACGCTTACATCGCGTTATAAGCGGATTCGCGTTGTAACGGATCGCGTTATAACGGGGTTGAGCTGTATATATATATGTTCATATATATTTTTTATGTTTTGTTTCTAACCAACAAGTACACATTTAGCTCTCATTTTTAATAGAATCAATATAGCAGAAGCTGGGCACTCTCTCAGTAATTTATATTTAATGTTTCACTCTCTCAGTAAGACAGTAATTTCCTTAAAAAATATAGTAACCATGGACATTCCTCAGGCCCTGACGACCAGGCCAGACAAGCCCTGATAAAGGTCAATGCTTCTACCGAAACGTTTGTATTTTAATATGCAAATTTGTTAAATAAATGATAGTCTTAGTGAGTGCCCAGTTTGTGCTATAGTGATTCTCTCATTATCCCTGGCGAGGAAGGGCCCCAGCCTGCATGCTGGAGGCTCCGTCAGTATTATTGAATGCATGGCTTTTCTAGATTTTGAGTGCTCCGTTCTACTCTTTATTGATCATTTTTAAAATGACACAACCTTGGTAGATGTCAGATTTTCTCAAAAAATAAAAAGAGGTGAACAGTAATGTAGTGCACGCAGCAGATGTGTAATAAGTATCTTGCATGTGGCTCCTGACAGAAGGCAGAGGCTTTTGTATTTGGTTGTACAAGTCTCTGCCCCTTTTACTTCCCTATTCATTTATTTTTTCAGGCCCATTTGTCTAGTGTGCTTATGTTCGATGTTTGGCATGGCTTTATTGAGCAGATGGCCACCTTTCAAATAGCCTGCTCTGAACAATGGAGTCCTTGATAGTTCGCCCTTACATATTGTCATTTGTAAAGAGACTTTGCCCTCCTTAATTCCATAGTGGCAGATGTATTCAGGGTTTGTTTGTTACCTTGCAGTTTGTAACTTGTGCTTTTCTCTTTTCACATGTAATATTTGAAATGTCAGCTTACACTTTTAGACGTTTGTAGCCCCACCTAATGAACACTTTTGTTTTTGTTTTTATCCTGTAGGGGAAATGCTGTGGAAGTGCTAAATACATGAAAAACAGTTTTGATAAAGCTCATAACATCGCAAATAAACTAGATAAATCAATAGCTGACAAGTGAATTGACAATATTTTTAAAAACCATATCCAGTCTAGCACTCTATCATGTTAAACATTAGATGGATATCATAGGCTTTTTGGAAATATTTCCATATATCCAGTATTAAACAAAGATATGGAATTACTGTGACTAGCTGTCCATCCCGTGACAATTAAAACACAAATGAAAGCCCCCAGTTTGGGAGTGGTCAGTTAAACATTCACATTCATTTATTTATGACCCCTGCATGTCCAAAGTCTGAATCCACATTTTGAAGAAATCGATACCCATACAAGGCATACTCCGGTTTAAGGACACTCACTTTAAGTACACTCGCGAGTAAGGACAAATCGCCCAATAGGCAAACGGCAGCTCGTGCATGCGCCTATCAGCACGTCCTGAACAGCAATACTGGCTCCCTACCTGTACTGAAGCTGTGTGCAAGCGGGGAGACTATAGAGCCTGTTACAAATGTGTTATTTACATCAGTTATGCACGTATATGACGATTGCAGTACAGTACATGCATCGATAAGTGGGAAAAATGTAGTGCTTCACTTTAAGTACATTTTCGCTTTACATACATGCTCCGGTCCCATTGCGTACGTTAATGCGGGGTCTGCCTGTATTTATGCACTGACCTGCTCTGCTTCCTTCAGATAAATTCTCTTTGCAGAATACGGACAAGTCTCTTCCACTGAACAGTCTAAGCAGCGACTGCTAGCATCTTTGGGCTAAAATAAATTGAGATTCATTCAGAGGAAGTACTGTTATTTAATATACACTACAACAATATTGTATATATTTAGCTATAGCATTCATATTTAATTTAGTTGAAATATACATTTTTATAGCATAGTGAAGATATACGTATACTTTCACTTAATGAATAAGAAAAAATTACTGTCAATGTTATCTCTCTGAATAGCAGCAAGACTAATAGAACAATTACTGCACTAAGCACAGTAAGTGGTAACCATCCATTAACGGTATTTGTACATATCAATATTTCATTAGCTTTTGAGAAAGGTAAATTAAATGTACATTTTGCATGTGTGTAATAGTGGATTTTATTTGCTTGCTTCATAGAGTTGATTAGAGTTGATTATATAAGTTATTTGCTTTCAATTGTATTATCAATTAGCTCTATACTAATGAGCTTCCACAATGATAATTCCCTATGAAGCAAAATTAAAATAATAGTCAGACCCAGCCCCCCCTCCTCACAGAAACCGGCATCAAATGACACCGCGGGTTATGTGACGTCACATGACCCCGCGGCGTCATTTGATCCCATGTTGCCATGGCGATCCATCGCCGAAGATAAGGTAAGTGAACTAGGAGACATGGCAGGGGCCTCACGTGATTCCCCGGCATTTAATTTAAATGCCTTGGAGATGTGCGCGGGGCCTCTGAAACCGCCGCGCCCCACCCCATAAAAATCTTGCGCCCCCCAGTTTGCACATTAATGTTTTTTTGGATTTAGTTTCTTTTGGTAGCCAACTGTATTTTTTCTAATATGTGTCAAAACTCAGTGTCAACATTTTTATTTCAACTCTGAATCTTAAAACACTAATCTACGGCTGTTATCGAACCAGCCATTGAATTTTTTAGACATTCATATGTATACACACCTTGTTGTCTTTGGTAAAATGGGATAGAGTTCCAAATGATGACACCTTTACACATCTACAAAAAAGGTTGCTTTGATAAACATTTTTGTTTAATTTGTTTTACATAGCAAAGCTAGTGGGACCTACAATCAATTGCACTTCAGTCAGTGAACAGGATACATAGCCATATGTTTTCTTTGTTATTAAAAGGTATGTGGTGTGTAGCAGACCAAAACAGTGCAAATGAATGCAAAGAAAATGCGATACTTGTGCACAATGCCGGAGCGCCAGGTTCAGGGATGGCCTATCTGCAGCAATCCAAGTATACAGCAACAAGAGAGAGGATCCAGGGCTCCACGGATTTTTCAGCAAAAGAATTTATTCATAATACACAACGTTTTGGCCTCACTTAGGCCTTTGTCCAGTGTCACTTGACAAAGGCCTAAGTGAGGCCGAAACGTTGTGTGTTATGAATAAATTCTTTTGCGAAAAACCTGTGGAGCCCTGGATCATCTTTCCTGTTGCTTTATTTGTATAGTGCCATTAATGTACAGGTGCGCCGACAAGTATTCTAACACTTGCCTTAAACTTGCCTTGGAAAATCTGTGACTATAACCAACAAGAATCAGGTACATGCTGGGTACATGCTGGGTACATGCTGGGTACATGCTGGGTACATGCTGCAAACATTTCAGTGACATTTCTGCAGAGACTAATGGCCCATCGGATTAACACAGCAGGGGTCCCTGGCAGTCCCATTCAGTTTGAATGGAACTGCCAGGGACCCCCGCTGTTAATCCGATGGGCCATTAGTCTGCAGAAATGTTGCAGCATGTACGCAGCATGTTTTCAGCATGTACCGAGTATGTACCTGGGTCTTGTTGGTGATTGCCCCAGATTGGTTTTAGAATACTCGTCGGCACTACAGTACATAGCGATTCACAGCAGTAATAGTTACCATCATATAAATAATACGATATAAATAACACAAAGGGAAGAAGTGCTTCAGACTTAAAAGTAACATTTAGGAAAAGGAGTCCCTGCTCCGAAGAGCTTACAATCTAATTGGCTGGTAGGAAGAACGTACAGAGACAGTAGGAGGGCATTCTACACAATCCTGTGCAGAAACACAATTACAATATATGATTAAAGAAGCAATCCAGCAATATTCTACTGGGTTTTTTTTTTTTTTAAATAAATCAGTTCTTTAGTATTAGATAATATTTACTCTTATTTTTAAATTAAACTATTAATGTCATTTTTAATTAGTTTTAATATTCTGTGCATCCTTTTATTTCTCTAGCAAGTTTTAGCACACTTTCCCAGCAGTGCAAGATCTCTGTAACACTTTTCATATGTGTGATAATTTCCCAGCAGTTTGAGCTGGAAACTGTAACAATAGATAATGTTACTTTAGTAATATAAGTATATATTGTAGCTGCTGAGTTAACTGACTGAAGGATTGATTTGAAACTGAAAGGCAGCCATTTAGTGAACCCTGTGAAGCAGGATTTTGCTGATCGATCACGGGAGAACGAATCAATCGGCAGATTAGGTCATTCGTTTTCAATAAAGTTAATCAAAGGCTGCATATATTGTATATATATATATATATATATATATATTTTTTATAAACACTGCTTGGCTTGCCTCTTTAAATGGGAAAAAGAGTTGGGACCAACCTTAGAGATGGAAGATTGGGAGTATATCTGGCTAAGAACTAAAGCATCCTCTATATGTTCTACAAGAAAATTATCTAGTTATAAAATATTATTCAGATGGTATCATACCCCAGCAAGACTCAAACATATACACAACTCATCAGATACGTCTTGGAGACAATGCAATCAGGTTGGAACTATGGAACACATATAGTACTCGTGCCCTGAAATACAAATATTTTGGAAAAATATGATATTAATAGATAACATTCTGGGTACAAAACTACTGCTTGGTCCATGAACATTAGTTCTGGGTAAACATGTATCTGGGAAATATCATCACATTAAAAAGACGTACAGTAGGTGCAGCATATTCATACAGCAGCTAGACACTATAGCAGGGGTGCTCAACTCCAGTGCTCAAAATCCCCCCCCCCCCAACAGGTCAGGTTTTCAGGATTTCCCTGCTTCAGCACAGGTGGCTCAATCAGTGGCTCAGTCAAAGACTGATTGAGCCACCTGTGTATACATATATATATATATATATATATATATATATATATATATATATATATATATATATATGTGTGAAACAAAAAGAAGACAGCGCGGCTCCCATAGTGTATTACTGTATATAAATAATTTATTAATTGGTGCTGCTTGGTTACGGACACTTACAATAGATAAAAAGGTAATAAGCAGTAGAAATGGGTATCTAGGCACATCACCGTTACTCCATTCCGTACGCCGATCCACGTGTAACTGTTCTAGTAGCCTCCATCGCGGACGCCAGGAACGTGCACGCGCGCACTTAATCTCTTCCTGGTTTTCAAGTCTCGCGATAGCAGGTCACCGGGTGATGTCACAGGATCCGGACGTAATTCAATATGCACGATGCACGATGTACAGTGCTCGGATATAGGAGTAGAGTGGTGTAAAATCGCCAAAGTGATAACAAATGTACTTCTGGATAGATAAAGTCCATAAATGGATCTTTCCCATATATATATATATATACAGCCTTATTGAAAACTAATTACTTAAGCTGTCAATCAATTCTTCCGTGATCGATCAGCAAAGATCCTGCTTCCCAGGGTTCACTAAAAGGCTGCCTTTCAGTTTCAATCAATCCTTCAGTCAGTGTATGTAACTCAACAGCTACAATGTATTCCTATAGTATTAGGTTAACATTATCTATTGTTACAGTTTGCAACTCAAACTGCAGGGAATATTGGCAACACATTATCACAAACAGGAAAGTGTTGCAAATATCTTGCATTGCTGGGGGAAGTGTGCTAAAGCCTGCTATAGAAATAAAAGGATGCTCAGTATATTATAATGTATTAAAAATGGCATTGAGTAGCATTTAAAAAAATGTACAAAGTATTATCTAATACAGGGGTGCGCAAACTTTTTTTTGCTCTGCCCACCCCCCCCCTCCCGCCTGCTCTCCTCCGTTGTTGAGCCCCCCCCATACCTCGCGCGCCGTCATGGTTCGTCATTTTACGTCTTCATGGCAACCGTGATGTCACATGACCCCGCTGTGTCATTTGATGCTGCATTGCCGTGGTCACGCGTCCAGAAGCCGGCTGAATGTCAGTGAGTAGAGGCCTCGCGCTGTCCCCCTGCATTTAATTTAAATGCTTTGGGGAAGAGAATGGGACCTCTGCACCTGCCCATGTCCCACCAGAAAAATCTCAGTTTGCCCACCACTGATCTAATATAGGAGGGCCCCGGTAATGTGGCGGATTCCGTTCTAGGGGCCCACCGCAAAGCGAAAATCTCCGGAAAGCGGAACCGGTGATTTTCAGCGTGGGCACATGCACAAACTGGCAATTCCCCCCTTCTGCGCATGCACAACCTCCGTTCGGCGCGCGCAACCTCCGTTCTGCGCATGCGCACCCTCGGCAACTGCCCGTTCTGCGCATGCATGACCTCTGACTTCCCTGATCTGCGCATGCGCAGACATGGCAGCCCCCTTCTCAGTACTGCCATATCAGCGGATCGGCAAGAAGCGGTGCCTTGCTGTACTACAGTAATACTACAAGTGAATGGGAGCTTCGGACAATTCAGGTGCAATTGCAATTCTCACTTATCTTCACTTTATTACCCACTCCATTATTAAGAGTTTGTCTATCCTATATTGGACATTACTATTCAATTATCATATCCTTTCACTTTTGGAGCACCCATTATCTCCTCTTTGAATAATGTGTTTCAGTTCAGCATGGTATTAATTATAGAGAATAGAAAGGTATTTAACACTTGATTATACAATGGAGTTTCCTCAGACACAAAAGTAAGTTGATTGTTAAGATAAAGTAAAAAATAATGTATGGTCTATACCTTTTTTTCCCCATCCAGAAACATATGAGGTCAATGTCGTGACAGGATTTGGCCAGCAGAGAAAATGTGCTTTCCTTCTCATTTCTCCAGTTTCCCCTGACATAAGAGTGTGCAAAATGCCAGTGTCCAACCTTTACACGCAGGAAGAAAATAAACAAACACATGGAGATGCAACCAGTTCATGTGAAATAAATACACTAAATACACCAAGTACTATTTATTTTGGGGCACTGGTGTCAGTAGCGTGATATGTTATTTGGCATAAACACTACACTCTAGTTCATTTTAACACCTGAATGCAAAATATTGTAATAGAGGTCATTGCAGTGGTGAAATCATTGACAATGATGAACAATGTACATATTGGCAATGGTTATAATTATTACTAATTTCAAGGGAATTTATCAAGAACCTTTTCTTCCCAATAAATTAGAGACCTCAGGAGACTGCAAAGTAATTGTTTTTGCTGTTTGTGTGCTGTTTTGCACCATTGTTGCACTAGTTTTGCAGAAGGGAGACTTTCATATAATTCCCATACTGAAATGCAGTTTATTTTAATCCGGTGGTGCTTATAATACTCACAGGCTCCATATGTTGAATGTGCACAACATCTCCAATAACAGCAGAGTCTATCAGCTCCTTTAAAAACAGAGAAGACAAATATTAATACGTACTACAGATGTGGCAGAACCTGTTGTAACGTGATATTGTGTTACCGCTGCAATTTATCGTGGCTCCATTATAACAAATGGAGCACCTAGTAACAACATTGTGTGCTTTTGCAAACTCTTGTCCTGGTGTTATGTTTAATCCAAGGAAATAAGGTTTTGCTGCTATACCTGTCCCCAACTAAATCTGCTTACTATAATCAGAAGTAGATAATACAAAAATACTGTTTAACAATTCTGTATACATAACACGTATTAGACGTTATTGCAAGTCCCTTGACTTGTAGAACCGACATAATATATGTTTTGCCTCTACCACCCTCAAGTTATTATGTACAAAATTTTGTATGATAACAGTACGTATTATTACCTTTATCTTCTGCGACACTGGGTGGTACCGCATAACATGCCCCACTGCTAGCATGATACCGTTCTCTTTGCAAACAGAAACTATTTCACAACAGTCTTCAGGAGTTACCTTAAATATAAGAAACAACTGTTAATTCAGTGATGTAAACAGTAACACATTTTCAATGTTATATTAGTTTAATATACTGCCAAAGTGTCCAATTGATTATTTAGTTACAGAAAGGTAACATTTTCAGGAAGTAATATTAAGAATTAGACAACAAATTTGAAGTAACAAAATCAAGTTTTTTTTTTATCTCTGTATATTTAAATTGCTATATATATATAGATATATTATATATAATATATATATATTATATTATATATATATATAGTCAATTTAAATATACAGAGATAAAAAAAAACTGATTTTGTTACTTCAAATTGTTGTCTATATATATATATATAATTAAAACAATAACACATTGGCAGGTTACATCAAGGGCGTCTGAACTTTGTTTTTGCATTTTAGGAAATAATTCTAAGGAAGTTTCTGGATGGACAGAAGTTAAGAACAATAATATTCAAGTTCTTTACAAAGAATTTCAGCAACATAGCAAGTTAATGCAGTAGCCCGATTAGTCCAAATACATATATAGAAGGAAACTTACTAACACACTGTGGTTTGTGGTATTTATTTAATGAAGTAACAGCATTTTAAGGGAGCCTTGCAACAAATGTAAAAACATTTTAATAGGTATGAAGCAGGCGATGTACGTAGGTGAACCAATTCCGGGGATCCCCGCTTCCCAGATACCTCCAGAAAGTGCTGCCAGTTCCTTATGCAGGCTAAGGCATCCACATCACACGGGCAAACAGGAAGCCGGGACAGATGGCATTGTTGTTTCCTATTCTCTCCTATGCCGCTGGACATTTAACTCTTTAAGTGGCGGGTCACGTAATCGCTCCGCCACCGATGAAGGGACGGAAGGGGAGGAGTCCTCGTCCTTCAATTCCACGCTCTCATTTATTTATTTATTTTTATTTATAAAAATGTTTTGCCAGGAAGTAATACATTGAGAGTTACCTCTCGTTTTCAAGTATGTCCTGGGCACAGAGTTATAACAATACATGGTTACATTAAATGAACAGAGGTTATACAGTCAATTCACAGGCATTGCATAGACATATAACGTTGGAAAATTGGGTACAAGGGATAAAAGGGCTGGTGAGTTTCCGATTGAAATAGGAGCAGCTTTAACATCAGCAAACATCAGGGAATGGCAGCAAATGGCTCACACCCTTCAGCTGCCCATTGGCTGCGCCAAAGGCTGTCTGCCTTTGGGGCAACGCAGATGGGGGTGTTGAGATTCAATGCAGCTTTGAACACAAAGTTCTTTGTCTTCTTGGCTCATTAACATTCCAGTGGGTAGAGTTGACGTTCCACAAAGTACAGAATAAGCTAATGTTAACCCTTAGCACGCTGGTCCTGTGCAGAGGGGAGCAGCTCTTGGGGAGCACCATCAGGCTGTCCGCCTTTGGGACAACGTAGATGTACACTGGGGGTGTTGAGATTCATTGCAGCTGTGATTGATCGCATGTGGAGCACAGAACGGCATCACTCCTAGAAAAACGAGCACTAAGATCATGATGTAACTACTACATCAAGGGGCCCCTAAAGGGCCAAAACCCCATGACGGGGATGCTACTGGCAGCACCTGCCGAGGTTAGTATCTCGGGAAGCTGGGGGTCACCGGAGCTGAAATTAATGCGATTCAGCTCAGGAGACCCCTGCTTCCCCCCGAGACAAGATAAACACCTTAGGCAGAACTAAAACCTTGAAAACTTTCGGGAGCTAACCTTCCCCCTTCTGAAGGAAAGAGATAATGAGTAAAAACATAATGTTAAGAGCAATCATTGTTAATACATTAAAAAACTGACACAAACAACATGTATTGATAACAGTCCTTCTATATATAACATTATGAGACAAAATGCCATTGTGATCCCTTTTTACAAGATGTGAAGAAGGGGGTCAGCAGAGCTGAACTGCATTACTTTCAGATCTGGGGGCCCCGTGGTTCCTGAGATCCGTACCAGTAAAGATACTGGCAGTACTTCCTGGTTTGGTGTTGCGTTTTAATTGGAAGCTGCAACAGACGACACTGCGGCTTCCTACTGACTTGCGAGTCCCACAATATTGAAACCACCATTTTGTTTCCCTTGTCAGGGACTGAAACATCTTAACTTCACTGAGTTAGGTATCTTGGGGAAAGTGAAGATTGCGTAGTTTAGCAGTAAGAACCCCTAGTTCCCAACCTGGCAAAAAAATGGGGTGTCAAAAAAATAAAGCGTACTGTAGCTGGGATTTCTGCTTCAATGCAGCTCAATCTATAACACAAGCCCTCCTGCAATAAAACAATTAAAGGTGCAGTCTCACTTAAACCAGTTTGAACCCTGAAACATGTAATAGGGTCAATCTGGATGATTAATGTCTTAAAAATATATGTTTTTAATACAATTGTTAAACATTTATCCTGGAAAGGTTAATAACATTTCCAATCTGAATTTGAAGTTATTAGTGCCCTTACATTTTCATTTATCATATATCTTTTACTATGTGCTGAAAGAAAAGCAGGGCATGGATAAATCAGATAAACCCACTGGCAGTGAAATTATGGATACAATTAATCTTATAATGGGGGTGAAACAAACAAGCATCTCTCCCCCCTGAGTTCGAATTGTAAATAAAAATGAAAAAGTAAGGAATTATTTGTTTTATTCTTTATAACATGGCATCAATCATGCAATTTTAACTCATCAGCCTATTGCCAATAGTTCAATTTGGTTCAACAGAGCTCTGGTATTTTATCTCCCAACATGGTGTTGAAGTACTATTTTTCTTCTAAATGAGTAATAAACAACATTGAAGCAAATTTTTATATCCATATTTGTGTAACAAATGATGACTTACAGCCATGGGTTTTTCCAGTAAAATATGATAGCCTTTCTTAGCAAATGCTATTGCTGGATCCTGTGTGGGGGAAAAAGTTGACATATCTACGTAAGGCATTGTGATTATAATTTCATTAACATTAAATTAATTAAATCTCATGGTACTCCCCCAAACGGAAACACAAATAAACATTGATTCATTAATTACTGTATTGGACCGATAAGGCAATTTATTTTTGTTTTGTTTAAGTAATGTTAAGTTGAAAAATCAATACTCGCCTTGCGAGCCAATCAGCAGTCGGATACATGAGGGTGCAGGGTAAAATGGAGGAAGCTGCACAATGGTTGCCTGAGGCAGCCATATTGCTTGTGGCAGGTAGGTCAGCCAAAGAGATAGAGCAAGGGTTCTCAACGCCAGTCCTCCAGACCCCCAACAGGTCAGGTTTTCAGGATATCCCTGCTTCAGCACAGGTGGCTCAATCAGCGGCCCTGTGCTGAGGCAGGGATATCCTGAAAACCTGACCTGTTGGGGGTTTGGAGGACTGGCATTGAGAACCCGAGATAGAGACACACAGTGACACAGAGTGTGTGAGTATGTGAGTGAGAATAAACTGTTTTTTTTCAGCTGCTTCTAAAATTAGAGGGTTGCCGTATAATCAGGCAAATATGGTAATATTCATTCAATCTAACAGTTTCAGCTGTTTCAACATGCAAGGTGATCAGGAGGAAACTTTTCATTTCTGTTAATTTGTCTCACTAGTAAGAAACACTTTTGTGAATTCAATACTCTTAACAATGAGAGCATACTTTCCATGAGGATTCACATCACCTTTGACGTTAGGGACCAGTTTTTAAAAGTCTCCTATACAGTATGTAAAACCGATATACAAACAGCACGAGATGTATAAAAGAGAAAAAATTCCAACTAAAAGCATACGGTTTCTTGCACCTGTTTTGCAGCTGCAAAACATTAATGATTCATATTCTGCTGTAATATTCTGAATATCTAAAATACCTTATGTAATCTATCCGGAGTTGCAATTACTACCCCATCAGCAAACTTTTCTCTCGCTGCCGCTTCTGTCCAGTCTGCAGAAAAATGTTTTGCCATGAATCAGTAATTAGATTGTAAGCTCTTCAGGGCAGAGAATCATTTTCCTACATGTTACAGTTACTTTTATGTCTGAAGGACTTCTTCCCATTATGTGCTATCTGTATTATTTGTTATTTATATTATTACAGTATCACGTGTATTACTGCTGTGAAGCGCTATGTCCATTAATGGTGTTATATAAATATAAATAAAGATATACATACAAATGCAGTTCTTAGAAATCTAAGGACCAGATACACTACACTCCGTTAAATAAGAGCAAATAACGAAAGGTTACTTAAAAAATAACACGTTATTTTTCCTCTGTCTGCCTGATGCAAATCCACAAAGGTAATAATATGCAAAAACAACAGCTGTTCTTTAAGTAACTCGAATCGGTTTAACGTTAGGTTAAATTTAGCACTGTCTTGCGTTAGCTTTAAATAATGCCTGGAAAGATACCTGTGCACAAAAAAAGGAACACACCTCAGATACATGGGAAATATGCTCATTTCCATTATTTGAATATACTTTTCAAATCTAAATGAGCATATTTCCTGGGTAACTCCTGTGTGTTCTCTTTTGAGCACAGGTATATAAGCCACTTGGTACTCTAGTAAAATAGTCTGTCTCTCAAACCTTTATTTCATGGTCTGGATAGGAAAAATGTCCCCCTTAGGCTGCTTC
The DNA here is from genome assembly GCA_036426205.1 of Ascaphus truei. NCBI lineage: Eukaryota > Metazoa > Chordata > Amphibia > Anura > Ascaphidae > Ascaphus > Ascaphus truei. Next base: position 34,739,795 of record CM071572.1, read on the forward strand.
CAGGGTGAATGCCGGGCGGAGGCGCGCTGAGGGAAAGCGAGTGCTTTCCCTGGCCTTAGACCGCGCGCTGTCCGGGGGCGTGTCGGGAGGGGGGGGGGGGGTTGTGACGTCACGGAGCTGGTTCGCCCTCATTGGGCAAACCGCTTACGTGACCGGCCCTGCGCTTCCTTGAGCGCTTGAATTTAAAATTTTGCTAAGACTTACGCTTCCGCACACTTGCGGAAGTGTGCGCGAGCCCCTGCTAAAGCCGCTCTCATTGCGGCTGCAGGGGCTCACTGCCGAGCAGCAGCGCTCCTCAGCACGGTGCGCTGACCATGCCCGAGGCCTTAGGTATAACGTTAATTCCCTGAGTTAACCTGATCGGCCTTTCGTGCACATGTGATGTTAGGGGGAATGCCTCTTTTACGTATCATTAGCACTAACAGCCAAAGAAATGTAACCATACATTATTTAAAGGGGTTACACATGGTTAACACTAGGTTATTCCCTTGAATGGATAGGTGATATTATTAACATAACGTACATTTAGGTTAGCGTTAGGTTAAATAGCCTAACGGAGCTTAGTGCATCAGGGCCCAAGTTAGACAGTGTTTTACCACCAATGCACCTTGCGCCATAATTGTCATTCTGTTAAAACACGCAACCTCACATATTTATTTACCTTCAAAGACATTGTCCTCATCAATGTTATGAATTTTCTTAAGGTCATCTCTAATGCAGGAACGGGGATCAGCAACACCAACCACCTGAGAATGAAATAAATCGTTTGTTAACTTCAAGCAATGTGACAATTTATCAAAGACACTTTGAAATTAATTGCAAAAAACACACTGTAGGAAAAGCAATATTAATCAATGAGAATACAAAAGGAAGAGGACACATTAAAAGCAAGATTTGTCAGTAGATGGCAGAGAATAAACTCATGTGTTATATTAACCCTATGTAGCAATATCCAGAACAGTTTGTTTTGACACATTGCACCATTCTCTGCTGGAAGCTACATCATACACATCAAGTTTGGTAATAAAGCTTCTTACATGTAGAGCAAGTTGCTGAACAAGGATATTTGTGCATCCTTAGCTTCAGCAAATATTTCATGCAGAAAAAGTGAGAAAATGTGATCCACAATGCAATTTAATACATATAATTTAGAACGTCTAAAGCCTTATTTCCTCCAATCAAAAGCTTACTCCTTCCAACTGCCTATGCCATCTTCTAAACCTGGTCCCTGGTTCTCATGCTACTACTCTTTCTACAGCTGTTAAGATGTAGCTAGCACATATAAAGCATAAGATGAAACAGTATTATATATATATATATAGTTAGGTCCGGAAATAATTGGACACTGACACAATTTTCATAACTTTGGCTCTGTATGCCACCACAATGGATTTGAAATGAAACAATTGAGATGCACTAGAAGTGCAAACTTTCAGCTTTAATTCAAGGGGTGGAACAAAAATATTGTATGAAACGTTTAGGAATTGCAACCATTTTCATACACTGTCCCCTTATTTCAGGGGCTCAAATGTAATTGGACAAATTAACACAATCATAAATAAAATGTTAATTTTTAATACTTTGACAAGTCTCCTTTGCAGGCAATGACTGCTAGAATAGTGACAAAAAGAAGAATAAGTGCGCAACATAGAGAACAACTTGAATGTGTTAAAAAACAATGTCTATCAATGAAAAAACAATATTGTCAACCCCTATATCTTAATTGACTGTGCACACTATAATATACACAACCCTAATGTGAAGAAAAGGTATGGAAAAAATTATATAAGTTAAACCATACAAAACCGTAAGGTAACGTGATAGGCGTATGCAGCTATAGTTAAGGAGTGGCTCGGCACCCTCACGAACCAGGGATAAAAGACAAAAAAACAGCGCAAAACGCAAATGGTGAAGTATATCAAAACGTGTTTAGTATAAAAAGGAGGTAAGTATTCTGCGTACATCAATATAAAAGAACATATGCATATACGTGTACAATACACGATTTTACCACACAACTGGCATCAGGGTGGACAATGGATGGAGGTCCCTCTAGTAGATAGTCCTCTGCAGTTTCCAGAATTCATCCGGCTGCTTCTGTCTTCTGTCACATCATCAATAAACACTAGTGACCCAGTGCCATTGTAAGCCATGCATGCCCATGCCATCACACTGCCTCCACCGTGTTTTACAGATGACGTGGTATGCTTTGGATCATGAGCCGTTCCAAGACTTCTCCATACTTTTTTCTTCCCATTCTGGTACAGGTTGATCTTAATTTCATCTGTCCAAAGAATGCTGTTCCAGAACTGGGCTGGCTTTTTTAGATATTGTTTGGCAAAGTCTAATCTGGCCTTTCTATTCTTGAGGCTTATGAACGGTTTGCACCTTGTGGTGAAACCTCTGTATTTGCTCTTGTGAAGTCTTCTCTTTATGGTAGACTTGGATAATGATATGCCTACCTCCTGGAGAGTGTTCTTCACTTGGCTGGATGTTGTGAAGGGGTTTTTCTTTACCATGGAAAGGATCCTACGATCATCCACCACTGTTGTCTTCCGTGGACGTCCAGGCCTTTTTGTGTTGCAGAGCTCACCAGTGCGTTCTTTTTTTCTCAGAATGTACCAAACGGTTGATTTGGCAACTCCTAAGGTTCCTGCTATCTCTCTGATGGATTTTCTTTTTTTTTTTGCAGCCAAAGGATGCCCTGTTTCACTTGCATTGAGAGCTCCTTTGACCGCATGTTGTGCGTTCACAGCAACAGCTTCTAAATGCGAATGCCACACCTGGAATCAACTCCAGACCTTTTACCTGCTTAATTGATGATGAAATAATGAAGGAATAGCCCACACCTGTCCATGAAACAGCTTTTGCGTAAATTGTCCAATTACTTTTGGTCCGTTGAAAAATAGGGGGCTACATATTAAAGAGATGTAATTCCTAAACTCTTCCTCCAATTTGGATGTGAATACCCTCAAATTAAAGCTGATAGACTGCACTTTAAGCCCATATTCATTATTTAACTGTAACTTGAATTTATTTTGGTACACAGCCAAAATAACAAAACTTATATCAGTGTCCAATTATTTCCGGACCTAACTGTATATATATATATATATATATATATATATATATACATACACAGATATTGGACAGGAAGCCCAGTGTGAAGAAAAAGATGCGAAATGTGATGCTGTATAGTTAGGCAGGGCCACCGACAGGGGGGTACAGCCGGGTCTGCTGCCCCAGGACTGGCCTCCCTGCCGACAACCTTACAGTTCTCTTACTACATGCAAGACGGGCCCTCCCCTTTTCTAGCTGCCGCCCCCATTTGCCTCTCCTGCAGGACTGAAGGGCCCTCCCCTTTGCTTGGCACCTCCCATCTATCCCTCCCTTCCCCAAGCACTTTGTCGGGCCTCTGCCGGCCTGCAGGGCGCTCCTGTGCACAGGCCATGCTGCTCCAGCAGGCTGAAATGCCTCAGGTAAGCCCATATATAAAGCTATATCCCGAGCACACGCATTCTAAGTCAAACTTCTTTGTGTTTTGTCATTGAAATTGTGTTTTGATTTTTAATCACCATCACAACTACAATTTCTGTGACAAAACACAATGAAGTTTTCCTTAAAATGCGCGTGCTTGGCACACACATCCTTTTTTTGTGTTTCTATTTGTGTGTGTTTGGGGAGGGGGGGCTTATTGTGTTTATATTTGTGTGTGTGTTTGGGGAGAGGCTCTTATTGTTTGTGTCTGTATTTGGAGAGGGGGGTTTATTGCGTGTGTGCATGTGTGTATTTTATTTATTTATTTATAAAATGTTTTACCAGGAAGTAATACATTGAGAGTTCCCTCTCGTGACAAATAATACATGGTTACAAATATAGTTAAGTTATATAAGTGAACAGGGTATACATTATATACAAGACATTGCATGCACAGTTAAAGATAATGTTTATTATGGGCGTATGTAACAGTTACAGACCCGATTAAAATGTGAGACAGCTTTGGTTTTGAAAGAACTTAAACTGGTGGTGGATGTGAGAGTCTCCGGTAGGTTGTTCCAGTTTTGGGGTGCACAGTATGAAAAGGAGGAGCGGCCGGATACTTTGTTGAGCCTTGGGACCATGAACAGTCTTTTGGAGTCAGATCTCAGGTGATAAGTGTTGCATGTGGTAGGGGTGAGGAGCTTGTTCAGATAGATGGGTAGCTTGCCCAGAAAGTATTTGAAAGCAAGACATGAAAGGTGAACTTTGCGCCTAGACTCAAGTGATGACCAATCTAGTTCTTTGAGCATTTCGCAGTGATGTGTATTGTAGTTGCATGGGAGAACAAAACGGCATATTGAATTGTAGAGAGTGTCAAGTTTGATTGTATTGTATTGTATTGTATGTCTTTATTTATATAGCGCCATTAATGTACATAGCGCTTCACAGCAGTAATACATGTGGTAATCCAATAAATAACAGATAATATAAATAAGGTGGGTTTGGGGTGCCGAGCCGTATACTATGTCTCCATAGTCGATAATTAGCATTAGCATCTGCTGTGCGATACGCTTTCTGACAAGCAGGCTTAGGGAGGATTTGTTCCTGTACACCAAATTTGGCATAGGTTTTGGATGTCAGGGTATCAATGTGAATCCCGAATGTTAAGTGGGAGTCAAACCATATGCCCAGGTATTTAAAACTAGTAACAGGAGTTAGGGTGGTGTTAGCGTTGGTTCTGATCTGGAGCTCAGTCACTGGAAGCTTTACATTTTTTTACAAATTGTAATAGTATCTGACAGTTCAAAGGTTCAGAAAGGGTTCTTACTTTTTTCTTCTTGTTGGTAGTCAGTTCAGATTAGTGATAATTAAGTGATGATGATGTTTTTCTAGAAAGGGGGGAAAGGCGAAGGAGGTGGATGTGCAGAGAGGCAAGTTGCCTCTGCACTAGGCCAGAACCCCCTAGGCCCAGATAGGCCCTGAGTCATTACTCTAGTTTGTGGCTGCTTTAGGGACAGGCCCTAGGATAGGTACCCTGCCCCATTAGTACTGGGGAGAAAGGTCTGGGACCAAGCCTAGCCAGATAGAGAAAGAGACGTTATCCGGTTGGGACCACCTATGAGGGACAATCGCCTCCGCGGAAGTCCAGGACATCGTTGAGGAGATCGTGGATCAGCTTATCCTTTGTGAAGATATCTTCGGGCCCAGGTGCTGTAGGTATCGTTAATAAGTGCACCAACAAAGTACACACACAGTGGCAGCGCTGACACAAGGACAAGGGTGGGAAGGGTTATACAGTGGACACGGTGGTTGGGTACGCCCTGCAGGGTGCGTGGGCAGTTGTACTCTTAGACATTATAGAGAATAGAGTGGTAAAAGTTATCTATGTACAGTAAATGCCATTTCATTTTACAAGTGTCTGTATTCATTGTGATTGGGTCCTGTGAGGGGCTACTCCCACTCTGTTGGGATCCCTCCCAGGTGGAGGCGCTGCACCATATTGTAAGTAAATCATCTCAGGCTCTCCGTGGCGCAGTCAACAGGTAAAAGGGCAGCACCGGTAGCTTTCTGTGTTCAGGGGGAAACAGGGCTACACATAAATGTTATGAGAAAGGTAATAACTATTTTATGAGACATTATATAATATAGAAGCCATGCAAAATAGGAAAAGGAACATATAGAGGAAGATATAGACTTATTTGTGAAGGATATTCAAACTAAAACATTTACACCCGAGGCAAGAGATAAACTAGATGTGGGATGAGATAGAAAAAGTGGTGAAAGATCTACTCAATGGGAAAAGTCCAGGCCCTGACGGGCTACCACATACATACTATAAAACCTTTGCTGACTCTCTTATAGCACACATTCAGGGTATGTTTAATACTTTAACAGACTCAGGAATCCTGTCCCAATACTGTATATGTCGGAAGCTCAGGTAACGGTTATTCCTTAGCTAGATAAGGACACATTAAATTGTGCAAGCTATCGTCCAATATCATTTATAAATGTAGATGTCAAAATTGTTGCCAAAATTTTAGCGAACAGACTTAATGAATATTTGACGGATTTGGTGAAGGGTGATCAAACCGGATTTATACCAAAAAGGGAAGCCAAGGATAAGACTAGTTGAATTATAAATATACTGAACCAGATTAATAAAACGCAGACTCTAGCCATGATATTATCTATATATGCAGAAGAGGAATTCGATAGAATGCTAATTTTCATTTTAAAATCAATTTAACAAAAACGGAGGCCCTAAATATAAGTCTTCCAGCAGGGTTGGCGGCCCAATTCAAAGAAAACTTAAATTTTGAGTGGAAGAATAAGAGTATAAATTATTTAGGAACAAACATAACGCCAAAAGATGAAGATCTGTTCCAGGTCAATTATTCTCCATTAGCAAAAACAAAGAAAACTATTTAAAAAGATGGAATAAGAGTATTATCTCGTGGATAGGTAGAATTAACTGTATTAAAATTAATATATTGCCGAGGCTGCTGTATTTGTTCCAGACTATCACCGTGAAAGTTTCTAAGCAGTATATTACTACGCTTCAAAGCAAAATGAATATTTATTTGGGAATTTAAAAAGCCAAGGACCAACACCAAAACATTGCAAAGACATAAATCTATGAGGATTTGGCGCAAGTTCCGCTCCAGAGTTTGATTCTGGATTGCTGCAGGTTTCCTCATCTGCTCCTGCTGTGTGCACTCTGCACAGCAACGAATCAGCACTCTGGTTTCACTTTCAGCCTCTGCTGACCAGCAGTTCCCGGATTGGCTGAATCACCCTCTATATGCTTTATAGCATAAACAGTTGTTCCATGTGACGTGTGCTGGTCGCAAGCCTTGCAGTGTCATCTTTCTTTCCTTGCAGTTATACCAAGACCCTTGCTACGGATACCGACTACCCGCCCACAAACTCTGCTACGGATACCACTATAAGAAAGGGATGTGTGTGGTGCTCTCAAGACAATACTTAAAGCCAAAAATAGGTATATGAAATGGAAAACAACCCTTGAATGAATATATAAAGTGTCTCTAGGATGCAGCCCGGTAATGACAATCCCACAAACCAGGTAGTAAGGAAAATATCAGTAACACCAGCAGGTGACCGGTAGATGAAACATCCTAAAACTGACACAATGATATGGAACCGTGATAAAGGACTGTAGAGGTCCGAAACGCGTAGGTGTGTTTGTTACTTTGTTCTGATCCAATTAAACAGCTTATTTTTTGGTACGTATCCCTATTGGTGTTATTGCTGTACTCACAGCTGGCCTTGGTGCTTCGTTTTTTCTCCATTTGTTCTACGGATACCACTACGCTGCCTTCTCTACCCTCTACCTCGGATACGTGACACCTGCTACTCTCACTCTCCAACCCCGACCCGGCTAACCACGACCACGCATCTGCATTCCGAACCCTACTTCGTGGTCCCAGGTCGGTGTATCTGTATCATCGTCTCGACCTCGCGGTTCAGTCCAGTCTGCGGTGAGCACCCATTACAAAATCACACGGTGGACTTGGGTTACCAAACATTAACAAATATTATCTCGCTACACAAGTGAATGCCCTTTTTGAATGGTTTCACCGTACTAAAAAAAAACTCTGTGTGGAAATTGAAAATAATTATTGCAAAGAAATAGATACAAATAAGGCTCCATGGCTCAGGAAGACAGATCACCCTAGAGGTCTGTACGAGCACCCCACTATTTGCGCAGCACTATGTACATGGGATGAAATTTCTAAAGATGAGAGAATCTCCATGTTCCCATTCCCTCTCACTCCAATATGTGGGAACTCTGATTTTCCCCCAGGGCTCGACTCCAGAATATTAAAAAACTGGAGTCAATCAGGTGTAGTTTGGCTGGGAGATCTGATGGATATGGGTAAGACCAAATGTTTTAAGCACTTTCTGGACCAGTTTGAATTTAAAGAAGGGGAGAGATGGCAATATATACAAATTTACATTACAGTATATTAACAGAAAAAAAAATATATATATATAAAGAGGGTTGAACCCTTTTGAAACAGTGCAGGGTTTTGCGGGGTGAAATCGTTCTATCCTCACCTGGTTCTAAACCAAAGGCCTCAACCACTCATGTAAACATCAACAGGACTAACTCCAAGGCAACATTTTTCCATCAATGGGTTAGTCCCTTTTGGTACTTTCAGCTTTGTAGCTTATCAAACAAAGAACAGAAAACAAGGGGAAAAAAGTAAATCCAAAGAACTGAAAATTCTAAATTTCTTTAACCTCATTTCCTTTTTAACAAAATGAAAATAATTTAGCACATGCATTGTGACATAGTCCCGGGATAGTGGGACACTTTCTGCCTGATGTATAGAAGAAAGTGCAGACTTAGTACGGAAGTGATCTGCTCCACAGATTCACAGTCACTAAGGCTGGTGAATAGGAAGTCCATACCCGACTTTACAATGTTCTGGTTTCCCTCACCTGCTCTCCTAATTGAGGAACAGGAATATAGTGCAGTTAGTTCGGCTGCTCCACTCTCTCTCTTAGAGCCTGGAGGCTGGGAGGAAACTGCATCCCAGGATCCAGTTCAGGGTAGATGCCCCCCTCCGCCCCCCACATGTTGCAGCAACTGAGGATCTATTGGGACACTGTACCCATCTGACAGTTAAGGACTCAATTTTATCTCTGTGTGTTATTTAAAGTTGGTAGGGATATGCATGTGAGTTAGACTCCTGACAGGAGTAGATGTTTCCTTTTATGATTTTGTTTTGTTCTTAAAGTGACGGTGTATAAAATGTTTAGTGTCACTAATGGAGAAATAAACCGCTGAAGGTTGAGGGCTGAGTGACCCTTGTGTGTATACACGTGTTGAGTGGCCCTTTTCTACAAATGAAACCCTAGAAAGACTGTGTCACGAAGAGCCTGGGCAAACGGCAGCGCTACATAAATGGAGGTGTTTGCCACAGCATGTCAAATGTAAAACATCTTTTGCATGAGCAATTGTCATGCAGCCACTATTCTCCCGCTTGTTAAAGCATTACACAAGTGTGTTTAGCATATAAAACAACTCAGCAATCTTTTCTCTTGCACTTACTGCCTGTTTCCCATTGGAAATACCTATTGTACTAAAACATTTAAAATTGCATAGAATCATAATGTTCGTACTGGAGGAGCACTGTCAGGGCCTAAACATTCTGCAATGGCTGGAAACTGGGTTTGAGCACTGAGGAAATCATGAACAATAAATGTATTAAGCCTTCCATAAAAAAATAGTTTGTTTTTTAATCAGTTGCTTGGCACTAAAAGGACAATAATACTACATGTTATAATGCCTTGATAAGATATGCGACAACATTCATGGCAACATAAGATACCATTAGCAAGCAGCTTATTTGTAGTCTTGTGGGGTCTTCAAAGGTGTACATAAAATGTCAGTGAAGAACCATGAAGTTTATAAACTAGATCGATTGTTCATAGTTATGTGTTTGACTTTCTATGCCACTGCCAGCCTCCAGAATGGGCACGTACCTATTCAAATATTTATGCCCAATCTGATTTGTATTTTAGGTTCTGAATTGTTGCAGAAGTTGATACTCAGTTTAACTTCGACTTAGGTCGGAGGTAATTTAAATGTAAAGACCTGATGCTCTTTTAAACGTAATATGCCGTTTAATTACACTGTTCTGAGTGTGCCTTAAAGAATGTCCATTCTTTAACCTTGTTGATAACTTCTAAATATTCTGAATATATTGTTTAAAAAGTAAACACCCTATACAGAGGTAAAGTTGATTATAGCACAAATGATATGTTCTTTTTATTTACCTCGACAGATCTCTTCCCAAACACTACAGTGTAAAATAACAATGGAGTCAAGTACTAATGCACTTTTTTCCTCTCTAAGTTTGTCATTATTTAGAAAAATGTTTGTCTGACTGAGGGTAATTTGAAGCAAAAGGAGTATTTTTGTCCTGTTTATACCACTAGCCTACAGTATACAGTATGAGATCAGTCGTCTGCAGAGGAGGATCTCAAAAACTGCATAAACACTCCCCTTTCAGTTATTTGCATGTAGTGCTAAATCCCTTAGGGTGGAGGCATACAGTACAAAGCCTGCAATTGCATGTAAAAACCGATGGAACACTGTCAATGCACCCCATTTACCAAGCATTTTGCACAGATTGGCAATTTGCATAATTTTATGCTTTGAAATGATTCCTACATTTATGGGAACGGCGTGGATATTATTTTTTTTACTGCTGCCTCTTGCTTTCAAGTGTAAGGGGCACAAAGGAAAACAATGATTGCTAGGTCTTTTGTTTGTATACCAATATTGGTGACCTATTTAATAGAAGGTAACATCTCGAAATAAAAGGAATCATTGTTAGCATACAGTAATTTCTTGTTTCTAGAGAACTACCACGCAGGTCTCTCACTGACTATTGTACAATTTGACTGTTTAAATAATGCTAAGGGTTGATGCAGGGTTAACTGTTTTTTTTTTTTTTTTAATATATATATATTTAAAAAAAAAAAAGAAAGGCAATGCCCTAAGTGATTGGATGGTATTTTTTGAATATGTTTAGTCCTGTTTTTCAGCTTGGCTAATCTTCTAGCAATTCACCCCTGCATTTTTTCATAAAGTAAGCCAATTTCAGCACAAAACAAGTCATTGTACCTCGTAAATCTACTCTGTTTTGGGTTGATGCCCAGAAACAAATGACATCATTATTTTTTGTCCTCCGAGCAAAGAGTTAAAAACCAGCTCAGAGAGGCTTTCTTCTCCCACCCCTCTCACTAAGCCAGATGTCTGCTGCAGGATCCATTACAGCTGTGACTGAGCACACGTACCTAAACACTGCAGAGGATTCAAAGGGAGTCTTAAAGGCATACAGAGAAATTACCAACGTCCCTGTGAACGCATAATGCAATTTTAGGAATTTATAAACATTTTCACAAATTAAGATGAAGACTCCTGTAGCAGAAACCAAGTTAACGAAGACCATTATCAGGATGTAATTGACTAAAGAGAACAGCAGATTTGATGCTTGTGCAAAGATGGTCATTTGAAGTGCAATAAGCATGGTATTTTGGGGCACAATTAAAGGTGATTTTATTTCTCTATTTTCTTATCTGAATTGAAAAAGTAGATTATCTATTCTTGATTAATATTTAATATATATTTTTACCATAGTCTTTATAAGTTGTCCTCCTGCAGCTGAAACTGAATTAACGTAAGTCTTGTATGATATTTCTTCCATTTTATTCTCTATTGAAGCGAGTGGAACACATTGGAAAGAGCTATTAAAAAGCCTGTTAGTACTAACACAGCACTTTGGGGGAAATGTTCTTTTAATATCATTTATTGTATGGAAAAATAAAGTATGAAATGAAAATATACCCTTTTCATGTTTACATTAATCTGTTGAAAAAAATGTATCTGACATAAGAATAACACAGCTTTACCAATCTAATTGAACATATTTTATTGTAAGGTATCCTCATAAGCTAGTATTTGACAAAATTGAGGTTTCAGAATATGACATTTCCAGGAATGCAAATCTTTATGCAAATCTTTAAGATAGAATATTCTATTTCATCATTCACAATCACTGAACAACACTGCAATCATTCATTCACTTCAAATTCAATGTCATTTATGCTCTGAATGTAATACCCTCTTTATTTCCAATGGTGAAGTAGCTCATCTATAATAAGCCTCTACAATACTATACATCCTTTTCTATTGACCAGTTTTTGCAGTAATAATCATTATGTAGTAACAACATTTACTTCCACACTTCTAAATAGAGAATTAGTTGCAAAGAAAATAGCTTGTTGGAATGCTCGTAAATAAAATATGATGTTGATTAAACTAATCGCATAAAAAAAAACATGTACATGTGCAAAGCACATCTAAAGTATCTTAAAATAACATGGTGATAAAAACTGTAGTTATTGGGTCGTATTTGTATATCATTTCCTAAAGTTGTTTATATTTGAATATTACATTTAGAATATTATAGATCAAAAGATAACCTGCCAAAAAATACAATTTTATATATATATATATATATATGTATATACAGTATATATATAAAAAAAATTGTCATACGAAGCTTTGTGTATATACATAACATTTTATGCCATTCTTTCAATATAAATATATACATATACGCTTACCACCATTTCTACAACAAGGTCTTTTTTAATAGACAAAAAATATATTTTTGCATTTCAATAATTAGATAGCAGTTAGATATAGCTATTTATCATCAGTGCAGCATCTATGCTGTTTGGCAATAGTTAAAGCTTGAGCATTTCTTAATTTTTTTTTACCACAATTTAACAAACGTCCCAAGTTAATTGAACAGCATGTGATAACACACACTGATCTATGTTGTAAATTGTTTAATATTGAAAATAGTGTAAAGAAAATCAGTGTTACCATGCAAGTCTGACACTTACTGCAACGTGTCTGCAGTGTGTCTTTTGTACAATTGTTTGTGCAGTGTTTGTACAGTTCGAGATCCTGACTTCTTAGCACTGGGTTCTTCATTCTTTCATCTTAGTGTTCCATAAAATGACAGTAAACAAAATTGCACAAAACCATCTATTTACTGGTTTACCTTTTCATAACCCTTCATACAGCTAAAAACCCCAACACATTTTACAGGGAAAGGTAATGCACACAGCCTGCAGGATATTGTGCTAAGAAAAATAATTACTGAGCAATTTGAGCTACCGACAACGCTCTAAATACAGTATGTCTTTATCCCTTCCTAGTAATGGCCTCATTTCTTCCAGTTAATTCATATCCTGGGATGTTTTGGGAGCATTTTTTTTTATCTTATAAATGTTGTATCAGGATTTGTACAAGTCAAATAAATAATGTTGTATTCAATCAATAAAATCCTTCTCTATATAGCTCTGTGCATTATGATTGGCATTATTAAACTTATACTTGTTTATCTCTGTACTCTTTCCACTTTTCATAATTCAGTCACAGAGAATGTTTACTCTGCCCTATAGAAAGCATAAACGTACATTCTGCGGGTTAATTATAATAAACACAAAGAGCTAACATGCATCATTAAAACAGTTATTAGATGTATTAAGCGGTGATGCATTTTGTTACTATTGAGAAATTATTAGCAAATTACGGTTCATGAAACCGCAAATAAAAAAGTTGTGTTTTCTCATTTTACAACCTGCTTAATGCTTATTACTAGAATATGTATTGCATATGTATTCTTAGTTGGTAAATAATGTGAAATGGGGTTTCATAATTAAAAAGATCTCCCTTTTGCCATTGAAGGAGTTACTTAAACATACAGTAAAGAGAGATCAAGTAATTTAGCATGCTGGGCAGATTCTTCAATCTCCATTGCAACAAAACAATTTACATTCTTTGATATTACCTCTGTGACATACTTAAGATCCACTAATATTTAACAGAGTGAAACACACGTTGTAGCAGCAAGCCTTGTAAATGTTTTGCAGGGATGCTTGTTTGGAATGCATACTTCATAGCTGGAGGTGCAGTAAGTATAAGGTTAGTGCAACAGAATAAGGCCTTGATTATAGTAGGTGTGCACACGCGTGAAACCTGCAGTGCAGGCTGGAGGCATCGGGTGGTGACAGGGAGGCGTGGTGGGGGTCGTGGCCATGATGTCACGTGAGCGGTTCACCCTTATTGGCTGAACCGCTCACGTGACGCGGCCGTCGCGCGGCAATATCAATTTCAGGTGCCTGCTCAAAATGTCTGTGCTTGGATGCGTCGTTCGCGCGCGCACAATTGAAAACATTAATTTGTTTTGGTGGCGCACGGCATCGCGTGCACGAGCGCCACAATTATAATCACGGCCTAAGGTGGAAGGAAGAACACAATACTTTTAACGTTTATAGATGAAACCCCACATACTCAACCAGAAAACAAAATTTTTAAACCAATTAAACAGTCTTAATGGCCTCCTTTGACAATTCTAACCATGCTAATAGCAAAGCTTTGTCCACTTTAATTTTCATTATTTACAAGCTGAATGTTTTTAAGGACCCCCTAAATGAGGAAGTATTTGTCATTCAAGTGTTTTCTTTACCCTTCTCCCCCACCCTGTCCTTACCTGAGAGCCAATAAAGATAGGAGGAGGGGAGGGGAGCTTTACCTGTGCAATCAGACAAAGGGTACAGCCAGAGGAAAGTAAACTGCTGCCAAGTCTCTACTCACCATGTCTAAAAACTAAAAACTAACTTTAAGAACATATTTAAAACTACTGAAAGGTGTCAGATTTAGGTAAAAAGGAATCACAAATATGTCCTTGGCATTGGTTCACTTTGGTCCTCGGGGGATTGTCCTTGTTCCCATATGACTGCCAGGACTGAAACCAGTGTAGTATTCGTTTCTTCATATTAGCATCTATAAATATATGTAAAATATCAGATACTGTATCATGCAGCGGTTTGAACCGGTGCTCTGTGAACCAACTAGAAAGTTGGACGCTTCACTGAAAATAATGTGGCCAAGGCAAATATTTTACTTTGTAAGACACCATAATTTTTCAGGGGATGGGGGCTTGGGGGGGATGTTTTTGATTGAAATATTCATGTTTTAACTGACAGTAGATATGGTTTAGAAAGATGTTGCTTTATTTTACAAACAATATGCCTTAGTGAAGAGATAGTACTTTTATGCACATAGGATGGGTAGGCTGGGGGTTGTGACAAGTCACAATACATTTTTTAAAGGGTTTTGCAATTTTCAAATGTTAAACGTAATTGCTGGAAGGGAATGATATCTGGAAAAGCAGAAGATACATGAATACTCGGAGCTTGTGAATAAAATGAAGTTGTAGTAGGTTAGCTCCTGCAAGGTGACTGGGGGGAGATTGCTCTGTTGTGACCTAGACATGACAATGGCTCGTACTATGTTATAAAGCAGTTTGCTTCCACAAGAGGTCGTTAGCGGGACACCGAAAGGAAATGGTGGTACTTTGTGAGACGTGACCTTTTTACCTTCATTCGTTTGGGGAAATTCACAGCATAATATGAGTAGCACTTTCCACGACTTCCGGCACCCACGATCAGAATATTCACACATGTCACGTCCCCTTCGTCAGGCCTCGGCTGCAGCAAAGGAAAGTGTTATCTTTTTATGGCATGATAACAGAAAAAGTATGTCCACAACTAGGTTAACATTCTGTACTACAATGTTTAATAAACCAGTAGTGCCTGAAAGACTCAGTGCAGTGCAACTTACACAGTCCAAAAATACAGTTTTGTTTACAAACCTTCATCACTTGCCATTTCAAGACTTCAAGGCAATTTGTCCACATTAATATTTTAAAAAAAACAGCCACAGAATTGATCCCTGACTACTGTGACATGGAAATTGCATTTGAACCTTTCCCCCCAGCTTGAACTGACCCCCTAACTGTTACACAACAAAAGCAGTAACAGCTTGTATATTCAGTGATATTTGTTGCACAGTTAGACTTTCAGGACTTCATTAAAAAAAAGCTATGAAACGTAACGAGACAGAAGTGGTTATATGGCTGAGCGCTTACACTTTATTCAACTACAATAACGATGTAGAGCTGCACATTGAAAGTGTCACTTAATTTCACATAATATTTTTTATTAACATTCAATGAAACGGAAATGTCTTCTTTTTACCTTTGGCAGTTTGAAAAACATGTTTATTACAATGCATTGATAAAGCAGGGGACGTGAAGCATTATTGTTATTATTTCAGGATGCCATGAAAAAACCCAATCTATGGAATGGTACTGCAGGTTCCCAGTAGAGTACATGTTGATTGTACTTTATCAGAGAATAATGTTATCTTGTCTGGTGCATTGGGCAGGTAGCCCAACAATGACTGATCTACGATGACCAGAAAGATTAATGCTGGTACAGTATTATGTGGCAGTATAGGACCTGAAACAAGGCTAAATTCATAGATCAGAATATCACATTTGATCTTACTCCACCAGCTACCAAAAAGTTCCCAAGCACTTTGCCCAAAGTGAAATCATTACTAGACAATATTTTTCTTCATTTTGTTTGACAACAGAAAGTGATTCTAACATACAGTAGCCAGCAAAGAGCACGTTTCAGCTGAGTTTTGAAGTCTATGCATCAGAGAAAAAGAAAATATTTTGCCATTAAAATGGCAAATTAAAAAGAGGCATTTTCATTCTAGATATAGCAAAAATATATCATTGCACTTTGTACTTTTGTCAGTAGGGAAGGGGGAGGGTGATTAAGAAAGAGTTACAGAAGCATTTCTTGTTTTTTGTTGTTGTTACAGGATTGAAGCAGGGGGTCTCCGAAACTGAAGCCCATTAATTTCAGCTCTGGGGACCCCCTGCTTGCAGAGACACTTACCTACGTAGGGGATGCTGGTATCTCTGCAGTCAGGGAGCCTGTGTGCCTAACGAAATGGCGGTGTTTAATTGAACTTCATCACGTAGGCCAATAGGAAGCTGACGTAAACCCTTGAGGCTTCCAATTGGCCTATGTGACCTGGACATTTAAACTTCACAGAGATACTGGCACCTCCTACAGAGGTAAGTATCTCTGGAAGCAGGGGGTCTCCAGAGCTGAAATTAATGGGGTGCATCTCCAGAGACCCCCTGATTCAATTGCAGAACAACAAAAAAAGCAAGAAATACAACATGGATTCCTGCTTTAACCAACACACATTTCAAACTTCCAGAAGCTCTATTGGTCGTAGAGAAAGGTTATTTGCACTATTTATTGCGATATCTTTTCAATGTTACAATTAAAAGGTGTTACAATTTATGGCAAATGTATAGCAAATGATATAGTCTCATGTCAAACCACAGCCACTACTCAAAAACTGATAGCGACTTGCCCAAGGTCAGAAGGAGCGGACACTGCGAATGGGACATTTGGTCACAGCTATTTTGCCGCGACCAAATAGCCGCCGCTTTGCTACAGACGGACCCTACGCTGCAACCGACCCGCCGCAGGTCGCTTCTAAGGTAAGTGTAATGACTGTTTAGGGTAGGGGGTTAATTTAAGGGGTTGTAGCGGTTAGGGTAGGGGGTTATTTAAGGGTTTTTAGCGGCTAGGGTAGGGGGATTTAGGGTAAGGGCTTAGGGTAGGAGGTTTAGGCACTTACCCTTAGCGGTGAAGTGGCTGGTGGTGGGGTGAGTCGCGGTGGTGGCCATTTGGTCGCAGCGAAACGACCACGACCATAATGTCCCATTCTGCAGCAGAGAACACCAAGTGAGAGGTCAGGCAGTTTGGCCAAATGATAAATGGTTTGCTACCTCAGCCCAGGGAGAACCAGGTACTCATTTACTGGGCATGACTCAATTAGCAACAAGGGAGCAATACACCCCACTCTGTAAGAGGCAGATACAATGAGTGATTTTTCCTGACACCTCCTCAATGACAGAAGCTCACGTCACCAGTAAAGAACTACAGATATGCCATGGATTGTATAAAGATGCAATAACCCTTACTCAACATCAGTGAGTTACGGTGCTAAGTAAAGCTGCGCTTATAGTGCCGGCGACAGCGACATCGCGTCAAAACAAATGCATAGCCACCGTTGCGTGCGCTTCTAGTAAGCGTGACGCAACGGCGTGATAGAGCGACGGCTTGGTCGCGATCGCTGAAAGTCATCTCAATTTGATTTTTCCAGCGACCGCAGCCTGACGTCAATGTCACCGGCGCTATAAGCGTAGCCTAAGTAGAACAGCCTTCACACTTTGTAAATGGTGCTTCTGTACTCTAGGTCAGGGGTGCACAAACTGGGGGGCGTGAGAATTTTTTTGGGGGGCGGCAGTTGCAGATCCCCCGCGCTCTTCGCCAAGGCATTTAAATTAAATGCCGGGGGACCGCGCAAGGCCTCTGTAACTTACCTTACCGTGACTCAGTCGGCTTGTGTGACAACGCAGCGTCATTGGTCAAGTGACGTTATTTTAAGTGACCCTGCGGCGTCATTTGACGCTTCAGACTAGGTAAGGTGGGGTGCGACCAGTGGGGGAGAGCAGGCGGGAGGTGGGGGGGGGGGCATGGCAAAAAATTTGCGCACCACTGCTCTGGTTCATAACACTTAAACCAACCATTCTCAGTGTGACAACACCATTAAGTGACTTCCAGACACCAGAAACACATCACACTGCGTTTCAGCTGCAGCGTTAATTCATTTTAGAAGAAAATCTCTCTCTGACTGCAATGCATTATGCTGTGAAGGTATCACCTTGTGCATGGGGTTAGGGTAGGGGGTTTAGGTACTTACCCTTAGCAGCAGATTCTGGTGGTGGGTGAGTCGCGGCGAAGCGGTGGTGGCCATTTGGTTCAGCAAAATGGCTGTGACCAAATGTTCTTGACCGCTGACGCTGGGATTTGAACCAGGCTTGACCTAATTCAAACTCAGTGTCATTGTTTACAGAGTCGGTGTCTTTACTCATTGAGTCACTTCTTCAGATGTACCGCTGCACACAACCATGGAAATTGCTTTGATCAGTTGTTAAATCTCGCAGATCCAAACTAATACCAGTGTCGTTATATTCACTTCCAGAAGATCCTAATGTTTCTCCAGGTATTTGACTACAAGGGAGCAAACACCTGGAGCAGGCATTCAATGACTAGATATAATTGTTTTAAGTGTGCTTTACTAATTCCACATATGAAATAGCAAAATAGAAAAAAAAGTTATTCTTAATAAAGTGACTGACTGCGGGGGGCGCGGGGTTTACAGAGGCCCTGGGCGCTTCCCGGAGTCACTTAAATTAAGTGTCGGGGAAGCGCCGAAGGTCTCTGTAAACCTCACTTACCTTGGCTCCGGCAGCTTCTTAGACGCATCGCCGCAAGGTCATGTGATGTCACGTTGCCATGGCAATGTGATGTCATGACGCCGAGGTAAGAGTGGTGGGGGGGCGGGGGCCGCGGAGAGAGGGGAACTGCCGGCAGGGGGACACAGGGAAAAAAGTTTGCGCTCCCCTGACCTAGAGGATATGTGTATTTGATGATCTGTGTTAGAAACATGAAACATTCAAAAAGATAAATCTATCTACAATTTCATTTTGGACAAACAAATATAAATAAACCTACTTCTACATCCTCTACCTCTACTTTCCTCTCAGACTTTGAATCACGGCTTTCCTTTTCCCTCTCCTCTGACTCTTACACTCTCTTACTGGAGTATTTCAACTGGTACATTGATGGCCTCCTGGACATTTCGTCTTTGATCTTTAACATCCACTTTTGGACTGCACCAATGGACAGACTCCACCCACAAAGATGGCCACTATTTTAGAACTTGTTCCTTTTCTGATTCCTCGATCTCACCCCTTGCCCATTCCAACGTGACGTGATGTCACATGACCCCCCAGTGTCATCTGACGCGGACGAAGGTAGGCGGGCACTAAAAGTTTGCGCTCCCCTGGTGTAAGGTACAGTAGTAGAATCAGAGCAGGATGTAATTTCTCTCCAGAAAGACTTGGAGAGACTGGAAACTTGGGCAGGTAAATGGCAGGTGAGGTTTAATACAGATAAATGTAAGGTTATGCATTTGGGATGCAAGAATAAACAGGCAACTTACAAATTAAATGGGGATAAATTGGGGGAATCCTTGATGGAGAAGGATTTAGGAGTGCTTGTAGACAGCAGGCTTAGCAATAGTGCCCAAAGTCTTGCAGTAGTTGAAAAGGCAAACAAGATCTTATCTCGCATTAAGGGGCCTATGCAGAGAGCAGCGCTATTTCGAAATTCGCCATTTTTTGGAGAAAATCGCGCAGAAAACAGCAGAAAATAGCGAGTTACGAAAAACGCGCCAATTTTTCTTTTCTATTTCTAAAACTCGCCTCGCGGCTGGCGAGAACCTCCATCTCGCCAGTTTTAAAAATATCCTAATGCAGAGAGGCGCGAACGGCATCTAGCGGCTGTTCGCGCCAATAAAATGGCGCGATTGTCTCCTTTTTGCCTCGCCAGAAAAAATTGGCAAGAAGCTGCCGCTCGCGGCCATTGCAAAGGGAAAAAAAAGGCGCGAATTTTTTTTTACACATTTCTGAAGCGCGCATCTCGCCAATTTAAACTCGCCACACGCATTCATGTTAAACATAGCAGAATTCGCACATTTCTGCATATGGAGAATAAAACTCTGCAAAAAAGCTACTTTTTAATAAACTCGCCAATTTTAAAATTCGCTGCTCTCTGCATAGGCCCCTAAAACGGGCAATGGATGGAAGGGAAGTAAACATAATAATGCCCCTTTACAAAGCATTAGAAAGACCACACCATGAATATGGAGTACAATTTTGGACACCACTCCTTAGAAAATACATTATGGAACTAGAGAGAGTGCAGAGAAGAGCCACCACATTAATCAAGGGGATGGACAATCCAGTTTATGAGGAGAGGCTAGCTAAATTAGATTTATTTACATTAGAAAAGAGGCGTCTAAAAGGGGATATGATAACTATATACAAATATATTCGGGGACAGTACAAGAAGCTTTCAAATGAACTATTCATCCCAAGGGCAGTACAAAGGACTCAGGGGCCATCCCTTAAGGTTGGAGGAAAGGAGATTTCACCAGCAACAAAGGAAAGTGTTTTTTTTTTACAGTAAGGGAAGTTAAAATGTGGAATTCATTACCCATGGAGACTGTGATGGCAGATACAATAAATTTGTTCCAAAAAAGGTTGAACATCTTTATAGAAAAGAAAGGTATACAGGGATATACCAAATAAGTAAACATGGGAAGAATGTTGATCCAGGGATTAATCCGATTGTCAATTCTTGCGAGTCAGGAAGGAATTTATTTTTCCCCTTAATGGGTTTTTTTGTTTGCCTTCCTCTGGATCAATAAGTAAGTATAGATATAGGATAAAGTATTTGTTGTCTAAATTTAGCATAGGTTGAACTTGATGGACGTATGTCTTTTTTCAACCTCATCTACTATGTTACTATGTAACTATGTAACTATGTAACTATGTAATTAGAAAAACGACGTTCTGCGTATGAACTCTTGAATGATAAATTCTCTGTGATTATCAAATTATGAGATATGAATTCAGCAGAAATAAGAAAACGTGCTACCCATCTTTGTAAAAGCTTTCCAGAAGATATAGCACTTAGGCTGTAATTATAGTGAACACGATCGCCACAAAGATATTACCTGTCTCCCCATGACAGTGCATCTAGTGCGGGCGCACATGGGGGATTCCAATGGCGCAACCACGTTTTGAAAAGACAAAAAAATTGTCTTTCCAAGCACATCTGCGTGACGTCCGCGTCACGTGAGCGGTTCAGCCAATGAGGGCGAACCAGCTTCATGACGCGTCCGCCACGCCTCCGCATCACCTCCCCAATCTTCTGTAGCCAAGTTTAGAGATCGCTGGGGCTGCAGGAGTTTGCGAGGCTATGCGCTCCGTCGCGCAGGTACTATAATCCCAGCCTTACACCTGGAGGAAAACATGTCAGTGTCAGTACAAGACGTGCAAATGGATACGGTAAGAATGGGCTCAATGATCTGTATCCAAATATAGACATTGGGTTTTTAGAAGCGCAGCAGCCACAAATTGTACTGCAGAACGTTTTTTCCTGTGTCTTGGGTGGATAAAAAATTATTTAGGATAAAAAAATGTCAGAAGACAGATTAAACGTCTTGGCAATTCGGTTAATGGAATCCGAGATATTCTCATAAATGTTTTACGACGACATCATCAAATCATTGGCCAAAAGGCGAGGCGTTGTGCTTTATACATTTCAAAGTAAGTTCAGAATGTAATAAACAAAACAATGTACAGGTATACCCCGCATTAACATACGCAATGGGACCGGATCATGTATGTAAAGCGAAAATGTACTTAAAGTGAAGTACTTTTTCCCACTTATCGGTGCATGTTCTGTACTGCAATCGTCATATACGTGCATAACTGATGTAAATAACACATGTGTAACAGGCTCTATAGTCCCCCCGCTTGCGCACAGCTTCGGTACAGGTAGGGAGCCGGTATTGCTGTCCATGACGTGCTGACAGGCGCATGCGTGAGCTGCTGTTTGCCTATTGGGCGATATGTCCTTACTCGCGAGTGTACTTAAAGTGAGTGTCCTTAAACCGGGTATGCCTGTAAAAGTGTTTTTGAAGTGAAACTTCTTTAGTGGCACCTCATTCGAATTGGGGCAAAAATGGATTGTGGAGACAGAAATGAAACGGATGTGATGTCAGTGCTGGCAGTTGAGGCCGGGCTGTGTTCTGGCTCAGCCCGAACCCAACACTGACATCCCAACCGCTCCACAAATCAGATATCGCCACCGGTCCTGATGGCCGCCGCACCCCCCACACGACCGCTGACATATGCGGCGGCGATAGCCGCCGGCGCCGCTCTTAACAGCCGCCGTTCCCCGCTCGCTGCCCGCTGCCATGCCGCGCATGCGCTGTTGTGATGGCTAACTAACCCCTCCCCTCAGCCCCGGCCGCTCCAGCACATGCGTGCCGCCATTCCCCCCAGATGCATTGCTACAGCGGCTCCCCGGGGGGGCGGAGGCCGCTGACCCGGCTGCCGGAGGAAGCCAACACCAATGGCTGCGGGGTCTGCTTACTGCGCAACTGTGCTGCCATCGGGGCGAGTGAACGTCCGCCATTGCCGCTCCCATGCTGCGCATGCGCAGCAGTG
>CM071572.1:34764385-34873412 GCA_036426205.1 Ascaphus truei
ACACACATACACACACACTGACTGACACACATACACAGATACACTGACTGACACACATACACACACTGACACACACACTGACTGACACACATACACACACTGACACACACACACACACACACACTGACACACATATATATACACGCACACACACACACACTGATTGACACACATACTCACAAGGAATTCACACTTAGTGCAAATAGCTAATACAGGGGATGTGTGCCGAGCCCGCGCGTTATAAGTCAAATTTATTTGCGTTTTGTCAATTAAATTGTATTTTGATTTTTAATTAAAACATCACCAACACAAATACAATTTCTGTGACAAAAGTCAAAGAAGTTTCACTTACTATGCGCGTGCACAGCACACACACCTTTTTTTTGGTAGTTTCGCAATGCTACTGACTTTGAAATTATAAGGGCAGCACTAAATTTATAGCCTATGAGCGGCAAAATGCTAAATTCGCAACTGCACCCACTGCACTTATGCATTCATCTTCTATGCCTTTAAGGGGGTATAGCTAGATACTCTAAAGTGGCCATTGGCTGTTATGGGTATAAAAAGTAACATAAACTGCAATGGTTGTTTTGGGGCTGAAAATGTCCCAAACAACCGCTTAGGAGTATACAGAATTACCCCCTAAGTCTATCAACATACAAGTTAGATTGTAAGCTCTGCAGATCAAGGATACACTTTCCTATAGTGTGCTTGTATGTTTGATGCACATATTATATTTTCATTTCCTTTATTCATATATTTATTTTATGTTACCATATTTTGTTTGAGATATAAATAAATATACACATACACACATACATAAATACATATAGACATGTTACACTGCTTTCTTTTTACCCCTTTAAATTAGACACATTTTCTTTGCACATATTTCTGAGTATAGCCCTTCAATTGACTTTATAAATCGTTCACAGTGGATGGTGGTCAGGAGAAATAGACTGCTCTGAGGAACGGTCTCTAGTTTTCAGAAGGGAGTCTCATACAATATATGGCAGTACAGAAGCGTAATCACTTCAAGAGAATTACTTTCCATGGTGCAGCTTACTACTAGATTGGGAACAGTAGCGGATTTAAAATGTTGCCGCCCATAGGCACTTACCCCGGGCCGTCTCTTCCTGCAGCGCCACCCTGTTCCTTCTGCAGCATCAAATGAAGCTGCAAAGTCCCGCCGCGTTTCCATGACAATGCTCCGCCATGTGATGTCACGGCAATGCGTCGCCATGTGATGTCGTAGCATGCAGCAGAAGGAAGAGGGCGCCCCGGAGGAGAAGGTATGAGACCTATACAGAGGCCTCACGCTCTCACCCGGCAATCAGTGGGGAAAAGAGCGGGCCTCTGTATGTCACCCTCAAATTTTGCTGGCGGCCCAATGGGAAGTCCACCACTGTTTGTGAATTATTTCCTCTTGAATATTAATCTGATCTAAATATTAATGCATTAATGTTGACAAAGGATAAAGACTATTTTTGGAACATGAATTCAATATATAACACTTACTGTATCAAAGTCTATGTCGCACTGGTTGTTTGGTTTCTTAGTTGAATCTTTTTTGTTCCTGGATTTCTGCATAATAAAAATAAAATCAAGGAATATGTGAATAATTACACTATGATGTTGGGCATAGTAGTGCAACTACAAGGTAACATACTTGAAAACGTATTAATAGATACTCACATTTCTGTAGATGCATTAACAATTGTACAACTACGGCCCTTATCCTATAAAGTGTGGTCGTGCAGATATGGCTCTATCATATGGAAAGAGCTATTGACGTCAATGGGGCTTTCCGTGCTACAATGGCAGATCAGCGCTATCGCACTTATAGAATAAGGACCTGAGGTTTTAAACGTATCTGAACTTTTTTTGCATTGCCAATACCACAAGAGATAAGGGGTGTACCAAAGCCATCTGGCAGCAACACTAGGAAATACAACAACAAAAAGATACACTATATTTATTTTATTTTTTTAAATACATTTAAATACTTATACTTTGGACTGTTGTTTGCTTCGGCAGTCTGGAGACTTTGACGAGGATGCAACAAGATTACAGTAAACAGACCAATTATGATCTGCAGAATGTAGATTTCTTGACCAGCAGTAGCCTAGTTTAGTAACATGTGATTTCTCTGGATTAGATATAAACATGATAACAAATATTCAACCTCAGGGTTCCACATTCACTAAATTTGGGTGCAGGCTGCTTAGCCATGCTACTACCGACTGTGGGGGGAAAAAGAATTTGAATGGGATCATGACTCCACCCCCAAAGTCACCGGGAATGACATGTCTACACCCTCAACTGCAGTGTACAGGCATTATATTTTCATACTGACATGGTGGCACCTAGTTATGACTCAGGGCCGGCCTTAGGGTAAGGTGAGCAAGGCGGTCGCTTTGGGACCCGCGCTCCCTCCTCTCGTCATCGCCAGGATCTAACTTCCACCCGACCAGAAGGGGAAGCAGGAGGGAGTGTGGGACCCCTGGACCGGTAGGACAGCTTCTCACTCCAAGTTGAGGTGTGTAAGGAGGGGCGTCTTACCTTCTCCGGACCAGCCTGCCTCCTGCAGTGTTGCGTTGCCATGCTGACCGGCTTCAAATGACGCAGTGACATTATATGACTGTAAGAGTTCCAATCCAGGCTTTGGCTGGAACCCGCCCTTACTTGGCTGCTGTGGACATTTTGTTTATTGGCAGCCGCTATATTGGCTGTGCCTTTTCAAGGGCTCAAATAGCAGCCAGTGACTTCCAGCCCCTGCCTGAGCATTGTATATGCTTCCCTGTGTTCCTGGCCACCTTGGGTTATACTTACTGAGCCTTCCTTATTCGTGAGCCTTCCCTGTGTGCCTGGCCACCTTGGGTTCTAGTAGCTGAGCCTTTCTTGTTCGTAAGCCTTCCCTGTTGCTGTGCCTAGCCTGTTGCTGAGCCTTCTTTATTCGTGACCCATCCCTGTGGCTTCCCTGTTCTGGAGGCTAGCCTGTTCATTTACCTCGCTGCCTTCCGCCTGCCCTAAACCTTTGCTTGTTGCCAGGACTTTGCACCACTGCCGCCAGCCCTGACCTACTGCCTGCTTACTCACTACGGATACTCTTACAGGACTCTGGTCGGTTAATTTGCATCCCACCTCAGCCCTGCGGGTCCACTTCCTGATTGGAGACGAGCACCGTTACAATGACGACATGTCATGGTCACGTGATGTTACATGATGCCGTGCTGTCATGACGCCGCGACGCTGTCAGAGGCGGCCTGCTCTTCAAGGCAAGTCCCTTCACTTTTTCCACAGGGGGGCCCTGCTGCCAATGTGCCATCTTGGGCCCCGCTTAGGCTGGCCCTGTTATTATTACTTAATGTGGTGATAAAGTTTAGAACCTAAAATAAAATGAGGAGGCCATACACCAGGCGAAAACAATATGAGATGGCCAAACTCCAAGTCATCTTTTTCTAAACGGCATCAGATTTCTTTGTTTCTATTCTTGTAATATTTGACTAAAAATGCGTTCAAGCAAAAGCCCTTGTCTGCTGTTAATTTTGTATTATTCAGTAATAGGTCAAAAAGTCAATGGATCATATTTACCTACTCGTATAAACCTACACTTAAATTAACCCCTTCTACATTCTGCATTAAAAATAACATAATTCACTGGGGCATAAAATCCTAAAAGGAATTATCTGTGATGTTATGGGACACCGACTGTGTTAGTTATGGCTTGTTGGAACTTCTGATGTATCTTAGTCCATTCTAATTTTTAATGAAATCATAAATTAGAGAAACTGTAGTACTGCGATGAATAATAAAGACATGGCACTGAGTGACTCATGAGTGCAGGCCGTTTAATATATATTGTTCATTCCCTGACTTCCAGACTATGAGACATTTTGACTATTTAAAAAAAAATGTATTACCTCCTAGTTAGTAGGAGTAAAATAGCAAAATGTGGGTCAAGAAAATGAACGGAGGATACCTGGCGCTTAAAGAGTCACTGTGTCTCGGGGATCGGTTCCTTAACCTCAAACCTGTCTCAATTCTTAGATCATATACTACAGAAATATGTCACACAAGTTCCATCGTATCTAAGGGACACCACACACGTGTTGAATGTAGTCGAAAAACTCACTTGGGAAGATGATTACATTTGGATGACATGTGATGTGGTGTCTCTATACACTATCATTGAGCACGAAACAGGTTTAAAAGCAATTGGGATGGCACTGGAACAAGACAATGAAGTAAGTTCTGCACTAATGGAGGACACAGTGACTCTTTAAGCGCCAGGTATCCTCCGTTCATTTTCTTGGTCCTGTATGCAAATTGAGATATTTGCTTTGTGGGAAACCTTTGGCAGCTATAACCTCTTGTTAATCACAGTTGGTTTTGTTCACGTGTATGTCACACATTAATAGGTTTAGCGCTTGAGTTAGGGTTTCACATTATTTTATTTTAGCAAAATGTGGGTCATTGATTTCACTTGTGTTTAGCGAAGTAAAAATGACTTGTTTGCTAAATCACAGAGTGAAAAGGGTATTTTTTTCACTTACAGGTGCAATCAATGGCAGGTGACCTAGAAACAACAGATTGTAAAAAAAAAACTAACAGACTAACTATCTCTCCTACACAAATATGACCGAGCATGAAGCAAGGCGTTAGCAACTTTTGTCTCTTGGAAAATAAGCATGATTTACAGTTACTCTTGACCTTCCGAATGAGGAAGCGTTTCCCCGGCCCATTGTTATACCACCTTGTCCTTATCAAAGATCTAATAAAAGCAAGGAGTGGGTCCGGGGGGACAGATGGGTGCTTTGCCTGTGCAAATTCTTGTTATATACACAGTGGCATCAGATTAAATGGAGTCGCTAGAAGAAATTAAACCCCTCAAGTATCTGCTTACCATGTTTACAAACAAACTCTAAAAAAAATTACTTAAAAAGCTTATTGGTAGCATATAACATAATGGAAACCCAAATATACAATGAAAGAAAGTTGGAAGTGTAACATATAAATTATCTCTTTTCACTTCTGACATCATATTGACTATACAGAACCCTTTAACGTCCCTCCCAAACCTATAGGCTGTTCTTGTAGTTTGGATTCTTATCAGGCTCCAAAACAAACCTAGATATGCAATGAAGCTAACCTTGCCAAAACACGAGGTGAAGTTAATTAAGCTAATTTTAACTACAAATGGAAGGAAACACTGATTAAATACTTAGGCATCTTCTTTGCGAAAAAATGAACAATCATTGTTTAAACAAAACTTTCAAGTCTAAAATATTCTCTCCCCAACAGATAATTTTAGGCCGAGCTTATGCTGTGGCGTCGCTACGTGCGCGAGCTTGCATGCGTGCGCACACATCATGCCCAATGCAGTACTTGGCTATAGTAGTTAGCAAGTGTCTGACTGGACATAGCGCGTTGACGTGTCAGTGTTTTAAGAAGACAATACATTTTGTCTTCTCAGGCGACTGCCGTGTGACGTGAGCTGGTTCAGCCAATGCGGGCGAACCAGCTTTGTGACACGTCCGCCATGCCCCCGCCACGCCCCCAAACGCCTGCAACACTATGAGCACAAATCTCCTATGCTAAAGCAGCGCGGCACGGATGGAGCTCGCACTCTCGCAAACAAGCGGAGTGTATGAGGTGGGCCTTATAAATATCTTCATCACACATTTCCTCAGACAACCTTCCCACCCTCCACAACATTCAGAAGCCTATGTAGGAAAAGGGCTTATCAAAAAAGACTTGTATCCATAATTTACCAAGAACTAGACCAATGGGGAGATATGCCTGATCAGGACTACATGAAATAATAGGAACAAGATCTCAATACTGAAATAACCTACAAAGTCTGGGAAGATATTTGGACAAGTAGCCTTAAAGCCATCTATATGCACCACAACTAAAGAAAATATATATAAATGAATCTTCAAATGGTACTTAAGACTCCAAAAATTAAGTGTAATATAGCCAGGGACCTCCCAATTGTGTTGGAGGAATTGTGGCCAGGTAGTTGACTTTACGCATATTTGGTGGTTCTGCTCCAAAGCCCAAAGATTGTGGAACATGGTACAACGACTGATTGAAGAAACAGTGGAAATTAGCATCACATGGGACACGCTAATTATAATCCCAGCCATCCAGATGAAAATATAAATCATTCAAGCAGTAAACTGATCTCACATATCTTAACAGCGGCGAGATGCTTGATCTCGGCTGCGTCAAAAAACTAAATGACCCCATCAAAAAATATGGTAGAAAAGCCTTCCTGAAACAGAGTGAAAGCCTTTCATAAAATATGGACCCCATATATTATCAGTTAAATGTAACAAACAAAATGACATTAGTCGATAGTGATTAACTAATCGATTAATTGATTGATTAAAGGGTACAATTCGTAAGATAGTCATATGTTGAAAGTTGACTAATGGAATCGTTGCTAATTTGTGTAACTGCAAACCTATACAAATATGTAAATCTGTAAATTGCCATCAACTGAGCCACCTGTGCTGAAGGTATATCCTGAAAACCTGACCTGTTGGTGACCCTTGAGGACCCTTGAGTGACCCTTGAGGCGGAGCCTAAATTCCAGATGTTCACCGCGCGCGTCCGTACTGCGCATGTGCGACTATGCACAAGATGGCGCCGCACTTGGCTCTGGCGACCTGGTCGCCCCTCTGAGTACCCGCAGCTCCCTGAACAGGAGCAACCAGCCACCTCAGGATGCACTGGGCTCTGGGGAGACATCCATTTTTGACCTCCTGAACAAAGCATCAGCTCTAAAAATAAAAACACCCCCTGAAAGGGCAAAAGGATAGATTTTTAAGAAAATGTAAAAAAAAAAAATTCCACAAAAAAAAAAATAGCGACTGGCGCAGACGGCTGCATTTTAATTTTATAATGCTTTTTTTTAAATGGGAACCTTTCTTGTCTATAAAGCTGAAAATGTCAATTTAATTAGGTACACTAACATTGGAAGACCATTGCATACCTGTGCACATTGTATTTGGGATGTAGTTAGTGCTATTAGGAACAAGGATAAAAGACAAACAGACTTTAGCTGACTTTTAGTACATGATGTACAGTATTACGTGTCCTCACAAAATCAAAGGCATAAGCACCTAGAAATTGAAAAACATAAGGAATAAATAAAATGCGCAGTGCAGAGTGGAAAGTTGCAAGGCCAGATTTTCCTTAGGTTTCATGATCATGGTTTGCTTAACTCATTAGCAAATATTGGTTTGGAAAAGCAGAATGGTTGTTCTCTGTCCCGTAATACAAATGTTTGTATTTGTAATAATATAAAATTATGTCAAATGTATATGCTTACATTTTTTAACAAGTATAAATTCATAATGGCCTAGATTTACTAAACGGTTCTAAGCCTTACGGCTCCTTACACACCATTCCATTCATTTGCATACGCAGTAAGGCGCAGAGGCTTAGCAACACTTAATAAATATGACACGAAGTAAAGTGAATTCATCTATATCTATAAGTCTCAAATAATGTTTGTGCGTGTATGTCTTTCCCCTGTGTGATTGGCCCTGTGTTCCCTCTGTGTCATTGGCCACGGACGCACCCCCAGCATCCCTCACATTGCACCTCTTGCCCTCACTTGGATTAGGAATCTCACTTAGCAGGACCATCCACAACACTACCACCCGCCGCTTGGCCTCACCTCTCCCCCACCACCAACCCCCTCCCCCCGGTCACAACACTACCTCCCACCAAGGGAATGGAAACAAAAGGGGGGGGGGGGAGGGTACATGTATGTATTTAATGTATAGGCCCGGTTTATTTTTTTTACATGCAGGGTTTGTTCCTTGGTTCTGTGTGAGACCTCTGGAGACCACCTGAGATATCCTCGGGTATCTCACGGGTACCAGGCTGGTGGGTCCATGGGCGACACCTGCGGGGAAGAACTGGTGGTCCCACATCTGTGGGGGCACCGCGGACCCGTAGTGCCCACCCATGGGTCGCCAGACCTCCGTGGGAACCACCCGAGGACACCTGCGGGGAAGAACCGGTGGCCCCACATCTGTGGGGGCACTGCGGACCCATACTCTGCGGGGAAGAACTGGTGGCCCCACATCTGTGGGGGCACCGCGGACCCGTAGGGCCGACCCGTGGGTCGCCAGACCCCTGTGGGAACCACCCGAGGCCTTTCAGACACCTGTGGGTCTGACCCGGGGCTCCCAGACATCCGCGGGCCTACCGCGGGGACCCAATTGTGGCCCATGGTGACCCGAGGAGACCCCCTGGGGGCTATGGCGCCTGGCGGGACCCACCAACAGGCCTCCAGAACCTGTATGAAACAAGTTGCTGGTAACCTGTAGGTCTGTGAGGTGACCCGTCAGGCCCACCGGGGACTCACGTAGGGCTGGGGTATGAACCCTGCATGTAAAATGATAAATAATGTATTTATGGGGGGGCACAGGGGGTGGGTAATGTATTTAATAAATAGAATGATGTTTATTGTGGGGCTGTGTGTTGTTTTTATTGTGGGTAATGGGGATGGGGGGAGGGGGTATTGGCCCCAAGGGTATGTGGGTAGGCCTCCCTTGTGGGTAGTGGGTGAGGGTGGTTAGGCCTCACGGGGTGGGGGGTTAGTGGGGGAGGGTATGTAGGCCTCCAGAGTGGTGGGTGAGGGTGGGTTAACCCCTTAATGACTGCAGCGGTTAATAACCGCTATGGTGATTAAGGGGTTAGGGGACAATACATTGGCTATTGTGATTGTTGTGCATATTTTCCAGCACCGGAGGGGCATGGGCAGGACGAAGATGAGGATGAAGACGGCCTTCATCGTGGGTGTCTGTAAGTGTAATATGTTTTTACTGTATTTATTGAATGTTATATGTATTTAAAATGGGCAAATGCATTATTATCCATATATGGATAATAGTAATTTTGCCCATTACTGTACTGTATGTGTTAGGGGGGTGTATATAGTTATAATTATTGTTTATTATTTTTGGAAGTGCAACATTGGTACCCCGGGACTCCCGCGGGGACCCCCGGACTCCCGCAGGGACCCCCGCACTCCCACGGGGACCCCCGCTTGGTTAGCCCGGGACCCCCGGACACCTGCGGGGTCAGCCGGGGACACCCGCACGACCCCCGGGCTCCCTCGGGGACCCCCGCGGGGTCAGCCGGGGACACCCGCCAACCTGCTGTATGGGTTTTGCACATGCAAAAATGAAAAGCAATAATTTTTTCTAAGTCCAGATTTCTTTGCGTCTACTCTGACCTGACGTGTTCTGATCAACGCAACTTTTGCGTTTGCTAAGGTTGCGTTGCTTAGTGCATCCTGCTTAAGGGCAGAATTTAACGCAAACAGGGTTGCGAACGAGCAAAGTTGGACTTAGAAAAAATTCCTGAAAAAAGTAATTTTTAGAGCGCAAAGTGCATTTTTGTATTGCTTAGTGCATCGGGTTGAGCAAAAAATCACGTTCTAAGAGCACTTTGCGCTCTAAAAGTGACCTATCGGAGCTTAGTGCATGACCCCCTAAGTGTGAGGAATCCGCTCCTGGGTTTTGGCTGGAACTTATCCTTGCATAGCTGTGGAGTTTCCAGACAACACCTCCTTGCTGCTGCAATCAATAACCACCTGTTCTGGACTCACTCTGCAGTCTCCTTCATGCTGCTTGCTATGCAGCTCTGTCCCTATTGGCTGCCCATGCTATTTAGGGTTAGCCCTTCCCCCCAGGAAGTGGCTAAGCATAATCCAAGTCTGTTTGGATGTAATGGTGCTTGCTACAAGCACGCCTGTCTTGCCATTCTGTTCCTGTGTGAAGCACTTTAGCACTAGTTCCTGTGGCCTGCTGCATATTTCCCTTGCAGAGGCTTTCATGCTGTCCTACCCCTGTCCTCTTTACAGGGGCCCTTTTCCTATGCTGAAGCTGCTACGCAGAAGTTCCTGCTTTCCTTGCTGAAGCGTCCTGCTGAAGATTTCCTGATGACGACCCTAGCTTGTGACTGCGACCATCGCTCCTATGCCGCCTGCCTTGACCCAAGCCTGAATAACATTAACGCTGTTTTCTCCAACCCTGAACCGGCTATGTCTGACCACGGAATCCGCACTCCGGACCTGACTCCGTGGCCTAAGGTCGGTGCATATACATCCCCACCTCAGCCCCGCGGTCCGGTACCAGTTTGTGGAAAGCACGATCGTTACAGTATGCTTAGCCCCACAAACTCGGACCCCGCTGAGGTGGGTTTAAGCCAGTCCCGGTCTAAAAACCTGTCCCTGTCTGGAATACTGGCCCAGTCTGAAAGATTCTCCCTAACCTTGGACCGGCTCATAAAAAAGAATGATCAGTCCCTGGACTCCCTATCTACTATGAGGCAGCCCCTCTGCACTTCACGTCCTGCTACAAGACCCCTTGGGGTACCCCGATTTTCTTGGGATTCCCAAGCTGATGTTGCATGTCAGAAATCAAAGGAGGAATTTTTCAAGTCCCCTGTTTCAAACTCAAGTTCCCCTTCCTCTGACTCTAAAGCTGTGACTGCTTTAACCCTTGCTAGTAAACCCTTTGGGGCGCCCTTTGTGTATTCTTTCAATCCTCAATCCAATGTTACATTCCTAGAGCCAAAAGATGAACTTACTATGCCTCCAGTTTCAAAGTCAAACTCTCCTTTTTCTGACTCTCATGCAGTGTCTGCTTTAGCCCATGCTACTTCTCAATTTACCACTTCAGAGACCAGCCTATCTGTCTCTGACTCCTCCTTTGCAAGGTTTCAGTCCCCTGTTACTGCATCTCAGAATCAAGTTTCTAAGTCAAAGTTTCCTTTTTCTCTGTTCCCTGCAAAGTGCCAAATTCCTGTTATTGCATCAAAGGACCCTGTGTTCAAAACAAATTTATTCTGCACTGATTCTTCCGCAATATCTCTTGAAGCCATAGAGTCTGGGACTTCCACCCCCAAGTCAAATTCACTACCCATTGCTCCCTGTGTAGCGCCTGATGTGCCCTCTCCGGATTTCTTGGTGCCATCTTCTAAGACTGTAGCACTCCTTTTGGACTTTTTTGCCTTGCCTGTGGTGTCCGTCCCTGCTTCTTGTGCTCCCACCGTGGGCACAGGCATGCTTGTCTCCAATTGCTGTTTGGTGCCTACTGCGTCCTCTGCGGATGCCCAGATTTCGGACCTGATGTTCTCTAAACCTCACCTACCTAGGGGTGCTGAACTATTGATTGTAGCACCACTACTTTTCCTTTTGAAGAAAGCACTCGCTGACAAACGCCCTCACCGCAGATCTACCACTATGCCCAGAAGGTTTAGGAACAATTCCATGTCACCCAGATCCCTGAGTGATCCTGATATGGCTCGCCCGGAGTTCTCGCCTGAAGGGGGGGGGGTACTGTGAGGAATCCGCTCCTGGGTTTTGGCTGGAACTCATCTTTGCATAGCTGTGGAGTTTCCAGACAACCCCTCCTTGCTGCTGCAATCAAGAACCACTTGTTCTGGACTCACTCTGCAGTCTCCTTCATGCTGCTTGCTATGCAGCTCTGTCCCTATTGGCTGCCCATGCAATTTAGGGTTAGCCCTTCCCCCCCAGGAAGTGGCTAAGCATAATCCAAGTCTGTTTGGATGTAATGGTGCTTGCTACAAGCACGCCTGTCTGGCCATTCTGTTCCTGTGTGAAGCACTGGTTTTCCAGTGCTAAGCTTCTAGTTCCTGTGGCCTGCTGCATATTTCCCTTGCAGAGGCCTTCATTCTGTCCTACCCCTGTCCTCCTTACAGGGGCCCTTTTCCTACGGTGAAGCTGCTCCGCTGAAGTTCCTGCTTTCCTTGCTGAAGCGTCCTGCTGAAGATTTCCTGATGACGACCCTAGCTTGTGACCGCGACCATCGCTCCTATGCCGCCTGCCTTGACCCCAGCCTGGATAACGTTAACGCTGCTTTCTCCAACCCTGAACCCGCTATGTCTGACCATGGAATCCGCACTCCGGACCTGACTCCGTGGCCTAAGGTCGTTGCATATACTGTACATCCCCACCTCAGCCCCACGGTCCGGTACCAGTTTGTGGAAAGCACGATCGTTACACTAAGCAATATTACCAACTAATTTTGGGTTATACCCGAGAACTCTTGTTTCAAGTATAAAAAGGGGAAACTGTGAAATAATTTTGGACAGGAGGGTTATACCGAAGAAAGAGGGCCTGGGTCTGGGGTTACTGGTCGTCCATTTTGTCTGTTCTCCATTTTGTCTGGTCTGATTTATGTGTACAGGTACGTGTGATATGTTTGTGGGTAAAGAGTTTTCGCTGACAATAACAGTTCCAAGGCTGTGCTTGTGGCTCTACGCCCAGAAATATAATTATACAATTTATCAGTACTTTGAAGTCTGTATCAAAGGAGGTATGAGTGGGCAAGGTTTGATCGGAGACTATTTCAAAATACCAGGTGCTTTCTAGAGAAATTAAAACTTAGCTGTGGCAAAAACAAATATATGGGAGGGAAGTATTTTATGCTAACCAATATTCAAATAAAGCATATGCAGTATTTTTAGATTGTAATACCTTTTTGTTTGTAACGCTAACATAAGTAATAAACCAATATTTACTCAGCATTTAAGAAGTTAAGAGAAATAGAGAAAGAGATTTCAGGTTGTGTTTTACAATTTATTATCTGTGTGTGTAAGAAATGTGTCTTTGTGAGCGTTGTTCATATAAGACCATATAAGACCTTCTTGGCTCAACGCCCAGAAGTACCATTCTCCAATTATCATGCGATAATTGGATAAAATGTATCTTATTATATTTTGTTATTTCTACTAAGCAATTTTCAAATGCTGTAGTGACCTTTAAATGATTGGTTTAGAATAGGGAGGAGATTTTGAATTCTACCTAGCAACTTATGTTAGAAAAATAAATCAAATGTGTATAAAAAGGCTGCTTGGGCCCTCCCCTAGCAGAGTCGCTAGCTGACCCTCTTGTCTGATCATTCAGTATACTCAATAAACATTTTCTTGATACTCATCGAACCTGTCTGCAGTTTCTTGGTGACCCTGTGGTGCCCCTGAGAAGGCTGCGGTCACAATATGTTGCCCACTGATCACGTGGCAGCTGATGCTGCCAGCAGCCTTTTTCTAAACCATGCAGAAAAGTGTCCAGGTCCCCATCTTTTCCCAGGCTTGGAAATGCTCCATACGGAGTTTGGAATGGCTGGACTCTCTGTTGATTGGTGCTGGTGATGCCCTCTGGAGCTTGGCAAGTTCCAGATTGTGCCTTAGGTCTCCCCCTCCTCATCTCCTAATATCTTCCCCTTCCCTCTCCATACCTTCCCCTCCCCTTATCTCCCCCTCATCTCATATCTCCCCCTCCCCTCCTCATAGCTCCCCCTCCCCTCATATATCCCTCTCCCCATACATTCCCCTCCCCATCTCATATCTCCCCCTCCTCATCTCCTAATATTGCCCCCACCCCTCCTCATACCTTCCCCTCCCCTCCTCATACCTTCCCCACCTCATATCTCACCCTCTACATCTCCTAATATCTCCCCCATCCCTCCTCATACCTTCCCCTCCTCATACCTTCCCCTCCTCATATATCCCCCTCCTCATCTCCTAATATCTCCCCCTCCTCACCTCCTCACACCTTCCCCTCCCCTCCTCATACCTTCCCCTCCTCACACCTTCCCCTCCCCTCCTCACACCTTCCCCTCCTCACACCTTCCCCTCCCCTCCTCACACCTTCCCCTCCCCTCCTCATACCTTTCCCTTCTCATACCTTCCCCTCCTCATATCTCCCCCTCCTCTCCTCATACTGTATCTCGCACTCCTCATACCTCCCCCTCCACTCCTCATATCTTCCCCTCCTCATATCTCCCCCTCCCCATATCTCCCCCTCCTCTCCTCATACTGTATCTCCCCCTCCTCATACTGTACCTCCCCCTCCCCTCCTCATACTGTACCTACCCCTCCTCATACCTCTCCCTCCTCATACCTCTCCCTCCTCTCCTCCTATGATACACAGACAGACAGGGCACACACACACAGACAGGACACACACACAAGACAGACAGGACACACACAGGACAGACAGACAGGACACACACACAGAGACGGACAGGACACACACACACACACAGAGACAGACAGGACACACACACACAGAGACAGACAGGACACACACAGACAGACAGGAGACAAGGAGAGACACACACACACACTGCAAAACAGTTCAGCTCACTACATCCGCCCCCGGTACAAAGCCCTGCCCTCGGCATCCTCTGACCTCCAACCAATCCCCTGCTTCTACTCTAAAGCCACGCCCCCCGGCATTCTACTATTGAAAAAAATACTCACCGGCTGCCGCATCCTCCTCACGCCGCCCCTGCGCACCGCCGCCGAAGAATTGCGCACAGGACCAGGGGCAAAAACCGGGACATTTCCAGGACAGACCAGCAACCAGGACAGCCCAGAAAAAAACGGGACTGTCCCGGTGAAACCGGAACGCCTGGTCACCCTAAGTCTCAGGTCCCTGTTTTTTTATAGAAAAAAACTATGCACTTAACACGCAAAAATCTGTTGTAGTAACATGTCCGAAAATGTAAATACTCTCTACAAAGCACGCAACAGTTCATTCAGAGCCTAAAGCATCACTTATTTCATTAAAAAAAAAATAGAGAGAATAGGCAGCACTCTAATGAGAAGCAAATCTACACAATGAGATGGAAGTTGTGCAATGGTAACAAGAGAGGGACCCTAAACACTCAAAAATAACCCCACTAAACTCCAACTAGGTTCCAAGCACTCAAAGGTCAGATCAAGAATGAATGTCACCTGGGTATGCCAAAAAATGTTTTACTGTGTTCTGAAGTCATAATAAAGGACACTGACAAATGCAAAATGAATATACAGAATCAGTATGTGTACACAGTAAATAAGATACTGGCTAGTAACAATTTAGCAAAAAACAGAGATATACAGTGAACACAAGAAACATAGTGTATACAAAAGAAGAAGGATAAAAATAGTAAAAAGCGCAATGAAGAGTGCAAATAAGAACAACACGTGCAGCAAAGAAATGCTACACCATAAGAGGGTGGGGAGGGAGAGAGGAAAGGAGGGGGAAAAAACAAGGGAGAAAAGTGCAGAGAAAAACAAGGGGGCAACGTTTCGGGGGGTGAGACCCTTCTTCTGGCCCTTTCACACAGACCAGGTGGGTCTGTAGTACTTCCCTTGAGACCCTCAAAATAAACCTCCCTCAAGTGTAATAAACAAGTCTAAAATGGGTGTAGTCCCAATAAGGTAGATCCAGCTCTAAAGTATCAGGCCTGTGTGAGGGCAATGGATGTGTTGCCCTATGGGCAACAAGGTATTTTGCAGAAAAACACTCCTGGTGTTAAAATAAGGCTGTCAAAGTGCAAGGTAAATGTTCCCCAAAGCCTGTGAGCTGGGCAAGGAGGTGTGGAGAGGCTGCAGGGGGAAATCACACGCGGTGGAGGAAGGAGCACCAGCGGCCGGTGGTGGTAGCAGTGGAGGTTGCAGGGACGCATCCGGGGGTAAGTGAAGGGTCTCAGCCCCTATGCTCCTTCCCTTGCTCCACTTGGGCCCCCGCTGGGGTGGGGGAACCACACTTGAGTTGCACTGGGGTGGGGGCCCCACTTGAGTTATACTGGTGTGGACGGTCCCACTTGACTTTACACAGGGGAAGGGGGCTTCACTTGAGCCCCAACCAAGGGTGGGGCCCCCCTTGAGTTTGCATTGGTGTGGGGGGCCCCACCTGAGCCTCGCACTGGGGTGGGGTCCCCACTTGAGTTTACACTGGGGATGGGGGCCCCACTTGTGCCCATCTTTGGGGTGGGGGACCTATTTGAGTTACATGGGAGGTGGTCACAGCTGTGACATCATCCGGTGCAGCTTCCTATTGGCCTGCATGACCAGAACCTTGGAGATATCTCTGGAAGCAGGGGACCCGGAGCTGAAATGAATGAGGTTCAGCTCCGGAAACCCCCTGCTTCAATACTAAAAAAAGGATGTAGTAGATGGTGTTTTTCTGCTAGAAATAACAGTGGGTGAAGCAGGAAACCTGTTATCTAAAGCCCATTGTGTGTGTTTGTACCTCTACGATAAATGTATATGCTCATTAAGTGAATATAAGGGAAAGATCCCAATAGAAATAGCCGGTGCACAGCCAAAATAGCAAAGCTAGGACGTGGTGATCAAAAAGTTATTTTTTGATTCAAAAACATAACTGGTAGAGGATTACCAGCACTACTACTTTAAGTTTTTTAATCAATAAATAACTTTTTGATCTCCACGTCCTAGCTTTGCTACTTTGGCTGTGCACCGGCTATTTCTACAGTATTTGGATATCTCCCTTTATCTATTCAAGCCTGGGAGCGCGCATGGCGGGAGTCGTTGCAGTGGATCGTGAGGAATTTAAAAGTGAGTTCATAAATATTATTGTGCTTTAGTTCTAAGCCAGTTGTTTTGCTTGCTTACCTCCTCCATATCTGGTGTGGGTAGTTCTGCTCTTGCGGGACACCTGCGACTGTCTTCTCCCTCCTATGGGCAGGGCCGCCAACAGGGGGGGGAGGGGTGCCGTGGTTGGTGTCCCTGGCCCGCTGGCTGGGGGGGCCCGGGCAGCCGGCGCTGCACATTTCCCCCGACCTCTGGCCAGGCCCTGCTGCCGGTTGCGGCCGGGCCCCGACTCTCAGCTGCCTATAAGCTTCCTCCTTTCTCTGCCCCATGCCGCCGAGCTTCCACTGCTGGCGCGCGCTCTCTGATGTCAGCGCACAGTGCGCCAGAAGCTAGGTCAAGCTTACTTTCGGCGCGCTGACGTCAGCGAGCCCCGTCGCACGCTGGCAGTGGAAGCTCGGCCGCGACCGGCAGCAGGGCCTGGCCAGAGGTCGGGGGAAACGTGCAGCGCCGCCCTACTGGCCAGCCGGGGCCCCCCAGCCAGCGTACCGTCGCAGACACCGGGCCTGGCCTGACCCAAGGTAAGTCTGTATTTTTATATGTATTGGGGGTATTTGTATATGTATTGGGAGGCTTGAGGGTATTGTTATATGTATTAGGGGGGTAGGGGAATTGTTATGTATTGGGGGGCTTGCGGGTATTTTTATATGTATTGGGGGTATTTGTATATGTATTGCTTGGCATTTTTATATGTATTGCTGGGCTTGGGGCTATTTTTATATGTATTGGGAGGGCTTGGGGGAATTTTTATGTACTGGGGAAATTTTTCTATGTATTGGGGGGCTTGGAGGAATTTCTCTATGTATTGAGGGCTTGGGGGAATTGTTATATGTATTGGGGGGCTTGGGGAAATTTTATATTTATTGGGGGGCTTGGGGGTATCTTTATATGGATTGGGGTATTTTTTATATGTATTGGGGAGGGTGTTGATGTGTGTGTGTGTGTGCGTGCGTGCGTGCGTGCGTGTGTGTGTATGAATGGGGGGGTTATATGTATTGTGTAGGTGTTTTTTTGTATGCGTTTGGGGGGGTGGGGGAGGTTGTATATATTTTGGGGGGTGGATTTTTTGTATGTATTTGGGGGTGGGAAGTTTTTTTGCATTGGGGGTGGGAAGTTTTTAATATGTATCTTGTGGAGGAATTGTGTGAGGGGGGAGGAAGGAGTGAGCGTGGGGTAATTGACTTGACGGAGGGAAAGGAGAGAGGGGGTGAGTGGGGAAAAGAGGGAGTAAGAGTGAGACGCAGGGGAGAGAAATACATGCGAGGCTGGAGAGTGAGGGGGTGAGACGGAAGGGAGAGAAATACATGGGAAGAGGGGGGGGGGAAAGAAAGGGGGCTCGTGAGGTGTGAAATGGGGGGGTAGCTCGCAATACCGCTTAAAATGTTTATTATTTATTTTTAAGGCGTTTTGATAGTTTTTGTGCTTCACTTTTGTATGCCCAGGAATACAGGTGTAGCCAGGTCCCCCATGGCTCCCGGTTCTCTGTTTCCCCTCCTTACCTCCACTGCTGTGGGGGGCTGTATCGGGTGGCGACGGGCTTGCAGGCGGCTCCCTCGGCAGGGTGCCTCATGTTTGTTATGATTGAGCATGTGCCGGAGGGTCGCGCATGCGCAGAACAGT
Source organism: Ascaphus truei (assembly GCA_036426205.1). Classification (NCBI taxonomy): domain Eukaryota; kingdom Metazoa; phylum Chordata; class Amphibia; order Anura; family Ascaphidae; genus Ascaphus; species Ascaphus truei. The sequence continues at coordinate 34,782,443 of CM071572.1, forward strand.
CTGGCGGCCATGTTGTGGTTGGCACGCGGTTCGCGCATGCGCAGTAAGGGTCTAGAGTTGCGGCGGCCATTACACAACTCGCGCATGCGCACGAAGCAGCTACCAATAGGGAGAGGCTCTGAGTGGGGACTACATGTACCATGAGCCTCGGAGGGGGTCACATGCCATCAGAGAGCCATAGGGTTGCTAGAATCCCTGCTGACAGGATATAGATACTACAGACAGGGACCACATTAGTCAGTCGGTGCTGGGACAGGATAGGGGTAAGAGGTGTTCATGCAGGGGTCTGTGACCCTCTGCACTAGGCCAGATTCCCCGTAGGCCCCAGCTAGGCCCCGACTCACGTTAATAGATTGTGGCTGGTACAGGGACAGGCCCTTAGGTAGGGACCCTGCCCCATTAGCTATTTAATAATTCAGGGACACAGCTGCTATACTGCGCGACCCTGATACTTGTGGTCTGGGACCAGGCTACTGTTGCTGAGACACGGTGGATCACTCCACGCGGGAGCCATCCCACACGGAGGCGGAATCGTCACGGAGGATATCACATAATCTTTCCATCAGCGCGCCCGGGTGTGGAAACACCCAGCAGGTACCTTTCATCAAGTGCACCAACAGTGACGGCGCTGATCACGCCTAAGGCTGCGTCTGTAGTATTTCAGACGGAGGGGAGGCGCACACACGCTGCAATACTCTTGCTGAAGCCTGAGCTTTTTTATGGCTTTGCAGGGTATGCAGCGGGCGTGATTTGGGGGCATGGCAATGAATATTTGGAGGCATGGCAATGACGTTCCGGCGCGGACGTCACTTCCCGACCTCACAACCCGATCCACCAGCATTTTTTCAGATGCAGCATCTGAAGCACTGTGCAGACAAGTTCACTTTCCCCCGGTCTGGAAATTAACTTTAATTTTGTGTGTGTTGTGTGTGTTGTTTGCGTTGTGTGTGTTTACCACCAGCATACAAAAAAGAAAAATGGCGCCACTTTGAAAATGTAACTTCACTTTGATTGGAGAAGACAGGTCATGTGATCATGCCATCGCGCAAAAAATCACTTGTCTCTGTCTCTTTCAATTTCGCACCTTTGCCAGCTCTGTCTGACGTGCATGCTGGCGCCATCTATAGACATCCTCAAAGAGGACCATAGATGTGAACGTGCAGCGTGCGCGCGCCTCCCCTCCGTTCCGCTCCATTTAAATACTATAGACGCAGCTTTAGGGGTGGGGGGCTATAATTTGGGGACACTTATTTGGTAAAGTGCCCAAGGGCCTCATCAGGTACTGTGGACTCGGTGTGGGTTACACGGTGGTGGGATAAGGCACTGCGTGGTGAAGATATAGCTGTAACCAGTAGCGTTACTATTTCCATTATCTGTTGCTTATCTATGTGTTATAGTAAAGGTTATCATTATAATCTGCATGCTATTATTATTTGTTCCTGCACTGGGTTATCCCGCCTAGATAGGATCCCGCGCAGGTGGAGGCGCTGTCACATATCAAACCAGGTACACCCCAGGCTCGCAGCGGCGGAGGCTCAGGCCTCCTGTGAGCCCCAGGTAACACACACACCGTAGATGCCTTATCTCCAAGGGGGTAGGGGAAAGTGCGCTACACAGGCTAATAGCCGTGAGTCAGGCCTTACTTTTCTGCTTGCCAGAGCCCCTGAGGAATCAGAGCACAACTGCCTAGCAGCCCTGGTAATTAGGCTGCAGCCCTTTTGAGTCAGGCTTTTCACATTCTCTTGTGCTCTGTTTGGAGAAAGGCCTGAAGTCTTGCTGAGGGGTGAGAAAGAGACCATGCTTGTTCTATGCACCCTGCTTGCAAGGGAAATGTAACCCATTTCTCATGTGCCTACAGTTCTTGGGACCACTAAGCAGGTGTGATCACATCTGAATTTGGACTGTATGTTCTGTACATATTGTTTATTGAAAACAAACTCCACCTTTTTGTGCAATGCCAGTTTGTGTGTTCCACCTCTACAAGTTGTTTTTGTTTTGCAATCTAATGTTTTGTTGTTGTTGTCTTTTTGTGTGTGCAGTGTGTCCTTATTTGTTGTGTTTTATTTGTGTGCAGTGTGTCCTTTTTTTAAGCTTATGTTGATGATGCTGGTGACTATTTTCAAATGAAGAGAAAGACTTTCTCAATTGTTAGGCTCATTTCGTAAGGCTGTGGTGATGTATTAGTGAAGGTAACTGTTCCTATTTTGAGACTGACACTATAACCAAAAAAAAATACGTTTTCAGCCTGATTCAACTTGTTCAGAAAATGTATTTCTAAGTCTTAGGAAATGGAGCTTTGTATGAACTGTTAGGTGTGTCTAAAACTACAATATATGCACAAAGGTTCATTCTAATAAAGGAAGAATGGCGTCAAATCCTAAAAGATCAAAAAGTGGACACTGGATACTTTATTCATAGTGCAATTTTGTTTCATAAACAAATCTAATATCTGTTTCTCTGCCTCTATTAAGATTTTGCTATTGTTATTGAATTGTGTACCCCTTGGGTCACAGGACATTATAAAGCCTTTCCAAAATAAATCTGCCATTGTTGCTGCTAGAGCCTTCTGCCTGCTTCAACCTGACACTTGCAATGGAGCAGTGATGACTAAAACCGACACAAATCATACAATGCTGCTAGTGCAGAGGTTTTATTGGCTTTCTATTTTATTGTAAATTGATGCAATAATTCTCTAAGCACTAGCTATCAGATTTAATTATGTGACCTATGAAATAGATCTATTTATGTTCCCTTTTCTACAAATCTTGTTAGTATCTCTGGATGGTACGGTTAATAATTTGTTTTACGTGTAAATATTGTGTAATGCCATAATAACGTTTACTCCTGGTCATGAATAATCAAATCCAATACAGATTGTAATAAGAATTTATTTTTCCTATACAGCACTGTAGGGTAGAAGTACTGCTTGTAACTTTCAGGTACAAGTTACTGACCTTTTAGAACTTATTAAAAAGAGTTGAATGTGTTTTTTTTCCCTTTACAAATTGTGAAAAACCTGTGATTTTACTCTCGACAAATTCAGCCCTAGCTATGTGTTTCATTTTGGCGACTGAGATGGTGACTTGACCAAAGTCATAAGGAGCTGATCGGAAGATTCAATTTGACTTGGCTATATTTCTTCCCTGGTAGTCGGTTTACTTCAGGGGTGGCCAATTCTAGTCCTCTATGGCCACCAACAGGTCAGGTTTTCTGGATATCCCCTGCTTCAGCACCGGTAGCTGTCAGTGGCTTTGTTAACGACTGAGCAACCTGTGTTGAAGCAGGGATATCCTGGAAACCTAACCTGTTGGCGGCCATTGATGACTAGAATTGGCCACCCCTGGTTTAGTTATTAGCTGATGCAGCGTCTTCCTCAAGTCCCTTACAGGGCAGCTGTGTAGTCACTGAAGAAGAACTTCTTAACACCCCACAACCGTAACAATCTACCTGAGACTCTCACAGCCACCACCAGTCTAAGTTCTTTCAAAACTAAATCTGTCTCACATTTTAATCCGGTCTGTAACTGTTACATACGCCTAAAACATATATTATCTTTAACTGTGCATGCAATGTCCTGTATACAGTATAATGTATAACCCTGTTCATTTAATGTAACCATGTATTATCATAACTCTGTACTCAGGACATACATTGAGAGTTACCTCTTGTTTTCAAGTATTAATTCCTATTAAAACATTTGATAAATAAACTTAAATTGTTGCACAAAATGACTGCCATTTAAACTAAACTGACCTTTAGAAGGGCTTCTGTGGTGGCCTTTTTATTAATATAAAGAATACATAATAGCTCAATAGGCTTTTCACTTTTTAGGTGGTCTTAGTTCAGATTTAACCTTCCAAACAAGGACCGCTTATTATTCTTAAAGAAGACACTTGGGAACAGTTAAGCAGCGCTAGGCGACTTATAGGCCAGCACTTTTAAGTGCATATGTGCAGTCACTGTATACTCAATTCTAGAAAGGGATTCTGTTCAGCAGTTGTAGCATCCCTTGTCATTCCAGTACTGTGGCCCCTCCAGCACACACAAGATTAAGGAGTTGCATATTGCTGACTGATGTGTCTTTTTTGTATTATTTATTTATTAAGGTTGGTTTGTAAACACCTTGAGCTAAGACTTGGCAGGGGTTTGGTCTGTCACTCCCCTTTGTTAGTGCAAATGACAGCATTTTCATATGTGAAACTTTTGCACATCCTAAACTGTATGTGTATGTATGTTTAGCTTGTATTGAGCTGACCTTTTGAAAGAAATATATCAAAGTTGACTACCTACTCAAACCCAATGCCGTTCTAGAGTTGGTAAAGAAAACTAAGGTGCAAAGGGATATAACAATATAGACAAAAAACACTTGTATATAAGTGTACACATATGTATGGTATAGCCGTATTAGTCACCCTGATTATAAGTTGCATGTTCCGTGAACCTGTCAATATATACTGCGGATATATTTATTGTATTGGGTCCTGTGAGGTGGTTAGCCGGCACTGCCCGGATCCTTCGCAGGTGGAGGCACTGTCACATGAACCCACCAGGTACACCCCAGGCTCCCAGAAGCGGAGGTTCAGGCCTAATGTGAGCCAACAGGTAAAACGCACCACATTACACTGAGTAGCAGTCTCATCTCCCAGAGGGTGGGGGAAACAGTGCTACACAGATACCAAAATGGTCTGTGTTTCTGGCACAAACTTTCCACTTTCTCATGACCTTATTAAAATGATGCATGTGGTGGCTGCTGAGTAAGTTAAAGTATCACTTCCTGGAACATAAACATAAGTTTGCTTTGCAGAAAGGACAAAGGATTGGCTTCAGCGTTTGTGGTGCCATCTGCAGGCAACAAGTGGTGTATACACTCTGCCAATTATTCGTGGCTTTACCTGTTTTATTCTCTCAAAAAGGTTATTTTGTGAATCCCTTTGCCCAAATGTCAACTTCTCGAATGAGCTTTGCAAGGAAATCATGTCCCCACATGCAAGTAGATGGGTGTATGTTCTAAGCATTGCAAACTGCTTATTTGGCGCACCGAAATCTCATTTTAAATTGCAGATGTCTTATCTATGCACTAACCTGAAATTAGTGTGTGGGGCTTTTTTGCAAACTTGTAAATGGTATGTACAAAAGTCTGTGCTGCAGATGTAGTGCATCAAAATCGTCCACCAAGCTGACTTTGCCAGAAACACTGAAGTCCTGTTTATAATACAATGCAGAATTAAGTTGCTATGCATCAACCAAAAATGTATTTGATGCAGCACAAATGTTTAATTATATAGGTTAATAAAATGTATTTTCACAGTATGGCTAGTATAAATAATACTTTTATGAACACTAGATATATATTAAAAATGCATCCAAATTCTGTTTTCATTTTAATTGTATCAATCGGGTATTCAACAGAACGCCATGCGTTAGCATTTCGAAGAACAAATGGACGTATTTTTAGCTTTTAAAATGGACACAAATTCAAATCTGATCTTCTTACAAAGGGGTTAGAACAGCGGTGTCCCATAGGAATGCAGAGCTAGCCACAGTTTTGGTTGTCGTCTCTCCATATTCTCGTGTCAGTCGCAATAGCATCACAGCCGCGAGTGCCAACGCCTTCCTCATTGCGTCTGTGGCCAAGGCCGCAGACAGCCTTCTTGGGGCCCAGAACTAGAGTTTTCACTATGCCCCCTCTCCCTCTCCATCCTCTCCCCCTCACGCCCACCTCTCTCTCCTTCCCCCAATACACATAATAACCCCCTTACACCTTATCTGGGGGGAGGACTCCAATGCCACATGGCCATCATGTGGCCAATGCAGAGATAGGACCAACTTCCGGCATGCAGGATTGGTGCTATAAATGAGGGCGCGCAGCCCCCACAGCTGCCGGGCAGATGTCCCGGCTCTCCTCCTCCCCCTCTCCCTGTCGGTTCCATGCCTGTGCCCCCATTCGACTCAATGCAGTGTCTTATTTGCCACGTGGTGGGTGGTGAACATATTGGACACCGCTGCTCCTAGAATGTTCAACAAAACTGTTTTGTGAGCTCTTCCCTAATCCAAGGCTATTAAGTTCTCTCCATTCAGTCCTGAAGCCAAGGCTGCCGACGGGGAGAGGGAGGGCCAGGACAATTGTCCTGGGCCCAGCGGCACCGGGGGGCCCAGCTGGCCATAGCTGGAAGTTGGATCACTGCTGGACCCCAGTTGCTGCTGTCTCTGCACTGGTCTTCCCTCTCCCTGCTGGAAGTGGTGCCAAACTTCCGGGTGGGGTGGAATATTGTGTGGGTGTGTGTGGTCAGTGTCGGATTCAGTGTGAGGTGGTTGGGGGGAGAGGGGGGAAAGAGTGTGTGAGGGAGATGGGAGTGTAAGGCTGGGAGAGTAATACAAAGGGGAAGAGGATGGGAGGAGGGGCTTCGCATGGCCACTGATGGTGGGAGGTGGAGGGCAGTGGAAACTCTAGTCCTGGGACAGCTTTTGGCAGCCTTGCCTTCAGCCCTCAATATACCTCAATGTCCAGGTACAATGAAGCAAATTCGTGAGATTTGAAGTTTCTTTTTAAACCATTAAATTGAATATTTCTAACGTCACTGCCTCTAAATGATTTTGTGGACCACACTGGTTCTATTAATACATACCACATTACCTGTGCTTACTACGTTACAGATTTAATAAGGGAAAAAAAAGTAATTTGTCTTTCAGTCAAAAGAAGTTGACCTACAAAGAATGTAAAGGTTTTAGACTTGCATGCATGCTATACTGTGCTGCTATGGTACCATATAGACCCAATATTAAAGAGCATTATTTCATATGAAAATTGAACTGCATGCAAGCTATATAGGAATAAAAAAATTGAAGTTAAATAACTACTATGTAAACATTGATATTTATGTTAATAATAGATCAGATGTGAAATGCAGCTGGGGTATGACAATGATGATTAAACCTGGCTGAAGACGGGGTTCTTTCAAGCTTTGGAAAGAGGCATTTGTGATGTGTTCTTTAGACAGGCAAATTTGTGTGAAGTATGTTTTAGGACCATGGTGGTGGGGGAAGGAAGATGAAGCTTCTGCCTTTTGTGGGGGATGGAAGGCAGATGAGACCACAGTAGGGGGTGGGAGGATGTAGATACAATGAGACCTTTACACTGAAATGCCTGTCAATTGCAAAGTGTAAGATAACAGACCAAAGTGGATGGCAAACAAAGAAAATGGCCAGGAGAGAAGAATGAAGTACAGCTATAGGCAAGTATAGTGGACCATCGTCTAATTTGCAAAACAAGATTCAAGAGCATGAATTTTCTTCTCGAGGAAATGTTATGTTAGGTCTGTGGATGAAGGCACGCCTCCATAGACAGCGAATATAGCTTGCCATTTTAGTGTTGCTTGTATTAACAAATGTTTGCGTCCGGTTTGTGACTTACTATATTTAAATGGGTTTGGGGCAAGTACTGTGAATCTATTGCATTTGTAATAAACACACAACGGCACAATAATCTTAGTCTCTCTAGAGCATTAGTGGCCAACTCCAGTCCTCAAGAGCTACCAAAAGGTCCGATTTTCAGAATATCCTGACTTCAGCACAGGTGGTATAGTCTTTGATTGAGCCACCTGTGCTGAAGGAGGGATATCCTGAAACCCTGACCTGTTGGTAGCTCTTGAGGATTGGCGTTAGCCACTCTTGCTCTAGTGCATACACAATGCTATGACATATTGTACCTTGTTTAGTCGCTTAACCCATGGGTGCGCAAACTGGGGGGAGCGGGGTGCTTACAGAGGCCCCACGCTCTTCCCCAAAGCATTTAAATGCTGGGGGAGCTCACGCGAGGCCTCTAAGTTTCCTTACCTGGTCTCCGGCGGCTTCTGGCGACGCGGCGCCATGTGATGTCAGTAAAAAGTTTGCGCACCCCTAACTTAACCAACACTGAATTCAATGATGCATTGCATGCCTCTCTAAAACACTGCACAACGTGGTCACTATTCAGATTTTTCTAATATATGGTCTGGATCCTAATTTTGGAGCAGATCAAATTTAGAATGTTCTTCAACAACAAGTGTGGTGGAGGGGGAATGAAAGGTAGGCAGAAGTGCTGCCATACATTTCTACCTGGAGCAGATATCTTGTGAATATTCTCTAAAGTATTTAATGTGTGTGTGGGGGGGGGGGAGGGAGGGGTCTCTGTTAAGTAGGAGAATGTGACCTTTTCCCCAATTTTGGCAAAATGCACAGAAGTTGATGTGTGATAAAGTATTTAACTGATTTGGTGGGGGGAAAATTGTATAAATTGCGTAGTTAAAATAGAACCAATTCTAAAAGAGGTGTATATCTATGCCACCACAAAAACTATTTTGAAGAAATGTAATTGAGGTGTCAATGTGACTTGATCCAAAAATGCTATACCTACTGTCCCGCCCTCCCTCCCCCTTTTTTTTTAAAACTTTGGAGGTCTGGAAAACTGTCATTACAGCATTTCTTATGATTAATCTTTTTTTTATATTGGGAGTTCATAATAGTTAAGGCAACACAAAACTACACGTCTCAGTGTGATTGTTTAAACTTAACATATGGTTTATTATGGATAGTATAGTGCCGCAGCATATGCTTGCAGTTGTATAGAAATGTAGTTCCGTTTCACCTTCACCATGAGGCTGCCGTTGTTAATTTTCAATCCAGCCATAGAAAGTGAGTTGAGCCCCACCAGCTGGACAGACAGTAGAGCACAAGGGAACCGACTTCAGATGTACCTTATACTGAAAACTGTTCTCGTACGAACACCGCCTCCCCCTCCCCCCCAATACAGCTGTGCTGGAACAAAGATCGGCATTGCAAAGGAGTCATATTTTATGATGTGATGAGAAAAGAAGGGATTCAGACCTTTCAATCGCCCACAAATTTATTTATTAGAACTTATAGGTGCCAGGTCCAATACCAACATTGAAATGGTCCTGTAACAATACTAAAAGCCAATGTTGGACCAGCACTCCACTTCAATGCAAAGAAAATGTAAAGATCAATTTGAAAAAACGCATGTTTTTTTGTTGTTTTGTTTCTCTCCCTCCCCCCTTAAAATAAGCTTTACATTTTCTCTTCTTTGAAGTAGAGTGCAGGTCCAACATTGGATTTTTTTTTTCATGATGTAATAAGGTGTCTGAGGTTTGGGTTCTAATTATGCAGAAGTATCTTATTCGTTATTCATAGTGAAGGAAGAAATTGCATATGAATGTAACAGGGCTGGTCCCGATTGCCTCTCTACCCCCTGTCACGTAAGTCCTTTGTAGCTACAGGCTGTGACAGGCCATCCTGTGGGCATTTGACCCTTCTCATTCTATTCTTTGAGTGACAGAAGTGCTGGTGACTCATGATATGTGTACAGCCTATCAGGGTACAGACCTTGAGCCCTCCCCTTCTGGTTGTTCAGAGAGGAAGTGACCAATTGTAGTGAGTCTGTTTCCACCCTTCCTAAGGAGTGGAGGTGGGTGCTGTCTCCTCCAGGCTGGGAGTGAGAGGCCAGTCAGCCCCTCACGGGCTGGCTGGTCATGGAAAATCTAGGGCTCCACAATGCGAGAGCAAGCGCCATCAAGAGGCCTGGGATCCTCTGAGACCCCTGCATCTGCTGTATGAATAACAACTGCAGTGACTGCCAATAAAGCCCCTTTGCTTTTATATTCCCCCCTTTTTTTTCTCTACATAAGTAATTGTGATGGTAAGTTATAAAATACACTTGTCTAGGAACTACTACAGTGCTGGTGGAGTCTGCAGCACTATATTATTTTTGTTGTACATCTATCTGGAGCTCTGGTGATTAAAATATGAGTGCCACTAACATTGAAGACATAGAGGTAGGCTGTTAAACCTGAATATTAGTGGCTCAGAGAGTAAAAGCACTGACATGGAGCTTGAAGTAGGGAATCCTGGTTCAATTCCACGTGGCAGTTCCTTCTGACTTTGGGAAAGTCACTTTACCTCCCTGTGTCTCAGGCACCAAAAACATGGATTGTAAACACTATGGGGCAGGGATGTGTCTGCAAAAAAATATTTGTACAGCGCTGCATGCACTGTCGCTACTTTACAAGAAAAAAATACCATTGTCATCCTGAATACCATGTCTGATCTTTATAGGTAGTGTCAGTGGCTACAAGGGAAGTAACACATGCTATATAACTGTAGCCCTTGCACCCCCCCCCCACCCACCCACCTAAGTGAGATTGGGGTCTGCTTCTCCTGCTACTCCATATTTGCGGTGGTGCGTACCTGTGTGGCAACAAGAGGGCTGAGTGCTCCGCGGTGTTGTGGGGAGAACAGGACAGGGTTTACAGGGTACCTTAGGCTAAGTCCCCGCTGGCGCTGAGCTCACTCATGCTTGAGAGCAGTGATGTCACCAGATCTCCAAGCATGAGCGATCGGTGTCCTGCAATTTTTTTAGAGCAGGAGCAGAGGGGCGTCATTATTATGGGAGGGGGCGTGGCTATTATGGGAGGGAGCGTGGCTATTAGGGGAGGGGATACATCAAATATATCTAAGGCTGCAAAAGCACACAAGGCCTTTCTAAAGGAATTAACCCATCCACTGCCTGCACCTAACAGGACTTACACTGGTAGGGCCCAGAAAAAGAAGTAGCGGCCGGAGGCTAGGCTACCATCTCCTCCTGGTGAAATTCCAACGACTGCGCTTGGACTACAGTAGGCGTAACATCCCATACTGTACAACAACCTGTGAATTAACCTAACATAAAATGCATTAACATTTGCATAAGTTAACACACTGCAATGCACATTACAATGATAAATATCCATCCCCAACTGGAACCTGAGTGCAATGTGAATGTACTAGGGCTACCTCAGTAGTAGTGGGCCGGATCAGGCATCTTAACCATGTTGCCCTGACCGTCAGGTACTTTGACAGAATAGCACCTCCTTTTTCCAGACTAGGATATATATTCTACTCTATATGTATATTGCGGCTCACTACCCATAGCTTGAGTAGGTGTTTTGCCCTGTCAAAATCACTGTATCTGGAATCTCTGGAAGTATTGGCTAAGTGTGCTACTATAGCTTCCTCCATCCACTCCATCCTGTGTTCCTCAGCACTCCTCATGAGGTTCTTGGGGAGATATGGATACTCATATCCCATCTGGCGGAATCTTTGTACTAGGACTCTCTCTGCCCTACTGTACTTCATTAGGCCTTTTTCTCTGGCTGTGCCAGGTAGCACCCAAAATACTGACCCTTCCCATAACGGTGGTTCTACACTCTCCTCCTTACCTAATGAAGTATTGTGTACTGACCCTGACAGACTACTCTTACCTGACCCCTTTTGTACTAGTTCTGATGAGGACTTTTCCTCCTGTTCCACTCGGTCCCCCTATGGTACAGACTTCCCCACAGCTGGTACAGGCATTACATGCACGGCAGACATCACATTTGACATTACTGTTTGGGGCCACGGGACTCACCGGGAATAAGGGTCTAGGAGTTAGGGGTCTTACTCTAGGACTGGTGGTGGTAGTAGTGGACGACGGGACAGAATGGGCAGGTTAGGCAGTGGCTGGGGCAACGTGGGACAGTCTAACGTCTCTGAAGAGAGAACTTTTGGGAGTCTCCCCAAGAGGAGCGATAGAAAATCCGCAGTCCCAGCAAGGCTCAGTTGACCGTGGCCTTTAGCCTTAAGGAATCGGACTTCAGCCATGGCGGTGGCATTGAGAGCGTCTCGTTCCTCCTTCCGTTCTATGCAACGAAGGAGGAAAGGGTCCACAATGGACCTGTCACTCACCGGAGCAGCAGCGGTAGCAGGTAAGCCTGGACGGCTGTGCGGTCTTCTCTCGGTGGTGGAGTGGTCATTGTGGTTACATCACAGACATCTGGGGTGGTGCCGGCACTTCCCGTGGGAATTGCTCCAGCAGCCTCAGCGCTTCGTAGTGGCGTTCCACAGCGGTCACATAGGCTGCAGCTCGAGCGCGGGCCTCGTGCATCTCTTCTCTTGTTTTTTACTAACTACCAGACTTTCAAAGTAAACCCGATTTTACCGCCGGCTCAGGCTGTCTCCCAGGCCCAGTCCTAGAGCTCGACCAGAGCAGAGTACGTAGGCCAACCAGGTATTTAAGTGAGCTTTCCAGATCCACCCAAATCCCGGGGAATGCCAAGAAATCCCTGGTTTCAAATGAGAAGCTATATAAAATTTTAGAATATTTGGAACCGCTAGACCCCCTCTTATTTTGGACTCCAAAATAATTGACCTAGCTATTCTCGGTTGTTTGTTTCCAAATAAAATGCATGATACGGTTTTGGATTTCTTTTATATTTATATGTGGGACAGATATTGGCAATGTTTGGAAATAATATAGAAATCTGAGGAGAATATTCATCTTAACCGTGGTTATACGCCCTATCCAGGAAATATGGTCAAAATTTCAAGCTTGTAGATCTTTTCTAATCTTAGAAAAGAGGTTGGGGTAATTATATTTATATAATGAGTCATAGTCTCTAGTGAGGTATATCCCCAAATATTTCAGATGGGTCTTTTTCCACCTATAGTCAAAATGTCGTTTAAGATCGTCGACCTCCTTTTCCATTAACGTTAAATTTAGCGCTTCCGATTTTCCCACATTAACTTTATACACAGACAACTCTCCAAACCTCCGGAGAGCGGATTGTAAATTCGGGAGCGATGTCAATGGGTTAGCTATAGTAAGAATAAGATCATCTGCAAAAAGTGATAATTTGTAACACTCATCTTTTATATTAATCCCTTATATATTTGGGGAAGCTCTGATTGTTGCCGTGAGGGGTTCAATTGTCAGGGCAAAAGAAGAGGAGGGAGGGGGCAACCCTGTCTTTTCCCATTCTTAATTGTTATCAGATTCCTCTCCCCATCCAGGATCTTCAAAGTGGCCGTCGGCGTCTGGTAGAGGGCCCGGACCCCTTGTAAAAAAAAAAAAACTCCTGACAATCCAAATGCCTCCAACGTCCTATCTAAAAAAATCCCATTTTATCCTATCAAACGCCTTATCGCATCTAGGCATAACAACATTGCTTTCGTCTTAGATTTATGTATCTGATCTATCACATTAATCATTATTTGTGTTATCCGACGCCTGGTGTTCGCGCACAAAACCTACCTGGTCATAATGGATTAATCTAGGGAGTATTGGGTTCAACCTGTTGGCCAAAATGTTACTATACATTTTCAGATCCATATTGAGCAATGATATTGGTCTATAGCTAACACAGCTTAGAGGGTTCTCACCCTCTTTAGGGATCACTACTATATTGGCTTTCGTCATCTGTTGGGGGATCTGTTTTCCGCTAACAATCATTGAATAAATCTAGTAAACATGGTCCTAGTATTCCTATAACATTTTTGTAATACAGATTTGAGAAACCATCTGGGCTCGGAGCCTTTGATGGCTTCAATGAGCTAACCGCACCTACCAACTCCAGCTGGGTTATTTTTGCATTTAAAACTTTTTGCTCTTCCTCTGATAATTTTGGGAGGTTACAATCTCTGGTAGGCCTCAATCAGGGTCAGGTCCAGGACTTTAGTTGCATTGTCGAGATCATAGAGATCTGTATAAAATTCAGCAAATTCCTCTATCTTTGAGGGGTTACAAGTCACTTCTCCCCCTTTTAACCTAATAGCAGGGACTAATGCTCTCGACCTGATCCCTCTAAGTTTATTAGCCAAAAAACGGTCTGCCTTATCTCCCTTATCATAATACGTTTGCTTGGTCCACTAAGAGCTTTCTGAACATCCTCTAATTGCACCCTCTTAAGATCCTCCCTTGCCTGGGTCAGGATTTTATCATTTTTTCTCGTGGGCTCTTTTTATGTGATACAATTTTTTCTGTTCCTTTTTTTTGTCTTTCTATTTTTATTATTTTCTGTGTGATGCTATTGAGATAAGCTGTCCTCTGATCGTGGCCTTACGTGCCTAGTATTGATGTTGATTCTACAAAGCCATTGTTGATATGAAAATAATTTTTTAGTGAGTCTCCAATTTGTGAGCTAATCTCTGGGTAATTCACCACACCTTGATTAGAATATAAAAGAGGGTTGGTGCAACGCACAGCAAAAAAAGGGGGTGATGGCAGGTCTGGCAAAAATATTTCTTTATTGGGTGGACATAAAAACAGAAGGCTGCAACCTTCTACGCGTTTCGTGCAGACAAATTGCACTTTATCAAGAAGTGTATCAACATGGTATACATCCGGTATATATAGGGGCACAGTCTGCCGATTTTGGCGCCAAAAACTCTCTAATTGCAAACCTCAAGGATTTCATTTGTTGGATTAATACATTTATGTGGTGGCTGAAGCAGGTCTGTGCAATTTTTTCAACTATTTTTATGGACTTTTAATTGTTTGTTGTTTAAGTGGAACAATAATGGAAGTAACAGAGGATACAAATGTTGCAGTACCACTAATTTCTTATGCTTTCAACTGTGGGATGATTCCTCTAGGAAAGAAAGCACTTCGTGTTTTTGGAAAATGTGGTAGACATTGACACAAATATGTGCGCTGACCTAAAGATATATTTTCAGAGATTCGAAGAATTGCTTATTTACAAAACAAGGATTTGTGGGACATTGTAGCTACAGAAAACTACATTAAAATAAAAAGGATTCCAGGCTTAAGGTGAAAAAGGCCCCAACCTTTGGTTTTCCTGATAAGGACTTTTGAGGATCAGTGGGTACAAACCTCAATCACTGCTCATTCAGATTGATGGATCTAATATTGCAACAAAAATAAAAGAGAAAGATTCCATTGACATTCAGATTAAAGAACTACAAGAGAAATTGCGCCAGTTCCGAACATGAGAGGCTTCGCTAATTATGATAAATTCTGTCCAATACTGTTGAGGAAGCAGAACGTGAAATAATGATAAGGAAACAGAATAAGTACACCGCGATCGCATTGATTATGAGAAAAAACAATTTACAGATGGCAGAGAATTACACCCTGTTGTGGATCGTTCCTCTCAGAATACACCTAGAAACAACTCACTCAGATCAACACCTAATAAATCATATTAAAAGTGGTAATACTGACACTTAAGCGGTGACTCTGAATGCTCTGTGGAAAGTGTTACAC
This sequence comes from Ascaphus truei, assembly GCA_036426205.1. Taxonomy (NCBI): domain Eukaryota; kingdom Metazoa; phylum Chordata; class Amphibia; order Anura; family Ascaphidae; genus Ascaphus; species Ascaphus truei. Next base: position 34,797,516 of record CM071572.1, read on the forward strand.
ATTCTGTTTCTTCTTGTAAATATGGAAACAAGATCTAGTATGATTGCGAAACCACACACTCACCCGGACACAGTGGCCCATCTGATGTAACACCCTCAGGGGTGCACCTCAGGCTGGCAGATTGAATGACTCTACCATCCATGAGCAGTTCAAAAACGACATCTCTCCTTCAGAAAAAACAAAAGGGAACCGTAGGGGGAAAGAAAAGAGCCAGAGGGGGAAAAGAGCACAAAACAAAGAAAAGAAGAATTATTAAAATACTAACAATGTAATAATCTTTCTGGGATTGAATTAACCAAGTCGAGATTTCTCTCCTCATAAAGGCTTAAAATATGGCACCCTCAATGGGCATTGATCTTCTTTGGTACAGCTGTGGATGTACACAAGTATGTCCGCAAGTTAACATCTAAAAAATTCTTTCATCACAAAAGGAGGGGATAAATCTCTGACTGAGTCTTCTCTTGAGGATTATCCTCAAGTCGAACACTATTGATGTAATCAACACAACCTCTAGCCCCTTTGTCATTTCCCCACAAACGGTCACACTGATGATTCCTTTCAAGATATTTGTGCTTTAAGAGACCTGAATGATCTTACCGAACTAAGTATCATGTGGAGGATTCCCAGACTTACACATTGACAGACTGGGACTCAAACACTTAGAGAAAAATCATGTTTATCTATCCTGTGTGGAAATGGCCGCTTATCTGTCAATGTTGAAAGTTTGGTGATTCGTGACCCTAGGTTTTTGGCACATGGTTTTACTCATTTTCACGTATTATATGACAATTTGGATAGGGAGGAACTTTGGCCATCAAAACATTACAGAGTAATCCAATGTTGGTAATTAAAAATGCTGATAAAGGAGGGGCGGTGGTGGCTCATAGTAGGACAGACTATCTCGGGAAGCTTAACCGGCCACTTTGGGGATGAATCCTCCACTCTGAACTACCCACAGTATCCACACTCCAACCTTCTTTGAAGGAATTATGTAATCTTATAGATTTGGGTTCAGCAACACAAGTTCTCAACAAAAAGAGATTGGATTTTTGGTCAAATCCCCATCCCATTATCCCGTTTTCCACGGATCTCCCAAAGATCCACATAGACGTGTTGTCGACCCTCCGTCGTCCAATTGTCTCTAGCATTGATCTTTGTGGATGGCTTTCCCGTTATGTTAATGCCTATTTGCAACCTTTGTGAGGCCTTGCCTTCCTTCGTCCTTGACTCTGGTTATTTGTTGTACAATTACAGATAGTCCCATAAATCTGATTACCTGTGGGTAACTATGGGAATGTGGCATCCCTGTACAAACAATTATTGAGCACGACCTGGGGTTAGCAGCTGTTCGCGCCTTCATTGAATGTCCAGGAAGCTCTATGTTATAACCCACTTTATCACGGAATCTTATTCTTTTTCTTCTCACACACATGAATTTTTTCTTTTTGAGGCACCAATTTTATTTGCAACAACGGGGAACAGCAATGGGGACGTTTTTGCCCCCTCTTATTGCTAATCTGTTTTATGGGGTGGTGGGAGCGAACGTTTCATATACAAGCGCCACTAATAGATTTAGACACAATTTGTTTTTTTTTCAAACGTTTCATCGATGATTTGATTATAATTTGGCACGGAAGCACTGACACATTGAACATTTTTTGAATATGTTAACAATATGATCTTCTATTTCAATTTACCACCAACTTCATGCACACCACATCAGCTTCCTGGACATTCTACTTTATGTAGATGTGGACCAAAAAATTCAAACAGACACCTTTAGAAAAGTAATTCCAGAAATACAATTCTTAGGGCGGACAGTTGTTCACCCCAGATCGGTGATTACTGCATTCCCAAAGCCAGACCTCAGACTGAGAGGAACTTGTTCTACACTAGATGTTTCCTGACTCAGTCTGAGGCTCTCACCACTCGGTTTACTAGAAGGGTTACGACAAGGGAGGCTTGAATCCATAGTGGGAGAGTAAATGGAATGATAGCCAGAGATACACTACTTCCCACCAGGGAGTCAAGGACGAGGGATGTTAGTTCAAAAAAGTGTAAAGCTAGAAATAAAAATTGGGAAATACATCCCCCTTGTTCATTTCCCATACAGAAGGCCAGTCGCCAAGTAAATAATATAATCAACAAACATTGGGGTCTACTACGTATGGATCCCATCCTGGGGGAGTATACCAAAATGGGACCCAAATAGTGCTACAGGAAGGCTAAGACCATTGCCAATTAACTATCTCCGAGTGTCATCCCAGATATTAGGACCAATACAAACACAATTCAATACAAAGGCCTCCTTCAGTAGGTGCAATAACTTGCAATATTGTCGGTACATGAAACCTCCAGATTTTGTCTCTTCCACAGCCCCACATAGAACGCTTTCACATTAACAACTTCATTGAATTGCAACACATCTTTTGTGGTCTAATGTAGTAATTTGGCTGTGGGAAGAGATATGTCCGGAAGGACAAACAAGGTCCCTCAAGACTACGAATGCAAGACATTTTAGACTCATCAAGAGAGGAGACTTGGCGCACCCGAGTCTCCAAGCACTTCATAGAATGCGCCAAGGCGGGCCCCGAAAGCTTTTCATTTATGGGAATTGAGAGAATTTTACCCAAAATGAGGGGCGGCGATTGACACAAACGCTTAGATTGTAATTGGAATCATTCTGGATTTTCATGCTAACAAACCCTTTATCCCGATGGCAATTAACATGAATGGAGCATTAATCACTTTCTGAATAAATCTATGGTCGATTCTCTAGATAGTTATTAGTGTGCATATCTTACTCACATGCTCCAAGGTCACGATGTGTAACATTAGGTGCATCCACTGTAACAATTTTTGTGTCCTCTGTATTTGCCAAGTCAAATCTAGAATGTGTCAAAGAATGTTTGGACCTGAAATATTATGGGGGCAATTATCAGCACCTTGTCCTCCACACTCCCCTTATTGGATAAAAGAACTGAATAAGTGTTAATGTATGTAACTTTTCTCCTTACACACAGTTTAAGAAAAATCTTAGAAACAGAATATATGTATTTTCCATTTATTATGTCATCCTTTGTTCTTCTGGAAGGCTGCTTATATGTTTTTAATATAGGTATATAAGTTAGAATTTATACAATAATGTGTATACTATGTTCTGATTCTATGTATATCGTTTTGTTTTTAAAGGTCACATTCAATTGTTGTTTTGTATAGGCGATGTGCGTCTGCCATTTGGCCCCACATACACTGGATGCATACACTTTAGAATATTTAGTATTTTCCCCCATCCCTACTTCCCCTCTTTTCCAATTAATTTTTCCTTCCTTTTCCTTCCTCCCGCTTTTTTTCTTATTTTTCTCTTTCTTCTTCTTGTTTTCTCTCTTCTTTCTTTTCATCCACCCCCACTCTTTTCCTTTCCTTTCCCTTCTCTTCCTTCCCCCCCCCTCCCCCCTTTTTCTATCCTTCCTCTCTTTCGTTTTCTTTCTTCTTACTCCTTTCCCCTTTCCCCTCCGTCCCCCCCCTCCTTCTTTCCCTTCTCCTCTTCCCCCCAACTATTTCTCTTCTTTTATTTTCTTTCTCCCATTATTATCTTTCCCTTTCCCTTTCCTTCTCGTCTCTCCCTTTTCTTCTTTTCTACGTCTCTTTTGTTCTTTTCCTCTTACCCATCTATTCTTTTTCTTCTTATCCTTTTTCTTTCCCCTCCCCTTTTTTCCCCTTCCCCCCCCCCCTCCCTACCTTCCTCTTGTTTTTTTCCCCCCTCTGCACTTTGGATATTTGATGTGAGTGTCAAATTTTTACAGGCATCTCCATCAACATCCTCACTATGTGTGTGGGGTTTATTATTTTCTCCAGTCACCAACGGCATGGGGACGCATGCCGCGAGCAAATAGTACTCTGTGGGCATTGCCCTTGTGATCCTGACTGCTTCAAGACATACTTAGCTCTGCGCATGCGCGGAGCGAACGTGGCTAGCATGAGGCGCATCTCGCGAGATTTGCCCTCCATTGCAGTCGGTGCGTGTCACAGAGCTGGGTGTTTGGAGGCGGCTCTCCTGCGAATGCCAACAGGTATTTAGCCATCCCACATGCCCTAACAGATATACACTAATTGTTTAAGCAGTGTAAGGGGCTTGAGGTTTGCAATTAGAGAGTTTTTGGCCGCCAAAATCGCCAGACTGTCCCCTATATAATCCGGATGTATACCATGTTGATACCTTCTTGATAAAGTGCAATTTGTCTGCACGAAACGCGTAGAAGGTTGCAGCCTTCTGTTTTTATGTCCACCCATTAAAAAATATTTTTGCCAACCTGCCATCACCCCCTTTTTTTTGCTGTGCGTTGCACCAACCCATTTGCACTGGATTTCTCCCTACTGGCAACTGCACGCAGATTGAGAAGGACTACTGGTGACACTATCGTGAGTACTTACCTGGGGCCAGCCCAATGAGGTTAGGGGGGGTGTCTTTGTGCATTTACCCCTGCCTTCAGGGCAACTGGAGCTCTTTAAAAGGTTTTATATCTCATGTCCCAGAAGTGTCCCCCTCATATACTTAGAACAATGGGATTCCATGCTTGAGCACCAATCACCTTTACTGTATAGAATATAAAAGAGCCTAAGAGACACATTAATTCCTAACAACCGTGGAACAAATAAATGTATAACACTTTTCGTGTTAACATATGCTTATAGGGATAGGCCTCCCGTTTAGAAATATAAAAACCCGATTCCACATTTTATCTTTGTGTTCAATGTCTTAACATTAGAATTTTCGAGCAGTAATTTGCTCTCGGCTTCTCGGTGGAGCTTAATGTCCTATGTATCTATAAACAAGAAAAAAACTGCCCTTCTAAGTTTTTGGGCTGAGGCCCCCTCACCCATCGCCGGGTTACTCAATCCGTGTGTACACCAGTTTCATCCGCCGATCAATTGTAGCAAACCGGCACCCAAGAAGCACGCAGCAGACCCCAAACCATATATTAAACAGTCCCAGTAATAGATTGGAAAAAGTATACAGGGAGACAGGGAGAAAAGTGGAAAAAGAGAAATCAAATGTAGCTAGACATCTGGGATATCTTTCCCTTGGTTGCCATGGGGTCGCTGAATCGCCGGTCAAGGAGATGGCTGCTGACTCACCAAGAGTCCCTCAAAGCCGCCGTCGGTCTTGAATCTTTTATCTCCGGGCAACCGTGCCCTCAGCCGATTTATCGGCATTCATGTTATCTTCTCGTGGTCGTCGGTGCTGGCCCGAGCCCTCCCTAGGAGTCAGACCCAGCGCCGACAGAAAAGATACTGATTCCTCAGGGTAAAAGGAGGGAGACCTCTCTGCCTTCATGGTTTACCCCCAAGCGAAACAGAAAAGCCCACCGGAATCGATTACCCTTTTCCTGGAGCACCGCCGTCGCTGGACGCAACCTTCTCCTCTCAATTGTCACCCTGGACAGTTCCTGGAAGATCTGGATGGAATTGTTTTCAAATTGAATTGAGACACTGTTTCTGCAGCCTTTTATATGCCTTTCCTTGGTTGCATATTGGTGGAGTCTTAAGATCACATCTCTGCTTCTTTTGGGGTCTTCAAATCTCGGTCCTAGGGTTCTCCGTGCTCTATCCATCAGAAGATCGCCATTTTGTAACTGGGAGTCAATTGACGTAAACAGTCTCTTAAGGTATGGCTGGAGGGCTTCTGTGGAGACCGACTGTGGAGACCGTAAATTCTGCCTTCGCTCCGTTTTCCAGATCATCTATATCATCCCTCATGACTCTTGTCTCTTCATTGAGCCACAGGACCTCGTCGTCCGTATTTACCTGATTTTGTAAAGAAATGTCCATTTTATTTTCAAGCTTCGTACTTCTTTTAGCCAATAAAGAAACTTCTGTTTTAAATTCCTTTACAGCTCTATCCAGAGCTGACTGAAAGCCCGCTTGCATTTCTCTGAGCATGTTCTGGAGGTCCTGTTTGGTAATTACTGGGTCTCCCTCTTCCATACTCTCTGTCAGGGACAGCTCTCCCCACTGCCTCCTCCTCTGCTGTGGCCCTCTCTGCCGAGTTTCTAAGGGTGGCTGTAAGAGATGTGTGCAGAGGTATGCAATGGAGACCGTTTTTAAGGTGAAATTAAAATAAGGCTTTATTGCGCCTGTCCCTTTTAACACAGCAAAACATATGAAAACAACGAACGCCTATCCCTGTTTAAGGGCTAATTTACTTCCCCAGTCCCTTTCTCCAGGGCTAGTGGGATAATCCCATTACCACCCTATTCCCCAAAGTCTTAAGAGATACCTTAAAGCAGGTGGCCCTTCATGTCAGTCTCTGGTAGGTTCCTGGGTCCCCTGTGTCCAGGAATATAGGTCTTTGGGTGTCTTGATCTCAGCAGAGCTTTTCTGCTCAAGACCTCTTTCCTCTTGTCAGCACCCTTGTGTACTGAGGAAAATCTCCCTTCCTGTCTCAGAGGCAGGCTTTTTCTGACACCTCTAATCAGCCAGGTGGTGTTGGTTAATTGTCTACCAGCAGTTAACCACCACACTGCTGGATTAGAGGCACATTTTTGAACAGGGATAAGTCCCCTGTTACAGTGGCCCTTCTGTCAAACATGTCCCCCTCAGGTCCAGCAACTTGTCTCTCACTTCCCTGGCTGTTGTTGCAGCCGCGCGCTCCTGTGCGCTCAGCGGCGCCATCTTTATTCCTCCTCTCCCGCCACGGGCAGGCAGCAGAGAGAAGATCTGGCGACCCCGGCTTTGGCATTTTCTTTTGCGCCGTCCCCTGGTGCAATGTCTCGCGGGGCTGATCGGAGCGGCGACCAGGGGTTATAATGTTTTCTAACGGCGGAGTGCACGGAACTTCCCTAGCTTGCGTGCATCTACGATGATGTCACGCGCGTTCCCCCATCAACTTCATTTTTAATACTATACTTCAATCCAGAAACTGATGTTTAATCAAATGGTTATTTTTTGAGGGTAAAGTTTGTGTTTGTGTGTGTGTCAATTATTTAAAAAAAAAAAACATCTGTAAACCTGCTAGTAGCCAAGCCAAATAAAGACAAGATTTTTGAAGACTGCTGCTCTGGGCTTCATAGGCTCTGATTCAGTGTACTGTAGTGGGGGGGGGGGGGGCCCAATCTAGCGTGAACTGTCATTGACTTGAATTGGTAGCAGGACTTGCAAGAAGCTGGGTCCCTGGGCTCCCAAGTTATTTTACCAGGAACTTGTGTTCATGTCAACTGTATAACCCTTGATGATAGGCCTATGTGTAGGATATTATTCTCTCTTTCTCAAAGCTGATTGGATGCAAGGATTTCATGCTAAATTTATAATTGGAGTCACGTTTTTTTAAGCATTTGAAGGAAAAGCATAGATTAAAATAAATGTGTATCGGGCTCAAATAATGGCTGTTTTGATGTTACAATATACCCAAGAGTCATTTGGAGCATACAATTCAGACTTTGAGGCTTATTCAGCAAGTTTGAGAGTGCCGATTCGGCATTGCCCAGGACATACTTTGAAATCGAGAGAGAACTCTCAATGTATTACTTCCTGGTAAAACATTTTATAAATACATTGCCGCACGGAAACTCCCAATGACTCGATTGGGAGTTTCTATGTGATACTACCGATTTGGCACTGTTGCACGTTTATTGAGTAAGCCCCTTTAAGTCAATATATGTTATACCTGCACATATGCTGAAATATGTGAAGCAGTTATTTGGACCAATAAGAGTTTTGAAGAGCTGTGTTTTTTTTTTTTTTTTTTAAGCTGGAGTAAACCTATGACAAACTTAATTCAAATATATAAAACTTGAGATGTATAGATGGCTAAATATAACTTTTTACATTATTGTTTATTTTTAAAGCGCCAACATATTCTGCAGTGCGGTACACTGGGGGTATAGAGTGACATCAATTACATAAACCGAGTGGAATACAAATAAGGGTAAACATGCACAAAGATACAGAAGGTAATAAGGGCCCTGTTCCTGAGAGCTTACAATCTAGACGGAATAAGGGGCAATGTTGAAACAGAAGGCAAAGTGGCTGCTCATTGTGGGATGGAGTTGGCGGGGGTTGATGTTAGGAGTGTGCCACATAGGATTCCTTAAATAGTTTTCAGAGTTTTTTTGAATGTCTGAAAACTGGGGGGGGAGAATCTGATGGTATGTGGTAAGGAATTCCAGGGGGGGGGGGGGAGAAAGAGGAAAAGTTTTGTAGGTGGGAGAGGCGGTAATACGTTGAGAGCTTTGCAAGTCAGAACTAGGGTTTATAATGTTAATTCTAGAGGATATGGGAAGCCAGTGTAGGGATTTGCATAGTGGAGTAGCAGAACTGGAACGGTGAGTGAGGTAGACTAGTCTGGCAGCAACATTTTGGATTGATTGAAGTTGGAACAGGTGGACGAGGGGAATGCCAACTAGGTTGCAGTAGTCTAGGTGGGATAGGGTGAGTGAATTATGACTTTAGTTGAGAGAAAAGGGTGTATCCTAGCAATATTTCAGAGGTGGAGACAGCAGGATTTAGGCCGCGCTTATAGTGACGGCGATGTCGCCGAAAACAAATACATTGCCGCCACCGCGTGCGCTTATAGTGCGTGCAACGGCGTCAAAGCGACGGAGCGACTGTGCCGTCGCGGAAACTGGAAGCCGGCAAAATTTGATTTTTCAAGGGCTGTCGCGTCACGTGTCGGCCCTTGAACAAATCTAATTGCCGGAAACCCGCGACCCCGCCACCTGGCGAAACATAACTTTCGCCGGTGGCGACGGGTGACGTCAACCGCCGTGTCGCCGACGGCACTATAGGCACGGCCTTACTCTGGGCCTGAATGTGAGGAATGAAGGAGAGCAGAGTAAAAGATGACCCCTAGTCAGCAGGTTTGGTGCGTTGATAAGATTGTGGTATTAACCATGTGAGAGTTTGGCTGTAGGGGGTGACAGTGGAAGGGGGGAAGATTATTAATTCTGTTTTGGACATGTTAAGATTCAGGTAACGGTGTCACATCCTGGAGGAGATTGCAGAGAGACAGTTGGTGACACAGGACAGGGGAGAAGTCGGGTGAGGATTAGATTTGGTAGATGTGGGTGTCATCAGCATAGAGATACAATATTTTGTCTTTCAGTATTAGTTCACCAAGAGAAGAGAGAGAGTGAAAAGAGCAGAGGGCCCAGGGCAAAGCAATGTGGAATGCCGCCAGGAAGAGGAGAATATGCCAGAGAAGGACACATACCAATGACCAATTGATAAAAGCATGGTTATGCAGACAACAATAAGTTGGGTAGTACTGATTTATTTTTTCTTCTCCCCTTTCTCAAAATGTAATAGAATCATGTCGATCTGACGGTTCCAAAAACTGAGCAAAATAGGTCTAGTGTCAGCTTTGGGTAGGTGATCAAAAATTGCAGTTTTTTGGGGGGGCAGTAGCCAGGTATCTGAGTGTAGTGAATAGGTAATTGGCTGTGAATTACATTTTTGCATGCTCGCTTACATACAATACACTGCTGCTATTACAAATAACACAGACATATTGCTGCGGTAAAAAGCCCATTATTACTTCTGATATGTCTTTAGTGATGGAACAATAAATAAGTTGGGGAGGCAGTACAGCTACGTTAAATGACAATTGGTATTACTTTTTTACTGCCAAAGACTTCAATGGAGTTTCAGTGAGTTTTATTTAAAAAAAAAAAAAAAATTTAAATCATTTTAATTTCCCATTAAAATGCCGTTTATGGGGATCTAGAACCAAAAGGTCTGTTCTTAGAGAAATGTTAGCAAAAATGTGTTTGAATTGGTGCTCCTAATGTCAACGTGAAAGTGCAAATAAAATAAGTTACAAAATATTCAATATAAAGTGAATAAATGCAAAATGTCATAAATAACACTGGAGTGAATATAAAACAATTTTATATTGATGCAGCGGCTGTTATTCGAACACATCACGGCGCCGATTTTGAGTTCTCTGCTGTTCCCCATGCAGGATGAACGCGGCCAATCGCCCCAGGCACCCGCGCTTATCGCGGATGTTTCGTTTGAATGTCATGGATTCTGTTTCTTCGTTTGCAATAAAATGGATGAATTGTAATGTGTACTGTACTGTGCAACTGTGTCAATTTCATGTTTTTAAAAGCCAAAACACTTAAATACGGGTTTTCTGCACTCGCCGCACTCGCATCTTAGTGCGGGAAGGCTGGAATTCATCCCGCGGTTTCAAATCGGGATTCCGATGAACATGACGCGTGAAGTGTTCGAATAACTGCCGCTGCATCAGTATACACTCTCTCACACAAGTGACTAAAACAATATATGCAAGCGACTGAAAAAAGTATACTGTAAATGAAGGAGACCTGCACCCAAACCCTTAAGTTAGGGACTGTTCCTAGATGCACAAAGTTGTCTTCCAAGGTCAGGGCAGCGTAGGACAGCACCATAGAAACAATACAACATACACAAAAATAGTGTAAAATTGTATAGATCCGTGGTTTGAGTAATTCAGCAGCTAATGAGTGCTTATTTGCAAAATCATATCTAAGTGTATAGAATCAGGATTTCATCATTATAGCACATCCTAATGAACAAAGGTAATCTCAAAGACAAAAGAGTGCACAATAGTATAGGGGTACACCATTCTTTTTATAAATCCCAATAGAAAACCTTAAGATGTTGTGCTTACAAGATATACAATCTTTAAGCGCATGGATAAAAACGGAGTATAATGTCCTTGGTGTCGCGCACTCTGGTTCCTTGTGTCGTTTCCGGTATCCACAGCCCGGGAACATGGAAATCACATCTCCTCTCTCTCTTTGGATGCCAGGACTCTATGCATTTCACTGGCTATCAGCTTCCTCTGACGTCCGTGACTCATGAGGAAGCTGATAGGTTGAGAAATGTGTTGATTCCTCAAATCCAGAAAGAGAGGAACGCAAGACGTGAGTTCCGTGTTCCCAGGCGGTGCATACCGGAAGCGACACAAGGAACCAGAGTGCGTGATGCGGTGAGGCTTGCAAACGTCTGTTAATGAAGGAGATTATACGTACTCCGTTTTTATCTATGCGCTTAAACCAGGGGTTCGCAAACTTTTGGAGCTGTGCCCCCCAGTACTTGCGCCCCCCTTACATTTTTTGCTGGCATCAAATGAAGCTGCAGGATCACGTGATGTCATGTGACCCCACAGCGTCATTTGACACCGCGTTGCCATTGCGACGCGTCACACCAAGCCTCTGAATCTCGGTAAATTGAGTTGCAGAGGCCTCGTGCGGTCCCTCATTTTATTTAAATGCCTTGGGGAAGCGTGCAGGGCCTCTTCAACCGCTGATTCCATCCAGAAAAATCTTGTGCACCCCTGCTTAAAGAATGTGCATTTTGTAAGCACAAAATCTTAAGGTTTTTTTTTTTTTTAAATTGGTTTAATAAAAATGGTGTCCTCATACTATTGTGCCCTTTTTTTCTTTGAGGTTACCTCTGTTCATTAGGAGCAGCGCGAGGCCTCTGAAAACTCACTTACCAGGACTTGCATCCATGCGTCTCCATGGCGACTGGCGTCAAATGACGGCGCGGGTTTATGTGACGTGACATCACATGACACTGCAGCGTCATTTGATGCTGCATTCAAGGTAAGGGGTGTGGTGGGGTTGCGATCCAGGGGCAGAGCAGGCAGGGTGGGAGCAGCCGAGGAAGTCTGCACACCCTGCATTAGGAAATGCAATCATGAAGAAATCCTGATTCTATACGCTTGTATATGATTTTGCAAATGTGAGTAGGCCCTCACTAGCTGCTGAATAACTCAAACCACGGGTCCATACAATTTTGCACTATTTTCGTGTTTTTTTTTTCTATTGTGCCGTCCTTAGTAGAGAAATGTTAGCCTCAATGTAAACCCCCATATAACATGGGAATCTGTGGTGTGGCTTCAGATGGCTAAAATGTGATTGCTTGAGTTACACATTACAGCTACCCAGTGTGCCTAGAGAAAGCACAGCCGTGATGAAAGATGCCTGTGGAAAATTAGGACCAACACCATGAACTCTTCTTTCAAAACTTGCCTGTTGCAGTGAAATCATAGTAGCTTAATGCTGCTCCTATTCCAGGGTATAAACTGCGCTCTGAAACGACTTTAGTGTTATGACCCTAAAAGGATAGGGGAAAAACTGACTGCCGAGTACAGCAATATACATCATGTTGGATTGTTTAAAAACGTGTAGGAACGTATCCAACTAATATTTCATAGAAAAGTCTTTTGTTTTTCTTGAGCTTGGGGACATATAGTACAAGATGCATTTTCATGTTGCACCGATTTTTTCATATCCTATTACTTTAATTCTGCATTTACACGCCTGGAAACAGCTACTGTGCTTAAATTGACATACAAAAATATTCATACCCTTTAGCGTTAAATGCTAGAATCCCCAATTTATGCTTTCTTAAGAGTAATTTGATTTCGTTTCAGTATATTTATTTGTACATTTCTCTTTACTACAGTGTGAATGCGACTGAAGATATTCTCCAAGATACCTATATTTGAACGGGAAGGCGGCAAAGAAAACAACTCCAGCAAGATGTTTCTACAGTCATGCCAAAATAAATGATTGCTTGTTTTACTCCACAAATGGCAACAACGGAAATATTGGCTTAAACTCCTGTATTCCCAGAAACCACCCCATCCCCCTGCACAAGCCGCACTGTTTGCACCCTCCTACCAGCCTCAAAACACTTCTACAAACCAATAGCAACCACTGGTACCAGCCAGTAACAATCAGCCGTATGATAAAAGGGGGCCAGTCCTGTGCCATTCAAGGAGCCTCCCTATTAACCAATGAATAGGCGGCAGCATGTTAAACCAGGGGGCTGATTAACATATTGGGCAGGCTGTCCTCTCTCTATCCAATCACAACACGGAAGGTTTGGCAGCTGAGGGGGGGCGGTTTAGATTTCCTAAAAGACAGCTCCTAGCTCAAACCAACATCAAGCAAGAGCGTCGCCTCCGCCAATTGAAAAGCCGGACTGTAGTTATTCCCGCCCTACTGTAGTTCGTATTTAATTCTCGGGTTGTGATAATTGTGTTTCATTCCTCAGAGTCGCGCGAGTTGCTCTCTTCAGGGGGATTTATTTGTCTCTTCCGCCTCCCATTTTCGTTTTTTTTTTCTTCCCAGAAGCAAAACGTTTTTTATTTTTTAAAGTACAATCTTATACCTCAAGAATATGGCTGATACCGACGTTGACACTACCACCACCGAGACCCCTGTCACCAAGGTAATGTGCTGCGGGCGCTGTTCCTCCTGACACCTTTTCTTCCATTGTTCGTGGCGGGTTTCTTTGTCCTCCGAACATGCGGCTTCAGGTCTCGGGACAAGTGACCGTCTTTGGGGGTTCCTGAAGTTCCACACATTTACCAGAGGTCCCGAGACCCCATAGAAAGCAGCAACCTGTTTCCAATTATCTTGTATTTTTCTAAAGTTATCCCGTGGCCAACGCAGGGACATGTCAGCGCCAGGCGGTGTGACTAGACCGAGTGGTGTCATTGCGATGTCGCGGAACCTTTCTGTTGCATGCACGGTCTCTTTGTCTGATTTTTTTAATTTGTTTTTTATTTTATTTAACACGTTTGTGATTGTATTTTTGCGTTGTTTACCTCAGACTCCCGCGCATTATACTTACCTTCTTGTACCTGGCAATCCTTTTACCCCTGGCTGTGTTAGTTAACATACGGGAGCCCTATTTTAACGTTTATTTACGAAGATAAATGTACAATCCCTGAATGATTCCACCAATAATATGCAACGGGTTGGCAGAATATAGACACGAGCTTTCGTGTGGTGATATCCTAAATAAATAAAGATGTATGCATACAACCTAACCCTTTGGGGGGTTTGACGCGCTAAATTAGCTTGATTTATTCATCGTTTGCCGGGTACGTTAACGAGAAGGTTTGGTTGAAGTTCCTATTCCCGCGTGTTTGATTTTTATAGTTTAGCGTCTTTTCTCTTCTCCCCCCTCCCTCACACTCGGAGTCTGCCACCTGCGCTGGCTCCGTTCCAGGCATCGGTTAGTTAGAGCTGAGTTCAAAGGGCGCCAGGGAATCGGCGGGAAGGGGGCGCGCGCGAGGACCTGGAAAGTGCGGGACTGGGTTTGCGCGCGTGCACAGCTGGGCGCGAACTGGCAGATGGAGCGAGGCTCCTTTGTCTCCCGCCGCCGCGGCTACACGAGCGCGCGCATGACAGATGTTCGCTGCCTGGGTGGCGCGCGCTTTGTTGACGCGCAGCGTTGATATAGGCCACTCGCTGCTTTCCCCAGCGTTTATTCTTCTTTATTTTATATTTTTATCCGCCGCTATCTTTATTTTTATTGTTTTGATATTTCGTGTTTTACAAATGTTTAGACTTTACTGTGTTTTTATCCATAACTAAGATGCGACGGTTGCAGTAATGTTGGGTGAAGATAAACGGTTCGTTGTTAATCGCAATTTTATTTCCATTAATGATTTATTTATATATATATATTTTTATATATTCTCGTTTTTTTTTTTTTTTTTTTTTAAGGATCTTAAGGAAAAGAAAGAAGTTGTAGAGGAGAAAGAGGAGAAGAAGGAAAAGGACAAGGCTGAGAATGGAGGCGGTGATGCTCCATCAAACGGAACTGCTGTGGGTGTCTCTCCTTGTCTGCCTGATGTGTTGATTTTTGATCTGCACTCCCAACAGCAAGTGGTATTTCTTGAATCTAAACATTTCTATCCTTGCCTTCATAGGAGGCGAATGGTGCCGATCACAGCGAGGAGAATGCAGAAGATCCAGAGGAAGATGAGGACGAAGGTATTTTAACATCTCATGAAGTATAAAGTCTTTTCTAGTGGTGGTTGTGCTGAGTGAAGTGTCTAAATATATTTATATATGTATTTTTCTGTTTTAACCAGTTGAAGGAGAGGGTGATGGGGAAGATGATGAGGAGGGAGAAGGAGATGAGGCTGAGGAGAAAGAAAAGAAAGATGACCATCCTGTAAAACGTGCTGCTGAGGAGGAGGCGATTAAGGTTTGTGGTTCTAGCAATTGTTAACCCTGAATGTACCATCTGCTGTCTGCAAATATATCCAAGTCTTCCACAATAACTAAAATCCTTTTTTGCTTTGCAGGAAAAAGTTGAACCTAAAAAACAGAAGACAGAAAATGGAGACTCCAAAGAAGTGAAAGAGTCCAAAGAAGTGAAAGAGTCAGCTTAATTCCCTTTTCTGATATTTTATAGCTTAAGTGACATGGTTGACTTTAAATTGTAGAGAATGTGCTTTATATCTGTACATTTTACAGAATTACTTTTTATATACTGTAAACCCACATGCACTAGAGACCTGTAACATCACAGCAAGATAGCTAAGGTTTTTGTAAAATGTTATTTATTGGTGCTTGTTTGTACTGGTTGACTGCTACAATAAAATATCTTGACTTTTGTTTTAAGTGGTGGTGTAGCTTTGCTTTTGTACATCCTTGAAGCACATGTCTTTTTAATCCTAGTACAGCCATGTGTATTCTTAAGTAAAGCTGCCTTCCTGTAATATAATGGTGTTTAGGATAGAAGGTTCATATGCAATGAAGGCCAAAGATATGGGTCGTCTTTAGCCAGGTTAACCTGGGTCATTCTGTATAGATCTTTGGACTCAAATTTTGTTGCGGTTTGGTATATAGTTGTGGTGCAAACAAGGTTTGGCTATTGCAAAGTTCAATATGTAAATTTCTCTGTATCCGAATGTGCTATCAAAGTGTGTTTTGCAGAAATTTTGAGGCAGGGGCATTGACAGATCAGTCTTCATATCATTTGACTAGGTTAAAAAAAACTATACCTCATTCAGTTGATGCTTCACCACTACTTTGTATATTCAGGTTAAGTACTATAAATAAATTTTTCTTTTATAATAAATGACTCATTTGTGTATCATTTAAATAAAACTTGTTTATAAATCCATAGGTTTCATATTTCTAGAAACTGGTGATTTTATATGCGGCGAGCCTCAAGGCAGCGGGCAATCCCTTCAACCTGTAAGACAGCGGTTTACAAGTAATGCTTGTGAAAACAAGAAGTACAATTTGCTGAAAAGTGACTATTTACAGTTACATTTTAGAGGAACGTTCTAACAATTTTCTACTCATAGATATGAAGTAAGGGTCTCTGGAGCTTAACTGTTTTCAGCTCTGGGGATCCCAGCCCCCAAATGGGACGACTACCTGCATCTTATGGTCTGTTGCAGTGTTTTTCAATCAGGTTCCCTGCAATTTTCTGGTAATTTGAAAAAATTATATCAAATAAAGAAGAATTTATAATGCATCTGATTGCTGTTGCTTTTAGAGATGGTTGGGGGTTCCTCCAGAATTTCACTTGGGGTTTTTAACCAAAAATTTTTTTGTAAACCTCTGGTCTATCGGTTTCCATGCTGATAGACATTTATACTTCCCAGAGTTTTCACTCAGCCAGGTGGTCCCTGCATCTGAAATTAACATTGGTCAGCTGCGGAAACCACCTGCTTCATACTTCGACAAACATCCTAGGCTGAACCATACCTTTTCATTCTATGACACTAGGTGTTCGGCAAAAATTTTTTGGCAACACAGGCTCGCCACTTTCTAATCAAAGTGTGTGGCCATCTATGTACATGACACTTAACAGCAGTAATACACATGACAATAATATAACACAATGAGTTGAGGCATTAACGTTCAAGGAAAAAACTGGCCCAAAGAGCTTACAATCTAAGGGAAGAAAGTACAGAGGCGAGTGTTCTGGTAAGTGAATCTGCAAAGGGTCAAGGTTAAAGGTGGATAGATAGGGGACTAGTCTGATACTGGTGGGTAAGGGTATTTGAGTTGTGGGGTAGTGAGGTTTTAGACAGGAGAGAAATTTAGATATAAATGGGGTGGACAAGATATCCTTGAGCTGAATGTAAGTTTGGGTAGTGTATGAGAAATTGGGGCTGAGATGTGAGGAGGGGTAGAAGAGTGGCCTTAAAAGTGAAAATTTTGTGTGCAATGAGATTTGATAGGAATCCAGGAGAGGTTTCAGGAGAGAATGCTGAGACAGATGTAGGAGAGTCAATTTATAGCAGCAGTGTTTAGGATAGATTGAAGAAAGGGGGCGGGGCAGGTAGACGAGACAGTTGAGATAGCCTGTGTAGTTTAAGCAGTAGAGCAACAATAAAGGGTGTATGCAATGTAAGGCCCGTAATATAGTGGGCCCGCGCCTGTGCGAATGCTCGTACATGTGACGCACACTTTTTGTGTGTTCAGTACGTTGTTGCTATGAGTAACAGGCTTGGAAGGTATTGTGTGTGTAAAATTAAAAAAAAAAAAAGATATGCTGTGAGAATAAATTATTAATATTGTGAACACCATACATACATATACATTGCGGCACGAATACTTAGTTTTCGGAGTCTTCACCGCTATCGCCTGGCTCCACGCTCACTGCTGTGCGTGTGCGGCCCTAGCATACAATGGCTGGCTAACCACAGCCAACTAGAACTGCGTGCGCCCACTATATTACAGGCCTTACAGAGGAAAAAATGGGTTTTAGCTACAATGTGAAGGTGAGGGAGGAGTCAAATGTGACACCTAGGCAGCGTGTTTGTGATACTGCATATGTGATGTGCTGCTAACTAATGTAGAAGGGGGCAATAGGGCTGGGCTTTAATTTATGGCATTAATTCAAATGTGGGGGCAAGCCCTGGAATTTGTATTAAAAACTTATGTCAAACATGGAGCACTTTAACAGTGCTTGACTTTACATACAATAACATAAATTATGGCAATTCAGGGTGTATTAATCAACCTCCAATATAAAAGTACTGCAGCCTGAAAAACTCACTGATTGTCCAAATCCATCAAACAGATAATAAAAACAATAGTTCTCTGGTGCTGGTCTGAAGATGGTGGAAGGCCATCCAGAATGATATCGTGGAGAGACAGACTGGTCTGTACAACAGGTGTAATGGGTTGACAAGTAATTTTGTGTCATCAACATAGTGGTGATATTGATCCCAGGGAAGACCCCTGGGTTACACCCACAGATTTAGTGGAGGTGTTTGCAAATGAGACACCATATGGTGAGTAATTCTGTCCAATAGACTTGGAGTACCACATTGTAGCCTATTTTTTATACTCCATTTTACAGTTTGAAAGTATTGTCACATATTTTATAGATGTGCCATTTCTGCATGGGACACAGAATTGATAACTTGTAGCATGTGAACACAATACAGAGAAGATTTGGAACATCGCCTACACATCTAAAGTTTTTCATTGTAAATATCAACAGTACAGCCATACCAATTAAATAACAATCTAGACTGAGAATAGAAAAAAAAAAAAAAAGGATTGGTGCACTTGTTATAAAAACAATCCACTATTCTCATCAATAAAGTCTTGATGAAAAACGCTATATTTCAAGTTGTAATAAATGGACTTTGCACCAACTTCTATGTATCAAGCAAGAGGTTCCAAAAACGTGGACAGTCATTTTGCATCCACACGCTTTGAATCAAGGTTTAGAGCCTTATTCTATAGGGTGACCAGATTTTGAAAATGAAAAACTGGGACACATTTTATTTATTGTAGTACACTTATAGTGTGTGTGTGTGTGTGTGTGTGTGTGTGTGTGTGTGTGTGGTGGTGGTGTGGTGTGTCGTGTAGCGGGTGTGTGGGTGTGGTGGTGCTGTTGTGTGTGCTGTGATGGGTCTAGTCTCACTAATCGAACAAAATCAATTCCAGAGGTGAATGATCTATGAAACCCATTAACCAGGAAGCCCCTCTCTCACAATTTCAAAAGCAAAAGCACAATCCGCCTGGGATCTTTACCTGATCAGCAGTCCCTCAACAGTTATATACTGGGGGAGGTGTCCCTACCTGTCTTCCGATGGCTCCCGTGTGAAACTTGAGTAACAGATCTGGGAACGGAAAGACGGTGTAAGGAGTGTATTTTGGTGTTGGATAATAACGGGCAGATAGATAGAGACATAGAGGGTGAGATGGAACTTGAGGGAGAGAGGAGGGAGACGAGAGAGAAAGGGAGGGAGATGGGGCAAGAGAGAGGGGAAGACGAGGAGAGAGGGAGAACGCGGGATGAGAGATGGAGAGAGGGAGTAGACAAGGGGGAGGGAGAGACAGGGGGGAGGGAGGGAGAGAGACAGGGAGGGAGGGAGAGACAGACAGGGAGGAGGAGAGAAAGGGAAGGGGAGTATGATTAAGGGACGGGGGCGAGTGCCGAGTTTCAGAGAGGGAGAGAAAGGCGAGATTGGTCCAGGGGGAAGGAGAGAATTAGGCTTCAGGGGCGAGGGATGAGCGGAGAGAATATGGGTTAGGGGGGGAGGAAGGGAGGGGGAGGTTAGGGCTGGGATGCCAGTGAGGGAGGGGGAGAGAAAGGGGAAGGGGGAGGCGGGGAGAGAAAGGGCAGGGGATGGGAGGGGGGAGAGAAAGGTGTATCGGCGATTGAGGGGGTAGCAGAGAAATGAGAAAGGGTACCTGCGTGGACGGGAGGGGGGGGGAAAAAAGGGAAATGGGGGGGGAGGGGGGGTAGAGAAAGGAGGCCGGGGGAGAGAAGGAGACGAGAGAGAAAGGGAGGGGGGGAGGGAATACAGGGATTTCTGGGAGGCGAGAGAAAGAGGAAGGGGGCGGAGCGGGAGGGCCGGGGAGAGAAGAAAGGGAGGGGGGGATGGAGAGGGGGGATAGAGAAAGGGAGGGGACGAGTAAAGGTGAGGGGGAGGGAGAGAATAGGGAGGGGGGAGGGGGGAGAGGAAGGTGAGAGCAGAGAACAGGGAGGGAGGGAGGGGGGAGGTGAGAGGGAGAAGGCGAGGGGATGGGGAGGGGGGGGGGGGGAGGAGAAGACAAGCGGAGGTAGACAGGGAGGGTGAGGGAGACACACACCCAATGAGGACACAAACACACTGATGACACACACCCACTGAGACACACACAAGAAACCCAAACCACTGATAACAAAACCCAACACCCACCCAACCCACTGATACACCCCCACCCCCACCCACTGATACCCACACCCACTCACATACCCACACCCACTGATACCCCACACCCACTCACACCCCCCACCACTGAACCCACACCCACTCACATACCACCACCCACTGATCCCACACCCACTCACACACGCCCACCCACTGATACCCACACACAAGGATAATACAAAAAAACACCAACAGGAAAACAACAAAAAAAAAAAACGGAAACAATAAGACCAAAAACAACAAAAAAACAAAAAAAAACAACCAAACAAACGGAAAATAAAGGAGAAAAAACAAAAAAAAACTGATAACAAAACCACGATAAAAAAAACATGAGACAAAGAAAACACAAACACAAACCAAAAAACACAAAAACAAAAAGCAAACACCACACAACACAACAACCACACACACACACACACACTGATACACACACACACACACGCACTGATACACCCACACCCACTGATACACACCCACACCCACTGATACACACACACACACACCGATACACACACGCATACACCGATACACACACCCACTGATACACCCACACACACCCACTGATACACACACACCCACTGATACACACACACACACCGATACACACACGCATACACCGATACACACACGCACAGATACACCCCGCCAGCCCCTGCACCGCCCGCGACCGCGCAGCCACCACTGCCCGTCCCCGAGCCCATCTCCCACACCAAGTGGACGGGGGGAAGTGAGCACAAGGAGAGGCAAAGGTGGCAGCGCCGGGGGGCAAAAGTGGGAGCACCGGGAGGCAAAGGTACAAGCGCCGGGGGGGCAAAGGTACGAGCGCCAGGGGGCAAAGGTACGAGCACCGGGGGGCAAAGGCAGGCGCACCCCCGCTACGACCTCCTATTACCCCCCCTTGGCTGGGACCCGGGACAGAAGGGGGACACTCACTGCGCACAGAGGAGCCAGGAGCGGGAAGGCAGTCACGTGTGCTCTGCACAAAGCGGAAGCCCCGCCCCCGGCTTCCTCTGACATGCCTGCGACCAATCCCCTGCGGGCCGGCCGGCATTCTAAGTCCCGCCCCCGGCATTCTTCATTCAGTCCCCCCGGCAGCATTCACAAACACATAGAAAATACTTACCGGCCGCTGCATTCTCCTCACCGCCGCTGCCCCACAATACCGGGACCAGGGACCAGGGACAAAAACAGGGACAAAAACCGGGACGGACTTAAAACCGGGACAGGACACAAAAAAAACGGCACTGTCCCGGCAAAAGGGGGACGGGTGGTCACCCTATTATTCTATATAAAATAATCGGATTGTTTTTCGGCATGTCGTTAAATAAAACAAAACAAAAAACCATCCCTACCAAATCTTGACTGCTTCAATGAGTGGGCCTAATGCATGGCTAGATAATTTCAGCTGTTTTAGTAAAGATACTGCAGTTTTCACTGTTACCCCCTTTAGGATTACTAAATTCTATGGTGACCTGTACCTATGAAAAAACAAATGTGTATAGTTTAATGAGACTAATACTGAGGGGGTATTGAATTTCATTCTGAGGACAATCTATGAGACCTAAAATTCCAGCTACAGAAATTATTAAAACTCCATTGCTTCTGTATGTGTGGCCCAGAGTTAAAGGCATAGTAATCCCAAAACCAGTAACACTACTACAAATGTTGCACACAGTCAGTCTAGAAGTGATATCAATTAAATATTCCTAAACAGAGTGTCCATTGGTAGGCAAGCAGACGGTCATCAGATTATTTACATACAAATTTATGTTATCCTGAATGCAAGTATGGTATCAGGATTATTGTTCATTCCAGCTTCATCCTGGTGAAGTTTGTTCCCTTGAACCTTTTCCAAACCGATTTAATATTCATAGTTGACACATTCTCTGTCCTGCAGCTATATCTTCAGTTTTCCATCAGAATATTCCTCAGTAGCCCCACCTGCATGACCGAGTTACTGTATTTAGCTCTCAAGCTCTCTTCCAGCTCACTCAAGATCATTTGAAGATTTGTAATACTCACAGATATCAAATGTATGTGGATTTAACCTTTTTTAGATTTCAATTAATTGTATTGAGTAGCGTTGAGACCCTGCCCCCTCTAGTATTCAGCCCGGGAGGCAAACACTTAGGGTGGGTAAACCACAAGGACTGTTTTATCCTTTCTGTCCTGGCTTCTAGTCGGCTTTTGTTCCTGTCAGCTGGGACTCTCCTTCAGACCAATCTGTGCCTCTTCAGGGAGGAACGCATCATTGTAAAATCATGGCTCTGGGCTAATTACTGCAACAGATGTTACATTTCTACCATGGATCTATTTTGATGTTATCATACGCTTTGATCTCAGCAATGCCAATTTGAAAATGTAGTCTTTTTGGCATTAGCTGCTTCATATGGTCAGATCTGGTGATATAATTGTACACTCAATCTTAAGAATTGTAAAGAAGCAAAATAATGTATATAGCAGAGTCCCCCTCCTTAACTCCGGTGAGGGGAAACTGTTGGTTTTCCGCCGGAACGCTGCGCGAGTGGAGAGAGGTGGTGGTGGCCGTTTCAGACTGCCGAGCATGTGCAGTTGTAATCGGAACGGCGTCCTTCATGGAATGGCTTCAAAAGCTATAAGAGACTACAAGTCCCGTAAGGCATTGCAGGAAAATAGCGCGGTGGCCATCTTGGACTAGCTCCGTACAGGCCACCGTGGGACTACATGTCCCAGAATCCCTAGAGGGAGGGACTGCCCATGTGGGGTTGCCCCAGCCAATGGGATGCGTGCAGGAGGGAGAGACAGGATATCCTTTGGGACAACGAGCCAGCGTGATCAGTCGAGACAGAGGCAGCAACCTGTAAAGTAGTATTCAGGGAGCAGTGCTCCCATGGATTAGGCCTAGATCGTTTCCTTATGCACTGAGCCACCCCAGCGGAGTGTTGCAGGGAAGGCCCCAGATAGGCATTCCTCCCCTTTAGTACTATAGTAGTACTGCTGCGCTGGTGACCGGACTGCCAAACGGCGCACTGCGGCCATGGGAACAGACCACAGCACCCTGAGACATTGTGTGAGACCATCTGACTGGAGTTCACTGAGGAGAATCAGGACCCTTAGGAGAGAGGGGATTTGTGTTGGAGGTCCCGCTATGTGGGATCCGCTCCAACTCACCACGCCAAGCAGCACCTGGGTACTGGAGTACCCAATGTGCACCTACATCCACGGGATAGCGATACCTCATATTGGGTGGGACTTGCTGGGACAGGACACCAGGGGTATTGGTGCCACAGCACCCTCAGTAGTTTGGGGGAACCGCCCCGTGTTGGGTCACTTTGTTATATTGTGGGTACTGTTTATTGTGTTTTCTAAGTTTAGAGTGTGTACAGTAAAGCTTAGTTATATAAATACGTGTGGTGTATTACTCATTACTGTATATTGGTTCCTGTGAGGGGTTATCCTGCTAATGTTGGCATCCCACATGGGTGGAGGTGCTGCACGCAAGGAGAAAGAGCTTACCCCAGGCTCCCAGAGGTGGAGGCTTAGGCCTCCTGTGAGCAACAGGTACAGCAGCACACATAGTTGCCTGCGTTTTTCCCTTAGCATAGGGAAAGGGGGCTACATTTAGAGGCGGTGCTGAGATTCAGACCTGGGGTGCCCAAAATTAGTACCACCAAATTATGTCACTGATCATATCATTACCGTCCCGACACGATGTCTATGAATGGGCATTGAAAAGCTACTTACCACCCCACCAGGTGCTCGCCATTTGGCAAGTCCCCTCCGACAACTCTTATGACATCTGTTTAGTACTGGGGCAGTTGCCGGGCCTACAGGCCGCAAATTTCCTAACCCACCGAACAGACCCAGAAAAGGTATGGTGGCAGTGCTAGTTACTGGTGGGACCAACTTAACGGAGAAAGGAGGTCCTCTCACCTTACGATTCCGTGGAGCGCTGGATAGCAGGTGCCTCATAATCTATCCATAAATATCTGTGAAGATGGAGCCCTCTAGTACCGCCTCTGATTTGTAGGAGCCTCCCATTGTTATGTCTTCACCTTCCCCAGGAAGTCCTTGTAGGAGTGAAACCAGTGCCGCGTCCGGTCGCAGCCAACGATCTGGTGAGAGCAGTCACAGTTCCGCTGCTTGGATGGAGTTCAGATTCTCAGAGAAGCCATACAGCAGTTGGCTGGGAAAAAGAGCGAGTCATCTCAGGCACAGCATTACCTTAAGTTGAAAGCTTTTTCAAGGGTAAGGCCCACGCCAGTCGGAGAAGAGACATTCGAAGCCTGGAAGGACGTCACCTTGCAAGTACTGGAGGAATGGTCTGGCATTGAAGCTGTTAAGAGGCAGTGGATAATGGAGTGTCTAAAACCCCCCGCCTCTACGATGGTGAGAATGCATCGAGACCAGAATACAGACTTTACGGCACAGAGGTTAGTGGCCGTATTGACGCAGTTCTATGTCCTACAAGAGGACGAAAACTAACTCTGGTCTAAGTTCTACTGGCTTAGACAGAAAGAAGGGGAAGAACTGTCCGAGTTTATTCAACGGATAGAGTTAGTTTTGTGGGATCTACGTTCCCACGATATAATTCCAGCCTCTGAAGTGGATGAATATCGCAGAAAACAGTTTTTAAGGGGATCTATATCCACCCATTATATAGTCGTCATGATCCGGTGCTCCTTGCTACATAGAAGTCCTACACTTGAGGGGCTATTGGGCCTGGTGACAGGGCATGAAGCCTATACACGGTTAAAGAAACATAAAGACTCCCGCAAGGGAAAGACCAAAGGGGCGGAAGCATAATGAGACGGAAAGTGCCGAGGATAACCCTCCTCCAGTGGCACATGTCTCCATCTCCAGGGTGCCCCGGAAAGCGGTCACGATGCCTAGTGCCAGTACGACCCGAGGTACCTGCTTCTATATCTGAGATCGAGAAGGTCACTTTGAAAAAGACTGTCCAAAGTAAAGGACCCCCACCCCAGGGGCCATGGCCTTCACCGTCGATGGTGGAACAGCCATCCACATCCTTGGGTAGCATCCCTGCGCCTAGCCCCAAAAAGGAGCCCCAACCAGATGCCTATGACCGAGTAGGACCTGCGGCCATAGTACGAGTACTAGTAGAGGGTATCTACTCTGCATTGCTGAACACTGGGTCTCAAGAGACAGATCATCTACTGGCCATTTTATGATCTGCACCTAAAGCATCTGCCTATGCAGTCGGCAGAGAAGATGAAATTGTGGGGTCTTAGTAACGAAGACTACCCCATTGATGGCATGATTCAAGTGCTGTTGTATATACTGCAGCTCAACACCAACAAAACCCATGGATGTGGAAGCCTAGGTTTGTCCAGAGCCCCGGGAACATCAGAGTTCCCCCATCATATTGGGGACAAACGCGGATGTGGTGTGGACCCTGATCCGGGCCTATCTGCAAGAAACTGGCGTATTACCCCTATCCTCTCTACGGATTCACCCCCGTATTCAAAGAGGAGTGTTATAGGATCTCTGTCCAAACAGGATTTGGACAATTCTTCAATCTTGAGAAGGGGTTGACAGAGATTCCACAAGGGGAAGTGAGGCACATGGCCGTCGTACCTAATTAGCCGGGCCGCGACGAAGCCGACTGGTACTTTTTACTAGAGACCATGCCCAAAGGGGACACCAAGAGAGGGTTCAAGGTGATGCCAGAGATGAAGGAGTGGAAATCTTCACTTCCTCGCCGGTTCAAGGTGACCATCCGGAACATCTCGTCTCATTCTAGATGGTTTGACGTCGGTCAAGCACTGGGGCGAATATACCCGTGGTGCCAGTAGAATCTCTAGCTCACGTAAATGCGGCTACCTCTGGGAAACATCTTCCAGATTGCAATTTGACTTCGGTGAATCATCCTTGCCACTGAAATGGAAGAAGTGCTTGAGCGACAAGTTGGCTGAATGCAAGGAGGTGTTCACGAGTGAGAGAGGTGTGGGCTGCAGCAAGAGTGCTCAACACACGATCTGACTGAACGATGCCCCTCCATTCTGGGAGCGCTACAGTCGCCTAGCGCCCAGAGATGTGGAGGACGTGAGGCACGTCCTGAAGGAAATGGAGACGATGGGCATTGTGACTGAATCCCGTAGCCCCTATGCCTCCCCTATTGTTAATGTGGAAGAACGGATCCGTGCGCTTGTGTAGACTACCGCACCCTGAATCGCCACACGGTCCTGGATCAATAAACCCTGCCGTGGATTGACGAGATCCTTAGTGCCCTATCTGACAGTCAGAGGTTCAGCGTGCTGGACCTGGGTCTGGGTACTATCAGGTACCCATGAGCCCCGAAGACCAGGAGAAGACAGCGTTTGTCTGCCCCCTCGGGTTTTACCAGTTCACCCGGATTCCCCAAGGCATTTGTGGTGCACCTGCAACGTTCCAGAGGTTAATGGAAAAGACCATTGGGGATAGGAATCCCTGGGAATGGCTGGTCTATCTGGACGATATCATTGTGTTCGGAAGAACGTTAGAAGAGCACGAAGAACGTCTTCTGAAGGTCTTGGATAGACTGGGAAAAGAGGGCCTGAAGTTGTCCTTGGACAAATGTCGCTTCTACCGCACTTCCGTCACCTATGTGGGCCACATCGTGTCCACAGAAGGAGTGGCTACCGACCCCGCTAAGGTCGAAGCAGTAGTGAACTGGCCCAGACCAGATAATGTGATGGAGCTATGATCCTTCCTAGGGTTTTGCGGCTACTACCGAAGATTCGTAGAGGGATAGTCCAGCAAGGCCAAAGTTCTCAGCAATCTGCTGAAGATCTACCCAGGGGAACCTCAGCAAAAAGCCGCATCCCCGCGACATCGTTCTGGGACAAATGGACTTCAGCCTGCGAGAAGGCTTTTAACGGGCTCAAGAAAAGCCTCACTAAAGCTCCTGTCATGGCCTATGCCGACCCGGAGCAACCGTACATCCTGAATGTGGACGCCAGCTTCAACGGGCTAGGAGCGGTATTATACCAAAAATACCCTGCTGGCCTACGGCCGTAGCGTATGTGAGTTGCAGTCTGATGGCGAGCGTGCAAAACTACCCAATTCACATACGGGGTCTCGTTCGAAGTGGGAACTGACAACAACCTGTTCACATACATTTTGACCTCTGCTAAGTTGGATGCCATCAGCCACAGGTGGTTGGCTGCTCTGTCCAATTATCAATTTAACAGAAGACAGGGGTGCCCAATGCTACATCAAATTGACAAAATATATATGGTAATGAGTATAAAGTTTAAATACTTGAATAATAATAGTTATTACTTGTTTTTTTAGTTAGTTTTAATTATCAATTTACCCTGAAATACAAGCCAGGGCCATTGAACATCAGAGCCGCCGCTCTGAACAGAAGGCACCAGATGATGGCCAGTGGGAAGAAATTCCTGACCCTGGATTCGGGCAATGTGCTCAACAGTGGTGATAGTGGAGGATAAGGTAGCTTTCTCCAAAGTCAGAGTGGTGGACTCATTGGGATGTCAGTCAAAGGCACTTCCTGCAGCATACTGCCATTCAGAAGGCATGTCTATCACTCAAGATACCATATTGAGATGGAAAGAGATAGTGATGCAAAAGATGCGAGACCCGGTGGCTAGAGCCATATGCCGGGCCATCCAAGAAAACGACCACTCCTTAGTGAAGCATGCTCCTACTGACACGGTCACTGTTATTATGAGGGAATGGGACACGTTCTACATAGACTGTGGCCTCCTCTACAGGATTGTCACCTATCATGACCATCCTGATAGGAGACAACTCGTCCTGCCCAGAAGCTTGCAGTACCTCATCCAACAATCTCTGCACGATGATCACAGACACCTTTGAGTGGACAAAACATTTGGACTAGTAAGAGATAGGTTCTTCTGGCCCAAGATGTGGGAATCAGTGGAGCGCCATTGCAGAAGATGTCTGCGCTGCATACAGTGAAAAACACTGCCTACACACGCAGCCCCAATGGGCCACTTAAAGAGCTCTGGTCCCATGGACCTAATTTGTATGGATTTTCTCTGCATCAAGGCAGGCTCAAAGGGTATCAGGAACATCCTGGTAGTAACAGACCATTACACACGATGCACTCAAGTGTTCCCTACCAAAGACCAGAAACATCTCATAGTAGCCAAAGTACTGTGGGAGAAGTACTTTATCCATTATGGGTTACCTAATCGGATGCATTCCGATCAAGGGAAAGACTTGCAAGTTAATCAAAGAACTTCTAAAACTGCCCAATATCGAGAAGTCTCGTACGACTCCCTATCACCCTGAAGGAGGTGCCCTGCCGGAAACGTTCAACCGAACTCTACTGGATATGCTAGGCACTCTGGAGGGCTCCAAGAAGGCCAGATGGAGCAAGCATGTCAAGCCGTTAGGCCACGCCTACAATTGCACCAGGCATGAATCCAACAGGTACACACCCTATTTTATGATGTTCGGCAGAAAGGCGCGACTACCTGTGGACATTCGTCTCTGAGTGTCCGCCGACTACAAATATGTGCAATGGAGATTGGTGGGCACCACCAGAAGAAGTAGTGGGTAATGGGCCTGTCCTCCATGTACCCTCTCCAGTGGCTTCAATAAGCAGACCACTCGATCCAAGGAGTCTGAGTTTTGTTTCTACTAGAGACTATGTAGCTCAAGATTCACATTCTATGAGAGGTCCAGGGCCCCAAGCCGATAGTAGCCTCTCCACCCAAGAAGATGGCGGAGAAGAGACTCATCGGAGTCAGTGAGTGAGTTGCCCTCCAACTCGAGTTGGCGTATGATTTGCTAGGGGCACCTCACTATGAGTCTCAGCAGCTGTCTTGGAGTCAGTTTGCTTTGAATCGATGTTTAGGGCCTTAATTTATACAAAATAATTGGTCGATTGTTTTTCGGCATGTCGTTAAATAAAACAAATCTTGACTGCTTCAATGAGTGGGCCTAATGCATGGCTAGATAATTTCAGCTGTTTTAGTAAAGATACTACCGTTTTCACTGTTACCCCCTTTAGGATTACTGAATTCTATGGTGACCTATTCCTATGAAAACACAAAAGTGTATAGTTTAATGAGACTGTAATACAGGCATACCCCGCATTAACGTACGCAATGGGACCAGAGCATGTATGTAAAGCGAAAATGTACTTAAAGTGAAGCACTACCTTTTTTCCACTTATCGATGCATGTACAGTACTGCAATCGTCATATACGTGTATAACTGATGTAAATAACGCATTTGTAACAGGCTTTATAGTCTCCTCGCTTGCGCACAGCTTCGGTACAGGTAGGGAGCCGGTATTGCTGTTCAGGACGTGCTGACAGGCGCATGCGTGAGCTGCCGTTTGCTAATTGGGCGATATGTCCTTACTCGCGAGTGTACTTAAAGTGAGTGTCCTTAAACCGGGATATGCCTGTACTGAGGGGTATTGAATTTCACCAAAGAACAACCTGTGAGACCATAGATTCCAGCTACAGAAATGATTAAAACTCCATGGCTTCTGTATGTGTGGCCCAGAGTTTAAGGCATAGTAATCCCAAAACCAGCAACACTACTACAAATGTTGCACACAGTCAGTCTAGAAGTGAAAAAAATGAAATATTTCTAAACGGAGTATCCATTGGTAGGCAAGCAGACGGTCATCAGATTATTTACATTCAAATTTAGGCTATCCTGAGTGCAAGTATGGTTTCAGGATTATTCTTCATTCCAGCTTCATCCTTGGGAAGTTTGTCCCCTTTAACCTTTTCCAAATTGATTTAATATTCATAGTTGACACATTCTCTGTCCTGCAGCTATATCTTCATTTTTCCTTAATCTTTCATCAGAATATTCCTCAGTAGCCCCACCTGCATGATCGAGTTATTGTATTTAGCTCTCAAGCTCTCTTCCAGCTCACTCAAGATCATGTGAAGATTTGTAATACTCACAGATACCACATTTATATGTAAGCGTAGTTATCCTTTTTGTAGATTTCAATTAATTGTATTGAGTAGCGTTGAGACCCTGCCCCCTCTAGTATTCAGCCGGGGAGGCAAACACTTAGGGTGGGTAAACCACAAGGACTGTTTTATCCTTTCTGTCCTGGCTTCTAGTCGGCTTTTGTTCCTGTCAGCTGGGACTCTCCTTCAGGGTAATCTGTGCCTCTTCAGGGAGGAAAGCATCATTGTAAAATCATGGCTCTGGGCTAATTACTGCAACAGATATTACATTTCTACCATGGATCTATTTTGATGTTATCATACGCTTTGATCTCAGCAATGCCAATTTGAAAATGTAGTCTTTTTGGCATTAGCTGCTTCATATGGTCAGATCTGGTGATATAATGGTACACTCAATCTTAAGAATTGTAAAGAAGCAAAATAATGTATGTAGCAGAGTCCCACTCCTTACCTTCGGCGAGGGGGAACTGCTGGATTTCCCGACGGAGCTCCACACGTGTTGGGAGAGGTGGCGATGGCCGTTTCAGACTGCTGCGCATGCGCTGTTGTGATTGGAGCAGTGGCCATCTTGGAATGGCTTCAAACGCCATGACACTACAAGCCCCATAAGGCATTGCGGGAAAATAGTGCAGCGGCCATCCCTAGAGGGAGGGACTACCCATGTGGGGTTGCTCCAGGCAATGGGATGCGCACAGGAGGGTGAGACAGGATATTCTTTGGGACAAGGAGCCAGCGGAGTGTTGCAGGGAAGGCCCCAGATAGTGACTCTTCCCTTTAGTACTATAGTACTATTGCTGCGCTGGTGACCGGACTGCCACGCGGCACACCAGGCCACAGCACCCTGAGACATTGTGTGAGACCGTCCAGGTGGAGCCCACACTGAGAGGAGGATCAGGACCCTTAGGAGAGAGATTTGTGTTGGAGGTCTCGCTATGTGGAATCAGTTCCAACTCACCACGCCAAGCAGCACCCAACGTGTACCTACATCTAAAGTGGGTAGCGCTACCTTACATTTGAGTGGGTCTTACAGGACACAAGGGGTATTGATGCCACAGCACCCTCAGTACTTTGGGGGACCCACCACGTGTTGGGTCACTGTGTTATATTGTGGGTACCATTTATTGTGTTATCTGTGTCTAGAGTGTGTGCAATAAAGCTTAGTTATATACATACGTGTGGTGTATTACTCATTACTGTATATTGGTTCCTGTGGGGGTTATCCTGCCAACACTGGGATCCCTCATAGGTGGAGGCGCTGCACGCAAGGAGAAAGAGCTCACCCCAGGCTCCCAGAGGCAGAGGCTTAGGCCTCCTGTGAGCAACAGGTACAGCAGCACCCATAGTTGCCAGCGTAGTTCTCTTAGGCATAGGGAAAGGGGGCTACATGTATATTTAACAAACCATTAACTATTTGTAAAATAACTGAAGGCACTCCTAGAGTGTACTCAAAACCTGCATTTCTTTAGGTCACATTAAAATGTTAATGATAAATGAGTCAATCACGCATGCACAGACTGAGGGGCGTGAAGAAGCATATGTTACCAAAGCATCTGAGCCTTATGGACACCACTAGGATTTGTTAAAAGTTTAATCACAAGGTATTTTTGAGAAAATAAAAACCTCATGTAATATAAGTGATAATATGAGTATATTTTTAAATATTTAAAGGGAAACAGATTTTTTTTATACTATACCAATAATGCAAGCAGAAAAGACAAGAAAATGGGTATTTTGGCCAACATAAACTTTTTTCATGGAGATTTTGTAGAAAAATGTGTGAGATCTTTACATCTTCTGTTGACATGCGCTGGGTCATGGAAATAGCAAATGATGAGGTTGTCTCCTTCATAAACAGGGAGAGTTAGCAGTACTGTACAGATGCAGTATATACTTTTCCTGTAAAATAATGTTTCTTCCTGTTCATATACTTTACTAATATACTTTGATATTGGTAAATAAGCCAATATTGCTAGAATTAAAGTTAGTTCTTCAGGTAATTATCAAGTGATCTGTGTAATAGCTTCAAAATAGTGAGAAAAAGGTAATTTTTTTTCTCTTATGTAAAATATAACAATGCCAAATGTGTATAATTTGTGACGTTTGACACAAATAGAATACGTAGCAATTCAACCAGAAATAAGTACGTATACCTTTTAAATTATATTCTGTAATTGCAGTAAATGAAAATTAGCAGATTTCAAAACTCCAGCTCGCTGCTATTTATATTGAAAATATGTTCGGCTACTCACAATTTGTCTTTTATACTAACTACGAGTTAATATTGTAAACATTTATGAAAAGTCTGTTATGACTAAAGAAAGGAAAAACGTACTGTATGAATATATTGCCTATATGTTTTTTATGTTACACTACATTTGATATTATTCCTTTCTAAGATGTAGACAGCTGCTTGTGGATTTATTTTGTAGCACAACATCTACTCATGAAGAATGCAAAGTGAGTTCTACATTTAGTCAGGTTGCTTACACTTTCCTAGTATACGTGTAATGATGTATAAAAGATGTATAACCCCCATATATATATATACATCCCCCCCTCACCTCCCCAAATATATACAAACCCCCCAAATACATACAAAAACCCCCATCTCCCCAATACATATAAAAAAGACCGCCAATACATATAAAAAAAAAACAAAGCATATATAAAAAAACCAAAGCATATATAAAAAAAACCAATGCATATAAAAAAAGACCCGATATATAAAGAAGCCCAACTCCCTCCCAATACATATAAAAGACCCCCCTAATACATATAAAAAGACCACCACTTCCCCCAATACATATAAAAAGACCTCATTTCCCCCCAATATAAATATAAAAACACCCCCACTCCCTCAATACATATAAAAAGACCCCCACGCCCCCAGTACATATAAAAAGACCCCCACTCCCCCGATATATATAAAAAGACCCCCACTCCCCCCCAATACATATAACAAGACCCCATGCCCCCCAATACATCTAAAAGACCCCCACTCCCCCCAAAATATATATATGAAAAGACCCCACTCCCCCCAATACATATAACAAGACCCCCACGCACCCCAATACATATAACAAGATCCCCATTGCCCCCCAATACATATAAAAAAAGTAGATATACCTTTGGGGTGGTCGGGACCGGTGGCTGCGGGGTCCGGCGGCCGGTGGGTGGTCTGGTGAGCTGCCTGGCTGGGGAGGGCGCTGGGCACAGGCCCGGGTCACGTGGGCCCGTCCGGAACTGGAGCCGTGGGCCGCAGAGGATGGTGGATGTCGGTAGGGGGGGAGGGGGGAGAAAGAGGATTGGAAAGGATCCTAGTAGGGACTGAGGGATGGGGCAGGATGCCGGGCGGTAGGGCCTGCCTGGGGGAGCCGAGGCAATGCCGGTGGGGACCTGAGGAGAGAGAGGGGGCCTGGTGACGGTGGGGGGAGGCTGAGGAGCATTGCTGGGGACTCAGTGAAAATGCGGGTTACTGCCCGGCCACCCGGGCCCTACTGCATGCGGAGCGGCCATTTTTTCCAGACACTTTATTATTATTTTTTTTTCCTGACACTGGCAGGCGGCGGCCGCGGGTGGCTGGGCCCCCTGAGTCACCGGGCCCGGGACGCCAACCCCAGCAGATCGACCCTGTTGGCGGCCCTGTCCAGGTTTATTTCCCTTATGGAGAGAGAAAGGAATAACAAGTTGTAGAGACCTTTTTAAGGACTCACACATCCGGTCTTTTCAGGACTTTCATGAAAACCTGCAACTCCCTAATTAACTTTTTTTTTTACCAATATTTACAACTTAGAGATTTTGCAACATCCATAGGGAATTGCAAAAATACAAGCAGCCAATTAACTGTTTTTGAAACACTTTATTATGACTCTGAGAATAATAAAGGGTCAGTCTCCTTGTTTTATAAATACTGAATTACTAAATTACTATTAAATTATTGAATTACGATAGAAGAAATTACAAATTTCATGTAACAATGGGAAAGAGACTTGAGCACAGAACAGGATTGGAACGACTGGGGGGACATTTGTGAATGAATATCTAAGTCCTTCATATGCTTGTCCATAAAAGAGGTGAACATCAAAATCATACACTCCTCACAGACTACATGCAATCTCACAAGGACCATTCTTTTAATTGCTGGAGGAAATGCAGAGGTAGGAGCACATTCCTTCATATTTGGTGGCCATGCCCCAAGGTTAGTAGCCTCAGGAAAAAGGTAAAATTAACCAGGTCACACGTTGCAACATTCCACTAGACACATGGTTTTTCTTGTTGCTTAAACTCATCGAGGACTTGGATAGACATGCAGACAAATTGATAACACATATACTATCGGCTACAAAAATACGTGATTGCAAGTTAATGGAAGGAGAGAAACCAACCTTCTATGACACAGATCGATAATGAAACACAGGACATAATAATAATGGAAAAGTTTACATCCATGATATATGGCACTCGCCTTAAATTCCAGAAGGTATGGGACACATGGATTACATTTAAATCTGCAGACCAAGCAATATCCTACTTGTGTTTTTTTGTTGTTTTTTTTAATAAATCAATTCTGTACTATGAGAAAATACTTGTAGTATTTTTTTTAAACAACTCTGAAGGACATTTTAATGTATAATAACGTAACACACATTATTTGTTTCTATAGCAACCACTTACAAAGTCACATCCCCTTCCTCTTCTGAAACAGGCTCTGGCACACCCTTTTTTACGGGGAAGTAGATAGACATTCTGCGATACGCGTAAGGTGAGCTGCTGGTTGCAGTGAACGGTGGAGAAGTGACGCGTGAAGCAGGCAGACGTCCTACGAAACATGTAGCGTGTACTGCCGGGTGTTGCAAGCAATGGAGGGAGTGACTCGTGGAGGAAGTGAAGTGCAGAAAGTGGCTTAGGCTGCGTCCGTGCTGCCGCTGAGCACGCCTGACATGCGCACTGCATTTAAAATCAATTGGTACGCTCATGCGGCGCGCGCTTGTGAGCGCGCACGTACGCTCTCCCACGCTTGGAGCTTTGGGAGACAAACAAAATTGACTTTGAAGCGTGCTCAGCAGCAGTCAATGCACACAGAACACAGCCACACACACATACAGCCACACACACACACACATAAATAGCCCAGATCCACGCTCCCCCACTCGCGCTTGCAAAATTATGCAGGACAGCCTGCGCTCATACTTGGAGAGTTGGTGACGTTACTGCTCTCAGTGGCAGCGTGGCCGCAGCCTTAGGCAATCTTTACAATGGGTCTCCAGGGTCACCTTGTAACAAGTTTCCCCACTTCATACTTTTAAGCAATACTTTATCCTGCACATTATCATTTTTAAAGACTTGCTTCACCATTGTGTGTCTTTCCATTCTGTTATTGCATATCTACGTACATGGCTAAAGATTGAATTCAGAAGCACATTCATGCATTAATGGGGGACCACGGAATTCTGATACAATTATTAGAATTTGAATATTTTTGTGATTGTATCTTTACAAGTTCTTTACATAATTCTACCATCAGTATACATTACTATACTTTATTTTTCACCTGTTTGTTTTTTTGTTCTTTTCTCCAAGTTTACATTTCTATCTGTGTTGGATTTTGGAATCTTGTCTGTCCAAAGAGGACTTTGGGAACACAATATTCTTACCTGCTTTTGGACCATAGTTTCAAAGAATCCCATAATTTCCCCATATTATTTCACTAGATTTGTTCACATGTGTATTTGTATCACTATCATTTTGTAGCGCTGCTTTTTTGTGTGATGTAGTTATTTGTGTGCAACACAATGTTATAATGAGCTAGGATACAAACCAATGTGGAGGAAATGTACCACTATATTTTGTGCTCATTAGCTTTAGGAAACATTTTTTTTAAGTCAACCTCTATCTCTGTGATTGGAAACTTAGAAATTAACAGCCACTGGCCTATGAAGATTGTTAAAATAGCTATTGGATTTAAAGCCTCAGACTGACCCCATTTGACCCCTGACTTATTTTGGATAATTTATCACAAACAGTTATATATTCATTTTACTGAATTTAGCTCCACCACCTCTGCTGAGAGGCTGATCCATGAATCCACTTTTCTTTCAGTCAAGCAGAACATCCTGACACTCCTGGGCCTTCCACTCTCCAGCGTCACACCCTCTGGTTCTAATGTACCCCACCTGTGGAAAATGCTCCCTCCCTGCACCTTATTGATAATACTCTGCATGTATTTAAAGTTAAGATTTATTATCCCTCTTCTCCTTGCTTTCTGTCTTTTATAAAGCAAACTGTTTATCACTTAAATTATTTGTATTTGCCTCGTCTCTATTTATTTACTGGTTGGGCCAAGCTAATGGGGTTTTACCATTTTGTTATTTCTACATTTCTTTTGTTTCTTTCCAGGACTAATATGACTTATTTTGTGGAATGTTTCCTGTACCAATGACGGGATGGAAACAAGCTTTTCGAAGGGACAGTGTTAGATGTAGGAGTGTGTTGAATACCAACTACTGAACATATTATCTTTATTTGATACTAGGTCATGAATAGGTATCCATGTGCAGAGAATGTTCAGTGATGCAAGCGCTCTAGTGTCGGATCTATAATATAAGTATCTTATACTATATTAGTGAAAGCAATGTATGCCTGCCTGCCTGGATGTCCGGTGTCCCTAGGGGAAATCTCATTGGTCCCTTGGCCCGCCCCCGCACACCTCACATTGGCCTGAGGCGGAGTGACGGGCCAAAGGACACACAGACACACACACACACAGGGACACACACACACACGGACGGGGACACACACACACAATCCCCTCCCGGTGCCCCTCACTCTCCCCCGTCAGCTGGACCGCACCTCAACTTCCACACCCCCCCCACCCTCCCTGTGCTCGAACTTACCCGGAGTCCCGTGTACACACACACACACACATTCCCACCCCCCCCAAGCTCACACACACCTCATCCCCCCCCCCGGTAAAAAAAAAATTAATAATTGGTACACCTGTATCTTTGACCGTCGAGCGAAGGAGCAGTGGCTCTGTAAAGTTTGGTCCTTAAAAGATGTTGCTGGTCATCGAATAAAAAAAAAAATGTATCCCACGTTTTGCTATGTTCAAAAAGCTATGACGTGTTATTTATTTTAAAGCCACATTGCATCTTATTGTATTATACATTAAACAGTCGCCTTACCCAACCCCTACTCCAAAAGTGTGTCTACTTTACAGGACAAATCTTGGACTGTTTG
Organism: Ascaphus truei; assembly: GCA_036426205.1. NCBI lineage: Eukaryota > Metazoa > Chordata > Amphibia > Anura > Ascaphidae > Ascaphus > Ascaphus truei. The sequence goes on from CM071572.1 coordinate 34,834,641, forward strand.
CTCTGTCTTACTACTAATTAGTATATTTCTCATTGTTAGCCTATTAGAAGCTTGAAGAATCTTTCAGTATCCGCCCCCTGTAATTTAGAGCCAATCTTACTTGGACGGGGCACTGGTCTATAGCTACAACTGTATACAACATCTAATAATCTTAGCGCTATGCATAACACATGCGGATCCGGTTTTTCCGCTTTTGTTATACTCCATCTTCCCTTCTCTGTGACTACTACCAGAAAAACGGTTAAGCTCAGTTTGTGTTTATTAAAACATCTATGTACGATGTCCGCAAACAATGCGTTCCTTCATTTGTTAGTTGGTTTTGCGTCGGTATAAAGTTTTATACAGAGAGGGATACCCACAGGAAGGCTTGTAATTTGCGGGGCCGCGGGCCCGTCCAGGGCTATCGCCGGCACCTCTTACCCTGGTCGGCGGGGCCTTTCTCCTCTCAGATGTCACACAAAAGCCATGCGCGTCATGTTTTACTGGCAATGCGACCACATCATGACATTGTGACGTCATGTACGTCAAGTTGTCGGGCAACGCCGCGATCACCATTTGCGGTTTGCAGTGCCATTGACGGGACCCTGTTTGTAGGAGCGGGAGAAAGATGCCGCCAGGATCCAGGTGAAGAGATATCTTACAGCAAAGACTGCAGCCGAACGTCATCCAGCCCATCGACAATGAAGTTCTAAATGGGTTGTGAGGGGAAAGAGCGTGGGGCCTGTGGTAACAGCGGGGCTACAAGGGGTAACGTTAAGCACCGCATGAAGACCAGCCATATCAATCTGGCCACTGGCTAAAACATACAAAATTACTGAGAAGGAAGCAGACTTAGTAATAAGCTACAATATAATAGGATTTGTTTTCTTGGAATGTCAGGCAAGACAAACCAATTGGAAGGAGAGTACCAACTACCTACCACTCTGAGCGTATGCCATGGGTAACCCACAGAAAGCATTCAGCAAAGGCCTGCTTTATGAGGAAAGAAGAAAATCCATAGAGAAGTTTTGATTAGAGATAAATAATGCCAAATGAGTGAGTCTTTCATCTCAAGTGAAACTAAAATGATGATATTGATGGAAGTTACAAAGTCTGATGTATCAGCCTCAGCATGTTTTAATCAGGGTAATACATAAAAAATGTAGGACTAGAGATTCGGTGGTTTATGCTTCAGACAGATTTACTCTCAAAGGTTCACTACTGTCCTCAAGTTGATGTATATCAGTGCGTAACTAGAAAACTCATTCAGTACCATGTAGAGCAGGGGTGGCCAACTCTAGTCCTGTTCAAACAAGCTACCAACCGGGCCAGCTTCATGCAGCATTGTCCCTGCTTCCGCACAGGTGGCTCCAATCACAATGGTCTTGCCGACAGACGCCACCCATGCTGAAGAAAGGGACATCCTGAAAACCTGGCTGCTATTGGGTGCATTTTGAGCGAGAGGAGTGGGCTCCTCCTGATGTCTGTGTGTTAGGATAAAAGAAAAATATTCTGTTTTCAGGTGTAACAGGGAGACCCCTTCAAAGAACCCTATCCCTTGTTAAATACCATGTCCCTTCTGTAACATTATATGCTTAGTGATTTTTTTAAACGGAATTACTATTTCCTGTCACAGGTTTCGTAGGAATCCAAGTCGCGATGGAAGCCAAACGTGGCACTGGACGCAAATGTGATATCTCTCTTCTAAGATGCATATTTCCAATGGCTGGCAAGAATTATTGTATCATTGTCCGATCAAGGACCCTGTTAAAGGCATTCTTGAGTCGGGCACAAACCACGCAGGAAAAGGCGTCAACGGGAAAAAAAGAGAAGAAACGACCAAGGAGAAGGTTTGCCAATGGCGCATGTACTTTTCTAGCATAATGTCCTTGTTGGGTTGTTTCTATTCTTCCTTATTTGTCATATATAGAAGTTCCACCAGGTGTGGTGGGAGGATGTGCAGAAAGAGCAGCAAGACCACTTTTGACTGTCAAATCTTCTGGAAAGTTCAATAACATCTGAATATTTTAATGAGTTTGACTTTAGTGTTTTTAAAAGAAGAAAAACAACTTAAAGGATATTGATTCTGCCTCTGAGCGATTTATTGCAAACTGTGCTGGTGAGATCATAAAGATATGAGTGGTTACAAAATTAAAGGAATGTTCTGATCATAGAATGATGTGTGTAATGTAGTATTTGTGGTATATCCTATAGAACAAATGGGACATATACATATGAATTCTCGATATTATTTTTTTTTGAAAAATACAAGGGAATTAGCCCGGATACCCAGATATCAACATAGAGATGCTGAGGCTTTTGTTGCGATGCTTACATATCATGTTACTGTAGGATCGATTGGAACAACCATACTTGAAAACTGTAGAGAACTGGTGGCAAAAAAAGTGTACTTTAGGCGCATAAGTATTAAAAACAGCACAAAAAGGACACTCTAACGCGTGTTCAGGTGGTATCCCGAAGCTTTTTTTCGCGTCTAACACCTTACTCCAATTGCTTTTCGGTACGGGTAAGGAGCAGCGCCGACAGGACCAGGATATCACCCAGGTCACAGCAGTGGAGTAATTGTATTGACTCATTTATATGTGATCAAGTCACATCATGAACAAACCAGACTACCACATAAGAGTTACCTAAACAGGGCTCGTGGTAACGTTCATGGGAAGGTTTGATTTATATTGGAACCTATGTGGAATTCCTGGGTTTATGAACCTGTCTCATGCAATGATGAAGCAGTTTACATATTATGAAAAGGATTGTCTGCCTCGGTTAGCAATCGACAAGTGGGAATTAACCCTCCCTGTCCTTTGTGATACAGACATATCATGTCTACATATCATCTCTAACACGTACCAGTTGCAAACATTTTATGTGAATCAGTTCACATTTCATAAAATAATAATAAATAAAATTGCTAAAAAAACATAATATACCAATAGTTGGGTATGAAAATAAATAAGGGTCCACAAAGATAACGCCTTTCTTACATTCACAATATGTTATTGATAAAATGGCTCTTTAAAAAAGCAAGGCTTTCTAATTATTCCACACGAGCTTTTGCTTTCTTGTAAGTGCAACTAGTGCCTGGATACAGGTACCTTTAAATTAATTTCTTGGGCCTTTATTGGGAGTAGTATAATGTAACAAAAATACCCAAGCGATATCTTTTACACGGAGCGTAACTAGCCAATATCCTACGTGTGTTTTTTTTGTTTTTTTTTAACAGTAAATACAGTTTGTAGTATTCACAATAGTTACTGCTTAGTTTATTTGTAAATAATCCTTAATGCATTTTTTTTTGACTAGCTGGTTTAGTCACCACCTTCCAGCCGACAGTGCAAGATCCTTTGTAACGCTTACTGTAGTTTGATAATTTGCTTACCAATGATATTCCAGCAGTTTGAGCTGTAAACTGTACAATAGAGTAATGTTTCTGCATGTATATAAGAATACATATGTAGCTGCTGAATTAATTGACTGACAGATTGATTGAAAACTGAAAGGCAAGGCCATTTAGTGACCTGCGAAACAGGATTTGTTCTGATCGATCACAGACAAGCCACTCTAGATCGGCAGTTGAAAGGTAATTAGTTTCATTAAAGGGTAAATCAAATCCTGCAGACATATATTTAAAAACAAATTTATTTTATTTTTTTTAATTTTTATGATGCCCAGGGGTGTCTACTTTAAAAATCTACAGCTTATATGTATTAGATGTGGTTCAGGCGACTGCAGACAGGGTTTCCTGGGGCCCAGGATAGAGTTACGACCGGGTCCCGCCCAATACTGGCGGGTTGTGAGCCCACCCCCACCAATTTTTCACTCCTGCTAGCCCCCTCTTAGTGTGTCCCATGTCGCGCTACCTTGCCCCCTCATCTAAGCTTTCGTACACCCCTCTCCTCTTCGCACTCTCCCCCCTTCCGATCAAGTCCCCAACTCCCTCCACTCCCACAACAGCACTCGATTCCTTCCCCCGGCCACTGCCCACACACAAACAAAATCACCTTCCACCCCCACACTAAGAAGAATACATACCAACCTCCCACCCCAAAGAAATAACAAAAAAACCCTCATACCCCCCACATACATACGAGTTACCAAAAAAAAAAGAAAACACCCACAAAATAATCAAATGTACCTACACTTGCAGGATGGTATCAGGGCCCTGAGCTGGGCACCCGGCACTAAAGGTCTTATGGTTGACGTCGAAGCCCCGGCTCTCCCCCACGCATGCTGGGCAATTCCTCACTGAACAGTTCAGCTGGCTTCTGACGCCAGGGTGGCCGAGCCTCCCTCTCTGCTGCTGCTTACGGTGGCGTGCTGCGTCCAGGCGCCACAAAGCTCGTGTGAGAAAGCAGTGTTGTGGTGGCGTTCAGGTGAGAGGAGCCAGAAGCTGGCGGGAGAGCATGGCGATTAGGACAGGATCGGGAGCCGGGACAAGCCAGAGAGGTCAGGGCCCACTTGCACAGACCAGCCCGGGCCACCGACAAGCCACCAAGCCCAAGGATACTTGTACGGCTTTATCACCCCTCCTGTACGGTCGGCAATCGGAGGGGATGTCAGGCTCCTAAGGACCACCCTCCTTCAACGTAAACTCTTATGTTTGCCTATCTCAGATCTGACTTTTTTTGTTAAATGAAGGGCCAAGTGTGATACTTTATGTATGTCTTATTTATAATACGTGCCATAAGAATTGTAACTCAGTTGATTCAGGTGTGCTCTGTAATAGTATGTAGTGGTTGTCTTTGCTAAACAAAGCGCACCTATGAGCAAAGAACAGAAACCTGTCTGTCCTCTATTCTTCCTCTTCTAATCTACAATGGTTTTTTAATTTGATGTAAGTAATCGTCTCATAAGTACAGGCGTATAATAAACCAAATTCAGTTTGCTGCTAATTAGTTACTACATTCGTCTAAGTCCATTAACTGGCTTTGAATAAGCAACATTTGTTCTTTTGTTTTTTAAGATTGACACTTTGGAGAACAGCTTAACGTTATTCCTCTTTCTAATATACAACTCGTGTCATAGTACTCCGACCTACCTCGCAGCCTTTGATGACTGTGGCCAACGAGCCCTATTGGCCTTCTTCATTCGTACCAATGACTCTATGAACAGTTTCGATAACCAAAGCTCGATCTTGGATCTACTCTTACTTTCTCCATACATAAATTTGTGATATCTGTTTTGTAACAACCTTCTCTCCTCTACTAATCGAGATCCGATGTGGGGTGTACAAATCGTGGTCAAAAACGCAGGGGCCCATACGTGGCAATACTAAAGCGGGGGGACCAACACGAATAGAGGTGCTGACAAAGGACAATTGGTATCGTAGTATAAGTACGATGTACGTATGTTAAGCTAGAAAAATGAGGGACGAAAAGGATAATGAGCAATGTCTCCGTGGGTTAGCAAAAGCGGAATGGACTGGGGAAAATCGCAAGAGCATGCACGGGGGTAAAGTGGCTGGGACAAGCGGACTATGACGAGTACGACACACCGAATTGAGCTTGCCGGAGACATCTAGCCGGGAAACATAACGTAGAGAAACTGACTAGATAAGACGAGAGCTAGAAAAAGTTTCTATTCTGAACGGTCTCTCATTAGTAGTGCCCGATATCAATCATGGATGGGCCTACGCCGACTTTACCTTAAATCACATGGCAAAAACAAGAGCTCCTCATACTTCCTACCAAAACTGAGCCCACTTACTAACCTCCGTTCCACAATTACTGCTTCGCACTAGAGTACTATAATTCATCCACGTCATCCAACGGCGACGCTGCCTAGCGGTAAAAACTCGAATCTCTCTTCACATTCTTCTCTCACATTAAAAAGTAAGCAAAAAAAACTGGTGTTTTTCATCGCCAAATTTAGTCCCAAGATATGCCCTTTCCCGGTGCTCGACTGCAAAAAACTCTCCCTCCTCGACTACTGTAACCTCCTACTGTTTGGGCCTTCCTCACCTCTACCCCGGTCTCCCATTTAACACTCTATCCTAATGCTGCTGCCAGAATCACTCTATTTCCGAAATCTGTCTCACGCGTTCTCCCCTGCTCGAAATCCCTCTCCTGGCCTTCTATCAAGAATCCAGTATAACACAACTCAATTTCCTCCACTTTTAAGCTGTACACTCTTCTCTCCTCCTGACAATCTCAGTCCCCTAATTTCTCCCCTATACCCATCCCGACTCTTGCGTTCTGCTAAAGGATGTCCTTATCTCACCCCTTGTTGTATCTAAATGCACTCCCCGCCTTAAACCTTCGTCAACTGACTGCCCCAAACCCAACACACCTCTGGAATGCCCATTCCCTCAATATCCGACTAGCACCCTCTCTATCCACCTTTAAGGACCCACCTCAAAACACACCATGCTGTACGGAAGCATATGAGCAGCTCCATGGGTGAGAATTACACCGTCATAATAAACCTTGCCCTTGCAGACACCTTAACCCCAAGATGCCCCTTCGAACTGTACTCTGTTACGTTCCTCCAACGGAAATAGATGTAAGCTTCAAGCGCAGGGACTCCGTTTCCCTAATGTTACCTTTCTTTCTGAAGCACTTCTGCGCTTTTTGTTATGTGGTATTATTGTTATTTATATTGATTGTTCATTGTATATTACTGCTGTTGAATGCGTTATGTACATATAAATGAGCGCTATGAGTCCCCTAATAAAGACATACATACATAACATACCATACAGACATTTTATACCCAAACCCGGTATTTAAACTTTTTGTGACACAGCCTGTCAGCTCTTTCCCTCTTTCTTTGCTTCCCTGGAATGCACAGAGAAGGCTTGATTATTGCTGTAAATGGACTATGCGAAAACTGGCAATCGTAGCAAACTACATTTTCTCTCTACTTCATCTATAAACACGACCACTTAATGTAACTGTGGTTTATAGTGAAACCATGAACAATATGGGTTACTTTCACCCATTATTCGTTTTAAATATATTATTTTTTAAACTAGAATAACAATTTGATTCATTTGATAGTCACACTAAGCAAATTCATAAATATGTATACTAAGAAACCTGGAGGCAGATGCAGCCTGCCTTCAAACTTCTAGTTTCCATCCCACTCACCCTAACTGGCATTCGTGACGATGCATAGCAATACAAAATAACCACTTCTGATACTGAAATCAGTGGCATGCAATGCAACCAAACTGGGAATAAAAGCTGGAAAAAGTCACCAAGGAAAGCAAATTCTGCGACGAAAACACTATGAGAACGCTTGCTACAAACAGAAATAGTACAAACACCTACACTAGGGTATAGATGGGCCAGAAATGTCCAAACCCTGTTCCCGGATTTTCTGCGGGCTTTTATTCCAAATTCCGATCTGCACGTGAAAAACCGAATTCGGATTTGTACCAACTTTAATCCGTGCTGATATTTAAAAAACCGTCCATAATGCTCGTTTCTCAGATGTTAAATAATCGATGTTGGATTTAATGTAAATCCAGTCACGGATCGATTCCGAAGATTATTCACTGTAGTTTTACAAAAACCCGACGATGGATTATTCGCCCACCACAATCCGAACAGAAGGTATAAACGGCACTCCCACTTCTAATGAATAGAAATAGTGACTGTTGTATTATTATTATCCTTATTCAACTCTTAATGTCATCATTTTAATTCGTTTTTAAAGCACTCCTTTGATTTCTATAGCGCTTTAGCCCACCTCCCCATGCGTGCAAGATGTTACAACACTACTGTTTGTCGTAATTTGTTGCAAATTCCCAGCTGTTTGAGCTGCAAACTGTAACAATAGATAATGTTACCTTAGTAATATAAGGATACATTGTAGTGCTGAGTAACACATGACTGAAGGCAGCCATATGTTAGGCACACAATTAGGATGTGTTGCAGATTTATAACAGGAGCCGAAATGATCCCCAATTTAGAGTATGAATGTACAATTACACGTTTGTCACATGCATTTACATATACAAATAAGAAGATTAAAAGGGGAAAGTAAGTATTGCTGCTGTAATCTTATCGCTCGTGTGAATGTCCAGCATGAGAATGGTACAATCAGCAGTGAGTGCACTGGACCACAAGGTGGGGCAATTTTACTAAGGAAAGTATGTCTTAACAAATAGTTTGAAAAGAAAGAGTTATGGGTTTCGCCATGTAATCCTGACCCTCTTGCATCTTATTATATTGCGCCCAAACGATCACAACTCTCTTCCAGAATTCTCCAGAGGACATTTGGCTGTTATTTTTAAACCACTTTATTATACTTTTTGTTATTGTTGCACTTTAATGTGCAACTACTAATTATGTTATTCCAAAGTCGTAAGTTTGTACTGTTTCCAGGGGACACTTGAAAACAAGCAAGTACAGATGTCGCAGATATTACCAGCCCCTTAATGCGAGCTACCGACCACCCACACAAAAGGCCAACCGGAGATTTGTAGGGTTTTTTTTTTTTTTCCAATCTTTTTTTCCTTTATTGGAGACATGTATAAAGATTAACACGTTTTTTTTTTTGTTTTTTTTTTAAAGGTTACAAACGGATTTTAGTTTTTTTTAAATAAAATAATAACTTACTGGCGGCTCCCATACCGGCATCTTCCCCTGCGATTCATATTTCAAATGGCTGCGCGTGTTGTGAGTCACGTAGCGTCTGTTGTTGTCATTCAACGGAACGTCACGCCTGATGCTGATATGTCAGTGGTGTTCCCGGTGCATGGCACGCGGACTTTGCCCCACGCAGACCATATTGCCAGATTTGCAGTTGGAAGATGTCGGGGGAGATACAAGAGGAGTACGAGCGTGGACGCGCCAGCACGCCACCACCACCCCGCGGCCCGCAAGTCGTTCCATGACCATGACCGAGGTATACTAGGTAAAACCGTTGCCGAACGGGGTATGTGGCCAACATCCCATAGTTTCCGAGGTGATAAATCCGGAGTGGTGGCCCATCTTCACATTAAATAACACCTGTGTATCTCTTCACCACGGGTGTTTTCATGCGTTTTTTTGTTACCTTCATTGTTTTCAATAAGCTGCTGATAGAATACATCGCGTTAATGGGTGCAATAATATTTGCTACATCTGTATCTTTCTTGGTGAACCATTTTTATACCTGTGGCGTGGTATGCAGGCGTATGATGTAAATACCACAAGAAAATATTATAGAAAAGTATTTAACTTTATATTATTACCATATAAGTTTGTCAATTGGATGTAGCACTGGGCTCCCCTGTCTTGCTGTATACATTTGCCACGCCCATAGCACTATTTTGACATACATATATATCATGATGTGGTGGGTGTGGGAGTTGAGTTTTGGCGGTGGGAATGTGTGTTGTTGAAAATTTTAAAAGAAAGTTTTTCAATAATGAAATGTTTTGCTTTGTATTTTTCACTAATGTACAGATGAAAATCAAAATCAATGAGCTACCTAATGTGAAAAGATTTCTCTTTTTGAGCATTTTTTGTGTTGCTCCTGTAAATCTATGGATGATTGGTTCTTGCTGTTTCGGGGTGAATCTGTTGCTTAGCGCGAGTAAAAAAGTGAAAAAGTTAGTACTTTTAGCCAACTTGCGTTTTTTTGTCATTACCTTCTCAAAACCCCGTACTGCGTATATCGCATTTTGCAACAAGTTTATAATAAATGTAAAAAATTGTGAACTAATTCCTATGAAAAATAACATTATAGCTTTAATTTGGTATTTTTCTTAAGACTTATAATAAATATAACAATAACTTATTTCACATAGCGCCTTTCTACAACTGGGACTCAAAGCGCCCTCACAATTACAGTATAGCTGGCGGTACACAGCGGTGAGGAATATTTTTACAGCCACAGTCCCTGCCAAAGATGCTTACCAATCTAAGTTTTTAGTGCTGAGGCACAATGAGATAAAGTGACATCAGAACAAGGGGGTAGAGAAGAACACACAAAAAAGTCGCTAATTGTGTAAAACATTCTTTAATGTTGAAAATAAAACATGAAACAGGATGTGCAATCCGGTGCAGTGTGATAGTATCTTTAAACAGCATATAAATAGGAAATATCTGTGTTACCCTAGCGTGAAGGGAGCCGGGCATCTGTCCGGTCTCTCCTGGTATCAGATCCCGCTCCATGACAGACTGTTCCCTAGACATTGTGACTTCATCAGTGCTCCTTGTCCTCGTGACGTTGGAGTTCACGTTATTCCGGATTCCCCTGCTCGTAGCCGAATGGCCACGTTCGCTTCTGGGAGTGTTCCCGCTCACTTGGCTCTACGCGTTTCTCAAGACTACCCTTGCTTCATCAGGAGCGGGATGGAATGGTGGGGCACCATACGGGTGTATGTAAAGGGCAGTCACGAATTAACCCTATTATGAATAAAGATGATATATCTGAAAAAGACAATTCTCGAAAAAGCAAATACTAAAAAGCAAAACACTGTACATGGAATGTATGGCACTACATGGAGATTGTGAAAGCTAGTGGTAGGCTACAGAGTAAGCCATCAAAGATGGGACTGTGTTAAAAAAACTGAATGCAAGTACCATCAAAGCAGACCCGCTGAGCACATCGGTAACAGGACTGCAATTGGGGTGTGGATACACATAAAAGATAAAGTGACTTGACCAAGCAGTTGCCCAAGACAGCGACCGGGAATTCAACAGGTTCCCGGGTTCTCTTGTTCCTACCTCCATTTTCCAGCTGATGATTTATATAAGTTATAACATTTGGGGAAGAACTACAGGCATACCCCGCCTTAACGTACGCAATGGGAGAGGAGCATGTATGTAAAGCGAAAATGACTTAAAGTGAAGCACTCCCTTTTCCCCACTTACGATGCATTGTACTGTACAGCAACCATCATATATGTGCATAAACTGGTAAATAACGCATTTGTAACAGGCTCTATGTCTCCCCGCTTGCGCACAGCTTCGGTACAGGTAGGGAGCGGTTATTGCTGTTCAGGACGTGGTGATAGGCGCAAGCGTGAGCTGCTGTTTGCTATTGGGCGATATGTCCTACTCGCGCGTGTACTTAAAGGAGTGTCCTATAAAACCGGGGTATGCCCTGTACTCACACACGTCAGCACTGCACTTTAACTTTGATAACTCTGACAAGTATTTGTCAGGTGATAAATATGTGGCCTTTCAAATATTAAACTTCTAGCAACAATATGCAAATATTGGCAACATACAGTGTCAAACTAAAATTATAATAATATTGATGCAAATGCATGCCCTAATTGCAGATGAGGGAATGGGCTGAGACCATACATGCCTTCCATTGGTATCTCTAAAAAAAACATTATCTGACTGCTTGCTAAATGGCCTGTGCACTATACTTTAAAAAAAAGTACTAATGGAAGATCTGGAATATTAAACTCATAAGCTTTTTGCCCTATATTTCCCCTACTTCAGAAATCTACACACTGCACTCCGACAATTACTTAATTTGTATATTTAATTAGTATATATTCGACCAGCTGTTGGTTTGTGAAAAAATGTCAAGAATATTAATGCGAGCAAATAAACACGTCAGATTGTGGGACTACATAATATCAGGTCGGCCGGCAGGGGGTTGACACCCTGTAACAGTGTGCGCAGGAAGTGACCCGACTAACGTCTGGGGTCACAGCAGGCCTCTCCCTACCCCTTGCTCACAATGGACCACAGCCCTCCCCTTTGCTCCCGCCGCGAATGCTTAAACTGATGGTTCTCCGCGGCTCCTCCCCCTCTGCTGCTAACACATCGGGGGACCCAGGCCATGGCTACAGTCTTGGGACCCTGGCAAACCTCTGACCAGCCTAATTAACATTATATTGTTTATTTTTGCGCCAACATATTCCCACCGCGCAATACTAATTACATAATAATATTGTAGCACTACACGACCTTTCAGAAAACCAGGGCAACAGCAATGCAGACAGCTCTGTTCCTGTGATGGAAACATACAGAAATGGCTTGAAATATTATTTAGCGTGAATCCACATCCGAATAATTTAAAAAAAACATTGTTTTTACAAATCAACAATAAATAATAAATAGCATGGATATACCAAATATATACATTCACGTTCATTATAGTTACAATATTAAACAATAAGTGATGTTATATTTGCCATATCATTTACAAACCTGGCAGAAATCTGAGAAATCCCTTATCTTTGCTAATTACCTACTTTTCTCCTCTGAGATTAACCAAGCATAACCTCAAATTGGATCCAGTACAGTTAGATTGAGTAGATCCCTTTGGGGTGGGGCTCATATGAAGACTTTACCATCACACAAAGCAGATATTCTTTTGTGCCTTTTAGAGTACCCATAAAAAAACGACAGATCAATAAGCTTCCAACACACGTTAATATAAAATCCAACTTATATTATAAACAGTGAATCAATATCCAAGTAGACAAAATTATATATATATTATATATATATATATATATATATTATATATATATATTATTATATATATATAAATTTATTTATTATTTATTTCTATAATTCCTCTGTGTGGCAATAAGGAATGCCAAACAGAGCAATGATGATGATACCTATTATGAGCAAATCCAGAGAGAATATGACGCACAGCCAAGAGAGTGGGTCCACAGTGTCATAAAAAATAAGTCTTTTTATTCGTCCATATGCAGAAACAGAAGTGAAAAACTCCTACATGTTTCGTGCCCCAGCACTTTTTCAAGGAGTACTCAACAGTGTCAGCAACGCTGAGCACGGATATAGGACGGGGGCACTTCTAATAGTGAGTAACAGTCTATATACTATTATGTACATGTGGTTCAGCTAGATCCAGGGATCATCCTATGAGGGGCTTTTTGGTGGGTTTATTCCCATTACCTTGCCCCTTCAAGGGATTATGGTCCCCATGAGGATGGCAGACCACTGGAGAACTGTGTCAGTTTATTCCCCCCTCCCATCTCACGTCCCGCGGCCCTGGCACGCGGTGACAGGGGGGGAGCTGGGAGCGGAGGGGCAAGAGCAGCACGTAGCATGTGGAGGGGGGGGGGGGAGCTCACCCGTCCTGCCGCTGCCTCACTCATCCTGCGCTGCCTCACTCATCCGGCCGCTGCCTCACTCATCCGGCCGTGCCTCACTCATCCGGCCGCTCCCACGTGGATGTGAGGCGGGAGGGCCGCTGTTGTGGGCACGCTCCCCGGCTGTTTGTCCCGGGCGTCGCTCCGATCCCCCGCTGACTGTAGCGGCGCGGGGTGTGAGCTTGGGGGGGTGGGGGGGGGTGAGCGTCACCCCCCCCCCCCCCCCCCCCCCCCCAAGCTCACACACACCTCACCCCCCTCCCCCAAGCTCATCCCCCCCCACCCACCCCAAGCTCACACCCCGGCGCCGCTACAGTCAGCGGGGAGCGGAGCGAGCGCCCGGGACACACGCGGGGGAGCGGCCACAACACGCGGCCTCCCGCCTCACATCCACGTCGGAGCGGCCGGATGAGTGAGGCAACGGCCGGATCAGTGAGGCAGCGGCAGGATGAGTGAGGCAGCGGCAGGATGAGTGAGGCAGCGGCAGGACGGGTGAGCTCCCCCCCCCCTCCACATGCTACGTGCTGCTCTTGCCCCTCCGCTCCCGGCTCCCCCCTGTCACCGCGTGATAGGCCGCGGGACGTGAGATGGGAGGGGGGATGCCCCTCCGGTCCCGGCCCCCCCCCACCCCCCCAAGCTCACACCCCGGCGCCGCTACAGTCAGCGGGGGAGCGGAGCGAGCGCCCGGGACACACGCGGGGGAGCGGCCACAACACGCGGCCTCCCGCCTCACATCCACGTGGGAGCGGCCGGATGAGTGAGGCAGCGGCCGGATGAGTGAGGCAGCGGCCGGATGAGTGAGGCAGCGGCAGGATGAGTGAGGCAGCGGCAGGACGGGTGAGCTCCCCCCCCCCCTCCACATGCTACGTGCTGCTCTTGCCCCTCCGCTCCCAGCTCCCCCCTGTCACCGCGTGACAGGCCGCGGGACGTGAGATGGGAGGGGGGAATAAACTAGACACAGTTCTCCAGTGGTCTGCCATCCTCATGGGGACCAATAATCCCTGAAGGGGCAAGGTAATGGGAATAAACCCACCAAAAAGCCCCTCATTAGGATGATCCCTGGATCTAGCTGAACCACATGTACAATAATAGTATATAGACTGTTACTCACATATTAGAAGTGCCCCCGTCCTATATCCGTGCTCAGGCGTGCTGACACTGTTGAGTACTCCTTGAAAAAGTGCTGGGGCACGAAACATGTAGGAGTTTTTCACTTCTGTTTCTGCATATGGACGAATAAAAGACTTATTTTTTATGACACTGTGGACCCACTCTCTTTGGCTGTGCGTCATATTCTCTCTGGATTTGCTCATGAATAGGTATCATCATCATTGCTCTGTTTGGCATTCCTTATTGCCACACAGAGGAAATTATAGAAATAAATAAATAAATAACTATTTATCTATATAATATATATCACAATTATCTATACATATATATGGATATATATATATATATATATAATATATACTAATTTTTGGTCTACAATTTGGATATTGATTCACTGTTTATAATAGTAAGTTGGATTTTATATTAACGTGTGTTGGAAGCTTATTGAGATCTGTCGTTTTTTTATGGGTACTCTAAAAAGGCACAAAAGAATATCTGCTTTGGTGATGGTAAAGTCTTCATATGAGCCCCACCCCAAAGGGATCTACTCAATCTAACTGTAACTGGATCCAATTTGAGGTTATGCTTGGTTAATCTCAGAGGAGAAAAGTCAGGTAATTAGCAAAGATAAGGGATTTCTCAGATTTCTGCCAGTTTGTAAATTGATATGGCAAATATAACATCACTTATTTTTTAATATTGTAAACTATAATGAACGTGAATGATATATTTGGTATATCCATGCTATTTATTATTTATTGTTGATTTGTAAAAACAATGTTTTTTTTAAATTAATTCAGGGATGTGGATTCACGCTAAATAATATTTCAAGGCATTTCTGTACTGTTTCCATCACAGGAAACAGAGCTGTCTGCATTGCTGTTGCCCTGGTGTCTGAAAGGTCTGTGTAGTGCTACAATATTATTATGTAATTAGTATTGCGCGGTGGGAATATGTTGGCGCTTAACAAATAAACAATAATAATGTTAATTAGGCTGGTCAAGAGGTTTGCCAGGGTCCAAGACTGTAGCCATGGCCTGGGTCCCAGCCGATGTGTTGAGCAGCAGAGGGGGAGGAGCCGCGGAACCATCAGTTAAGCATTCGCGGCGGGGAGCAAAGGGGAGGGCTGTGGTCCATTTGTTGAGCAAGGGGTAGGGAGAGGCCTGCTGTGACCCCAGACGTTAGTCGGGTCACTTCCTGCGCACAACTGTTACAGGTGTCAACCCCCTGCCGGCCGACCTGATATTATTGTAGTCCCACAAATCTGACGTGTTTATTGGTTGCTGGCATTAATATTCTTGACATTTCTTCACAAACAAACAGCTGTTCGAATATATACTAATTAAATATACAAATTAAAGTAATTGTCGGAGTGCAGTTGTAGATTTCTGAAGGTAGGGGAAAAAGCTTATGAGTTTAATATTCCAGATCTTCCATTAGTTACTTTTTTTTTAAAGTATAGTGCACAGGCCATTTAGCAAGCAGTCAGATAATGTTTTTTTTAGAGATACCAATGGAAGGCATGTATGGTCTCATGCCCATTCCCTCATCTGCAATTAGGGCATGGCATTTGCATCAATATTATTATAATTTTAGTTTTGACTACTGTATGTTGCCAATATTTGCATATTGGTTGCTAGAATGTTTAATATTTGAAAGGCCACATATTTATACACCTGACAAATACATTCAGAGTTATCAAAGTTAAAGTGCAGTGCTGACGTGGTGTGAGTACAGGCATACCCCGGTTTTAGGACACTCCCTTTAAGTACACTCGCGAGTAAGGACATATCGCCCAATAGGCAAACAGCAGCTCACGCATGCGCCTATCAGCACGTCCTGAACAGCAATACCGGCTCCCTACCTGTACCGAAGCTGTGCGCAAGCGGGGAGACTATAGAGCCTGTTACAAATGCGTTATTTACATCAGTTATGCACATATATGATGATTGCTGTACAGTACATGCATCGATAAGTGGGGAAAAGGGAGTGCTTCACTTTAAGTACATTTTCGCTTTACATACATGCTCCGGTCCCATTGCGTACGTTAAGGCGGGGTATGCCTGTAGTTCTTCCCCAAATGTTATAACTTATATAAATTCAATCAGCTGGAAAATGGAAGGGTAGGAACAAGAGAACCCGGGGAACCTGTTGAATTCCCGGTCGGCTTCTTGGGCAACTGCTTGGTCAAGTCACTTTATCTTTTATGTGTATCCACACCCCAATTGCAATCCCTGTTACCAGTGCTCAGCGGTCTGCTTTGATGGTACTTGCATTCAGTTTTTTTAACACAGTCCCATCTTTGATGGCTACTCTGTTAGCCTACCACTAGCTTTTCACAATCTCCATGTAAGTGCCATACATTCCATGTACAGTGTTTTGCTTTTTAGTATTTGCTTTTTCGAGAATTGTCTTTTTCAGATATATCATCTTTATTCATAATAAGGGTTAATTCGTGACTGCCCTTTACATACACCCGTATGTGCCCCACCATTCCACGCTCCTGATGAAGCAAGGGTAGTCTTGAGAAACGCGTAGAGCCAAGTGAGCGGGAACACTCCCAGAAGGCAGACGTGGCCATTCGGCTACGAGCAGGGGAATCCGGAAGTAACGTCACTCCAACGTCACGAGGACAAGGGACACTGATGAAGCCGACAAGTCCTAGGGAACAGTCTGCATGGAGCGGGATGCTGATACCAGGAGACCGGACAGATGCCGCGGCTCCCTCACGCTAGGGTAACACAGATATTTCCTATTTATATGCTGTTTAAAGATACTATCACATCATGCACGGATTGCACATCCTGTTGCATTTGTTAGTTTTCAACATTAAAGAATGTTTTACACAATTAGCGACTTTTTGTGTGTTCTTCTACCCCCTTGTTCTGATGTCACTTTATCTCATTGTGCCTCAGGCACTAAAAAACATAGATTGTAAGCTCATCTGGGCAGGGACTGTGGCTGTAAAAATATTCCTATGCGCTGTGTACCGCCAGCTATACTGTAATTGTGAAGCGCTTTGAGTCCCATTGGTAGAAAGGCGCTATATGAAATAAAGTTATTGTTATTATTATTATAAGTCTTAAGAAAAATACCAAATTAAAGCTATAATGTAATATTTTTTCATAAGGAGATTAGTTCCAATTTTTTTACATTTATTATAAAACTTGTTGCAAAATGCGATATACGCAGTACGGGGTTTTGAGAAGTAAATGACAAAAAAACGCAAGTTGGCTAAAAGTACTAACTTTTTCACTTTTTTACTCGCGTAAGCAACAGAATTCACCCCGAAACAGCAAGAACCAATCATCCATAGATTATAACAGGAAGCAACACAAAAAATGCTCAAAAAGAGAAATCTTTTCACATTAGGCTCATTGATTTTGATTTTTCATACTGTACAATTAGGAAAAAATACAAAGCAAAACATTTCATTATTGAAAAACTTTCTTTTAAAATGTTCAACACACACATTCCCAGCACGCTCAAACTCCCACACCCACCACATCATGAATATATATGTATGTCAAAAATAGTGCTACTGGGCGTGGCAAATGTATACAGCAAAAGACAGGGGAGCCCAGTGCTACATCCAATTGACAACACTTATATGGTAATAAGTATAAAGTTAAATACTTCAATAATAATATTTTCTTGGTTATTTAGCATCATACGCCTGCATACCACGCCAAGGTATAAAATGTTCACCAAGAAAGATACAGATGTAGCAAATATTATTGCACCCATTAACGCGATGTATCTATCAGCAGCATTATTGAAAACAATGGAATGTAACAAAGAAAACGCATGAAATAACACCCGTGTGAAGAGATAACACAGGTGTTATTTAATGTGAAGATAGCCACCACTCCGGATTTCACCCGGAAACTATGGGATTTGGCCACATACCTCCGGGCAACGGGTTTACCTAGTATACCTCTGGGTCATGGCAACCTTGGGCGGCCGCGGGTGGTGGTGGCAGTGCTGGCGGCAACGTCTCTCGGTATCTCCCCCCGACATCTTCCAACTGCAAATACTGGCAATATGGCTGCGTGGGGGCAAATGATGCCGCGTTGCCATGCCACCGGGAACACCACGTGACATATCAGCATCACGTGACTCCCGTTGACATGACAACAAGACGCTACGTGACGTCACAACGCGCAGCCATATTGAAATGAATCGCAGGGGGAAGATGCCGGTAGGACGCCAGAGGTAAGTATTTTATTTAAAAAAAACTAAAAATCCCGTTTGTAACCTTTAAAAAAAAACAAAAAAAAAAAACGTTTGTAATCTTTATACATGTCTCCAATAAAGGAAAAAAAGATTGGAAAAAAAAAAAAAAACCCTACAAATCTCCGGGTTGGCCTTTTGTGTGGGTGTGGTAGCTCGCATTAAGGGGGGTAATATCTGCGACATCTGTACTGCTTGTTTTCAAGTGTCCCCTGGGAAACAGTACAACTTACAGACTTTGGAATAAACATAATTAGTAGTTGCACATTTAAAGTGCAACAAATAACAAAAAAGATTTAATAAAGTGGTTTAAAAATAACAGCCAAATGTCCTCTTGGAGAATTCTGGAAGAGAGTTGTGATCTTATGTGCAATATAATACTAGATGCAAGAGGGTCAGGATTACATGGCGGAAACCCATAACTCTGTCTTTTTCAAACTATTGTGTTAAGACATACTTTCCCTTAGTAAAATTGCCCCACCTTGTGGTCCAGTGCACTCACTGCTGATTGTACCATTCTCATGCTTGGACATTCACACGAGCGAATAAGATTACAGCAGCAATACTACTTTCCCCTTTTAATCTTCTTATTTGTATATGTAAAGCATGTGACAACGTGTAATTCTACATTCATACCTAAATTGGCGATCATTTCGTGCTCCTGTTATAAATCTGCAACAATCCTAATTGTGTGCCTAACATAATGGCTGCTTCAGTCAGTGTTACTCAGCAACTACAATGTATCCTTATATTACTAAGGTAACATTATCTATTGTTACAGTTTGCAGCTCAAACAGCTGGGAATATTGGCAACAAATTACGACAAACAGGAGTGTTGTAAACATCTTGCACTGCATGGGAGGTGGGCTAAAGCCTGCTATAGAAATCAAAGGATGCTTTAAAACGAATTAAAAATGACATTAAGAGTTGAATAAGGATAATAATAATACAACAGTCACTATTATCTATTATTAGAAGTGGGAGTGGCGTTTTATACCTTCTGTTCGGATTGTTGGTGGCGGAATAATCCATCGTCGGGTTTTTGTAAAAAACTACAGTGAATGAATCTTTCGGAATCGATCCGTGGACTGGATTTACATTAAATCCAACATCGGATTATTTAAAATCTGAGAAACAGAGCATTATGGACGTTTTTTAAATAATCAGCACGGATTAAAGTTGGTACAATCCGAAGTCGGTTTTTCACGTGCAGATCGGAATTTGAATTAAAAGCCCGCAGAAAATCCGGGAACAGGGTTTGGACATTTCTGCCCATCTCTACCCTAGTGTAGGTTTGTACTATTTCTGTTTGTATAGCAAGCGTTCTCATAGTGTTTTCGTCGCAGAATTTGCTTTCCTTGGTGACTTTTTCCAGCTTGTATTCCAGTTTGGTTGTGCATTGCATGCCACTGATTTCAGTATCAGAAGGTGTTTATTTTGTATTGCTATGCATCGTCACGAATGCTCAGTTAGGGTGAGTGGGATGGAAACTGAAGGTTTGAAGGCAGGCTGCATCTGCCTCCAGGTTTCTTATATACATATTTATGAATTTGCTTAGTGTGACTATCAAATGAATCAAATTGTTATTCTAGTTTAAAAAAATAATATATTTAAAACTGAATAATTGGGTGAAAGTAACATATTTTCAGGTTCACTATAAACACAGTTACATTAATGTCGTGTTTATAGTATGAAGATAGAGAAGAAAATGTATTTGCTACAGATGCCAGTTTCCATAGTCCACTTACAATAATAAAGCTTCTCTGTGCTAATTCCAGAGGCAAAGAAA
Source organism: Ascaphus truei (assembly GCA_036426205.1). Classification (NCBI taxonomy): domain Eukaryota; kingdom Metazoa; phylum Chordata; class Amphibia; order Anura; family Ascaphidae; genus Ascaphus; species Ascaphus truei. Next base: position 34,854,797 of record CM071572.1, read on the forward strand.
GAGGGAACGATGACAGGCTGTCACCAAAAAGGTTAAATACCTGGTTTTAGGTATAAATGTATGTATGGTATGTATGTATGTATGTCTTTATTTATATAGCGCCATTAATGTACATAACGCTTCACAGCAGTAATATACATGACAATCATATAAATAACAAATAATACACATAACACAAAGGGCAGAAGTGCTTCAGAAAGAAAAGTAACATTTAGGAAAAGGAGTCCCTGCTCTGAAGAGCTTACAATCTAATTTGTTGGTAGGAACGTACAGAGACAGTAGAAGGGCATCTTGGTAAGTGTGTCTGCAAGGGGCCAAGGTTTATTTATGAGGTGTTAATTATCACCCATGGAGCTGCTCATATGCTTCCGTACGCAGGTGTGTTTTGAGGTGGGTCTTAAAGGTGGATAGAGAGGGTGCTAGTCGGATATTGAGGGGAAGGGCATTCCAGAGGTGTGGGGCAGTCAGTGAGAAAGGTTTAAGGCGGGGAGTGCTTTAGATACAAAAGGGGTAGAGAGAAGACATCCTTGAGCAGAACGCAAGAGTCGGGATGGTGTATAGGGAGAAATTAGGGCTGAGATGTCAGGAGGAGCAGAAGAGTGTAAAGCCTTAAAAGTGAGGAGAATTGAGTGTGTGATACGGGATTTGATAGGAAGCCAGGAGAGGGATTTCAGCAGGGGAGACGCTGAGACAGATTTCGGAAATAGAGTGATTCTGGCAGCAGCATTAAGGATAGAGTGTAGGGGAGACAGGTGAGAGGGAGGAAGGCCAAACAGTAGGAGGTTACAGTAGTCGAGACGGGAGAGTTTTTGCAGTCGAGCAACAGAGGAAAGGGCATATCTTGGAAATATTGCGGAGGAAAAAACAACAGTTTTTTTTGCTACCTTTTAAATGTGAGAAGAGAATGTGAGAGAGGTGTCGAGTTTTACCCCTAGGCAGCGTGCTTGGATTACTGGATGAATTATAGTACTGCCAACAGTAATGTGGAAGGAGGTAGTAGGGCCAGGTTTGGGAGGAAGTATGAGGAGCTCTGTTTTTGCCATGTTGAGTTTAAGTCGGCGGAGGGCCATCCATGATGATATCGCAGAGAGACATTCAGAAACTTTAGTCTGTACAGCAGGTCTAAGGTCAGGGGTAGAAAAGTAAATTTGTGTGTCGTCAGCATAAAGGTGATATTTGAACCCAAGAGATGAGATTAGGTCATCTAGAGAGAGTATGTAAAGAGAAAAGAGAAGGGGTCCCAGGACAGAGCCCTGGTTTACACCCACATAGAGATCGATAGAGGAGAAGAAGGTGTTAGCAAAAGATACACAAAGTATGATGAGAAAGGTAAGAGGAGATCCAAGATAGAGCTTTGTTACGAATGTCAAGAGTATGGAGAATGAGAAGGAGAAGAGGGTCGTCCACAGTATCAAAGGCTGCAGAGAGGTCGAGTAATATGAGCAGAGTGTATATATAAAAGAGGAATAACGTTAAAGCTGTTCTCCAAAGTGTCAATCTTAAAAAAAAAAAAAAAATGTATGTATTCAAAGCAAGTTATGAATAGAAGCGAAGAGTAACTAATTAGCAGAAACTGATTTGGTTTTATTATAGCCTGTATATGAGAACATGACTAAATCAAATAAAAAAAACCCATTGTAGATTAGAAGAGTGAGAGAATAAGGAAAGGACATGGTTTCTTTCTATAGGGCTTTAAGCAAAGACAACCCACTACATATGATTACAGTAGCACACCTGAAGCACTGAGTACATTCTTGGCACTATATAAATAAAGACATACAATACAATACACTTGCCTTCATTTAAAAAAAAATCAGATCTGAGATAGCAAACCATAAGAGTTGAGTTGAAGGTAGGTGTACCAGGAGCTGACATCCCCTCCATTGCCACCGACAGGAGGGGGGAAAGCCGGGACAAGTATCCTGGGCTTGGTGGCTGTGGGGGGCCTGGCTGGTGCTGCAAGTTGGGCCTGACCTCTCTGGCTGGGCCCGGCTGCCGATCCTGTCACTAATGCCATGCTCTCCCCAGCTTCTGGCCTCCCTCACTGACGCCAACACTGTCTCACACGAGCTTCTGACGTCAGCACGCACCGTAAGCAAGCAAGCATGAGAGGGAGGCTCGGCACACACTGGCGTCAGAAGCACAGCGTGGAACTGTCAGTGAGGAAGGCCCACAGCTGGGGAGAGCCGGGGCTCGACGTCAACAAGAAGACCGGTAGCCGGGCCCAGCCAGAGGCCTGAGACCATCCTCAAGGTAGGTACATTTGTATATATTTTGGTGGGTGTTTTCTTTTTTTGTTGGTACCGTATGTATGTGGGGGGTAAGGGTTTTTTTGTATGTATTTGGGGGGTGGGGGTTTGTATGTATTTGGGGGGGGAGGGATTGTGTGTGTGTGGCAAGGGCGGGGGAAGGAATGAGTGTGGGGGGAGGGAGAGTGGGGTAATTGATGGAGGGGGGAGAGTGAGAGGAGAGGGGGTGTAAGAAAGGAGATGAGGGGGCAAGAGCGAGACATGGGAAATAGAGGGGGCTAGCGAGGAGTGAAATGGGGGGGCTCACAAGACCGCCAGTATGGGGGGGCCCGGTCGTAACTCTAGTCCTGGGCCCCAGGAAATCTGTCTGCAGCCCTGAACCACACTATACATATAAGCTGTAGATTTTAAAGAGACAATCCAGGCATCATAAAAATTAAAAAAATAAAATAATTTGTTTTAATATATGCAGGATTTGATTACCTTTATTGAAAACTAATTACCTAAACTGCCGATCGATTGGCTTTCTGTGATCGATCAACAAAATCCTGTTTCCCAGGGTTCACTAAATGGCTGCCTTTCAGTTTCAAATCAATCTGTCAGTCAATGTAATTCAGCAGCTACAATGTATTCTTATATTACTAAGGCAACATTATCTATTGTTACAGTTTACAGCTCAAACTGCTGGGAATATTGGTAACAAATTATCACTAACAGGAAAGCGTTACAAAGATCTTGCACTGCTGGGAAGGTGGGCTAAAACCAGCTATCAAAAAAAAATGGCATTAAGAGTTGAATTTAAAAATAAAAAAAAGACAGTAACTATTATTGAATACTACAGAACTGATTTATTTAAAAAAAAAAAAAAAAACACACGTAGGATATTGCTTAGATTACTCCTTTAAAGTATACGCTTGGGTATTTTTGTTACAATAATCACCCAAAATAAAGCCATAGAAATTATTTAAAGGTACCTGTATCACAGCAATAGTTGCACTTACAAGAAAGCAAAAGCTCGTGGATAATTAGAAAGCCTTGATTTTTTTAAAGATCCATTTATCAATAACATATTGTGAATTAAAGAAAGGCGTTATCTTTGACCATTATTTATTGCACCAAACTATTCAGGTATGATTATGTTTTTTACATTGTTATTATTCAGTTTTTATGAAATGTGAACTATTCAACATGAAAATGTTGCACTGGACTTGTTAGATTGATATGTAACATGATATGTATACAAAAGGAAAGGGGAGGGTTAATTCCCACTTGTGATGCTAACCAGGAGCAGACAAATGCCTTATTCATAATATGTAAACATCTTCATTGCATGAGACAGTTCATAAGACCCAGGATTCCAAATAGTCCAATAATAAACACACTCCCATGAACTTACCACTAGCCTGTGTAGGTAAATCTTATGTGGTAGTCTGGGTTTTCAATGTGTGACTGATCACATAAATGAAGTAAATAAATTACTCACTGCTGACCTTGGGGATATCCTGGTCCTGTCAGGCGTGCTCCTACCGAAAAGCAATTGGAGAAGGTAGAGGAAAAAAGCGTGGGATACCACCTGAAACGCGTTAGAGTGTCCTTTTGGCTGTTTTTATTATGCCCTAAATACATTTTTGCCCCTAGTTCTCTACAGTTTGCAGTATGTGGTTCCAATTCATCTACAGTAACATGATATGTAACATGCAAAAGCTCAGATCTCATGTGGATATCTGGGTATGGCTAATTCTTTATGTTTAAAAAAAAATAATAATCAGAATTCATATGTCCATTGTTCTATAGGATATACACACAAATACTACATACAAACAGCATCTAGTGATCAGAACATTCCTTTATTTTGTAACCAACTCATACTTTATGATCTCACCAGCACAGTTGCAATAAACACATTCAAGGCAAATCAATATCCTTTGAGTGTTTTCTTTTAAAACATAAAGTCAAACTCATAAAATATTCAAGGTATTGAACGGTCAGATGTTGAGCAAAAGTGGTTGCTGCTCTTCCTCCAAATCTCCACCTGGTGGAACTTCATATATGACAAATAAGGAAGAATAGAAACACCCAACAAAGGACATGATGCTAGAAAAGTACATGACGCCATTGGCACTGCCGACCAGAGAAGTTAAAGGTCCTATCACAATGGATACAATAATCTGAGCCAGGAAATACTGGCAGCTTAGAAGAGAGATATCCACACCCATTCCACGTTTGGTTCCATCCGAACTGGATCCTACAAACTGACAAGGAAATTAGTAAATACGTGTAAAAAATCAAACATAAAAGGTTACAGAGGGACATGGTATTTACAGGGATAGGGTCATTTGAAAGGGGTCTCCCTTTTAAACCTGAAAACAGAATATATTTTATTTATCCCTAACACACAGTACATCAGGAGGAGCCAACTCCTCTCCTCAAAAGCTACCAATAGGCCAGGTTTTCAGGATATCCCTTCTTCAGCATGGGTGGCTCTTCGACAGAGCCATTGATTGAGCCACCTGTGCTGAAGCAGGGACATCCTGAAAAGCTGGCCCGTTGGTAGCTTTTGAGGACTAGAGTTGGCCACCCCTGCACTACATGTACTGAATGAGTTTCTAGTTACGCACTGATATACATCAACTGGGAGGACATAGGAACTTTGAGATGTAAATATGTCTAGATCAGAAACCGAATCTACATTTTATTATTACATGATTAAAACATGCTGAGGTGAGACATCATGACTTTGTACTTCCATCAATATCATCATTTTAGTTCACTTGAGATGAAAGACTCACTCATTTGGATTATTTATCTTCTAATCAAAACTTCTCTATGATTTTCTGCATAAAAGCAGGCCTTGCTGATTCTGGGTTACACATGCAGACAGCTCAGAGGTAGGTAGTTGGTACTTCCAATTGGTTTGTCTTCCTGACATTCCAAGAAAACAAAAGCATATTATATTGTAGCTATGACTAGCTGCTTCCTTCTCAGTAATTTGTATGTTTATCCAGGGCCAGCTTGATGGCGGTTCATCGGTGCTAACGTACCGAGCCCCGCGGTTACACAGGCCCCACGCTCTTCCCCACAACAGTTAAACTCATTGTTGGGGGAGAGTGCGGAGTTTCTGTAAGAATCTCTTACCTGATCTGGCGGCATCTCACCTCCTACAGGGTCCCGTCATGGCACTGCACCGGCAAATGGTGTCGCGTTGCCACGACAACTTGACGTTACATGACGTCACAATGTCATGTGGTGGTCGCATTGCCATTACAACATGACGCCGCATGGCTTTGTGACATCTGAGGAGGAGAAAGGCCCGCCGGACCAGGTAAGAGGTGCCGCGATAGCCCCTGGACCGGGCCCCGCAAAATTACAAGCCGGTCCTGTGTGTATCCCTCTCTTATAAAAACATTTTACACTGACCAAAAACCAACTAACAAAAAAGGACCATTGTTGCGGACATCTACATAGATGTTTTAAATAAACACAAACTGGACTTACCTTTTTATTCTGGTAGTAGTCACAGAGAAGGGAATATGGCAGTATACAAAGCGTGGAAAACAGGATACCATGTGTTATGCATAGCGCTAAGATTATATAGATGTTGCTAGACAGTGTAGCTAGACCAGTGCCCAGTCCAAATGTAAGATATGCTATAAAGTACAGGGTGCGGATACTGAAATATTCTTCAAGCTTTTCTAATATGGCTAAAATGAGAAAATATAATACATTAGTAGTGAAGACAGAGCACAGTCCAAGATTTTCCTTAAAGGTAGACACACTATTTTGGAGTAGGGTTGGGGTAATGCGACTGTTTAGATGTATATAAAATAAGAGCAATGTGCTTTAAAATAAACACGTCATACTTGTTGGACAGTAGCAAAACGGGGAATACATTTTTTATTTTTATTCGGATGACCACAACATATTTTAAGGACAAACTTTACAGAGCAATGCTCTCTTCCTCACGTCAAAGAGTACAGGTGTACCAATTATTATTTTTTTTACCAAGTCCTAAGCACTTTTGGAATTAGGCCCTTTATTTGAAATATTCTTACTGAAAATACTACCCTATTTTTAGTCATCTCATACAGTCTACTGTTCTCAGCTGTTAAGGGTCAGATTTACAAAGCAGTGCTAACTAAGTAAGCCGTGACGCAACGAGATAAGATAACATACGACCTATTCGTGTGAATGGGCCAAAAGGTGCACATTTAATTAAGGTCTGTCAAATACCTGAGTAAAATGCAGCACTGAAGGCGTATATACACATTCCCCAACATCCCATTGTGACACCAGCATTATATCTCTGGTATTCTTCAGAATTGTGAGGGGCTTTTGGATCCCCTTGAAATACCACCTCTCCCATGAAGTCGGTATAAAAGAGGAGCATTCCTTCAAAGGACAGCCATCCTGTAAAATAATATCGAAAAAGAATCAGCGGCATGTCTGGTAGTTTAGGTTAATCAATTTACTAAATATATAGACCTAGTAAACAAGCCCCGAGACATTTTTGGATATACAACAATGGATTAGCTGTATTCATATTCAAATTGGTGGGCATTTCCCCATTCGATTCTTAAAACATCTACATACTGTATGTACAGGTGCTTGCTTTTGACAGCTGTTTATTATCTTTGGGAAATGTATTCTTTTAACATGAAAACAAAAAACAGACATCCTATATGACTGTGTGATAAATTAGTAGATGATCTCACACAAAATTTCAAACATTTATTGTATTTTATGCCTCAGAAAAAAATAAACTGAGTGTTTTGTCTCTTGACAAACCAATGTGTTGACACTAATTTGTTGTTTTTGTTTGCTGAATAAAAGGCAGTAGAATGGCGACACAGGATTTAGTCAAAACTCATAAACAAGTCAATATAAACTGTATATAGTTAGACTCAAAGCTGCAGACATAGAACATAGACAGGTTATTATTTAAGATTACCTAGGAAGTGATTGATGCATAGGTGACGCAGGGCCTTAGGCATGTGGCAGATGGATGAACACAGAAGTTTCATTGAAAGGGGTCGATGACACATCTCAGTTGATCCATTAAGCTCACTCTCATACTTGACACCATTCAGCAAAATATTAGCCACCTGCACCATAAGAACTCCATATCAGCATACAATACAGAAACACCTAGAAATCAAACCATGTAACATTAAGTCATGCAGAATTACCTTTATATTACCGCACTGACAAGAAAAGCGACTATGATCTCAAAAGAAACTTCTGCAGAAACATGCCTCGGTTTCTTTTTGTTGCTAGGACAAACGGGGAACAAAAGCTGCCTTGCTTTGTGACAGGTTTTTTCCCCATGCATTACATGTTTGCTGTGTTGTTCAGCTCAATTTGTTTAGCATTTTATCTCTCTGGTTTCTACAGTAGTTGTGAAGTTTACAGAGACGTTACTTACACACATCTTCTCGACACAAACCTTATGGGGTTTTATAAGCACTACAAAAAAAAAGCTAATACAAAGGTTGCATTTTGGAGTGATTCTGGCAGATATTCTACCTCATTTCAGATAAGCTACCTTAAAGGCATTGGTACAACCTACAATTAATGGAGGTTTCGCAGAGTTATTGGGCCTTTAGATACAGTACCACAAGGTTCAGTATCCTGGGCCTAGCTTTACTAAAATCCAGTAAAAACCGTAGTACAAGGAACTTATTAGGCTTTTGTATGTTGCATACACATACAATGTGTTCCATGCTAAATTAAATAGTGTTTTCTGCCTGGTAATCACGTTTTTGTTCTAATTTAAACCAACATACTATAATTTACTTGCATGTTTATTATACAAATCACTACGTATATATAGATAGAGGATAAAGTATCCGTTGTCTAAATTTAACATAGGTTGAACTTGATGGACGCATGTCTTTTTTCAACTTCATCTACTATGTAACTATATAACTATGTAACTAGAATACATCACTAGCTGGTATACTTATTTATTTATAAAATATTTTACCAGGAAGTAATACATTGAGAGTTACCTCTCGTTTTCAAGTATGTCCTTAGGATAATATTATAATTTTAAAGGCAAACCTTTACTATGAGAATGGCAATACAATACTTGTAGTTTTAGAAAACACATTCATTTGTATTTTACCTGTTGGCTGAAGGTCACATTTCGTCTCCTGCTACTCTCAGGATATGTTCCTGTAATTACATCTGGAATAGCCAACGTCTGGGGCCTTTTTAGAATTCCTGATGATCGAGGCCTTGATGTATCAAGAGAGCCAATTCTTAAATGATCTCGTTCTGTCCCAGGAGTTGTAATATTCTCTGCAGCTTCCAGAACTCCATTTCCACTGCAATACAAGGTTTCAGGTACTCGAGGAAGACTGCTGGCTTGCCTTGGCATACTACCAGAGGCTGCTGAGTAACTCTCGTGTACTCCTGTGAAGCAGTCTATGAGTACACTGTCAATATTTGTGGCCCCAAAAGAGGAAGCAAATTCATTAATCCCTGTTAACGAATTGTCTCTGCTGATGAGACTGCCATACTTTGGTGTGAGCGGACTGACGGGAGAGATGGGACTGGTAAAGCTTGCATAGACATTAGTTGAGTTACGGGTACTTTGGTTTTGGTTTTCATGTTCTTCAAAGAAGACAGGCGGCGATGGAGGCAGAGGGAGACTTGGACTTTTCATCACTTTCTTCTTTATGCTAAACAATTGAATAGGTCTTTCTGGAATGCTAATTAGCGTTAAAATGGTGGTAATGGTCAGCGTTATTGAAGTAAAGATATAGATAACTCGCAGCTGTCCTCCCATCGCTTTTCCAAAACTTGTTCTATTCCAGTTTATTCCACCAACAACATAACCAAAGCCACCTCCAAGACCTAGAGAATTACATTGACAGCGATTTACATTGTGCCAAAGAAAAACATAAGACAAGTCTATAAATATTCTTATTTTCTTATTTATGCAATCAGTCTCACATGTATCTAAATTACCTGGTAATATTTTAGTACCTGAAAACATGACAAAAAATGTATTGTAATATTATTATTGTTATAGTAAGTTATTTGAGTCTCTTTAAATTGTAAATGTATTGATACAACACTTTAGAACATGATGTAGTGCAAAGTTCAAATAGTTGCGTTGGTCCTAGTGCAATGTATCAATACTGATAGTTGTGGTACATTTTATGGACCAACAGTGGAGTTCTTCATAGAGCTCTACACAACATTTTGATACCTCTCAAGTCAGACATTACAGTATATCTGAAGAAGCGACTTGACACCTTTTGTAGAGTTACTGATGGAGCGGCCTTTATTAGAACACTTCACGCGTCATGTTCATCGGAATCCCGATTTGAAACCGCGGGATGAATTCCAGCCTTCCCGCACTAAGATGCGAGCGTGGCGAGTGCAGAAAAACGAATTTTAGTGTTCTGGCTATTAAAAACATGAAATTGACACAGTAGCACAGTAGCACAGTACTGTACACATTACAATTCATCCATTTTATTGCAAACGAAGAAACAGAATCCATGAAATTCAAACAAAAGATCCGCGATAAGCGCCGGTGACTGGGGAGATTGGCCACGTTCATGCTGCGTGGGGAACTGCAGAGAACTCAAAATCGGCGCGAGATGTGTTCGAATAACGGCCGCTGCATCAGTATTGTATATCTATGAGGAACTATCATGTTAATCCATTTAAAGATATCACAACTTGCAATTACCTAATAGGCTAATAAAACATTTAGCACAAAAGTAACAAAAAAAATTGCCTTGTTAAAGACACTTATTGTAAAGATAAAGATAGAAATTATGTTTATTTTAGTTAAATTAATGCTTGTGATAGTTTGATTTGATTGCTGACAGTTGTGGAAACTTATTCTAACATGGTTAAAACATTCAACAAATATTGTCAGATTTGTTTGTGGATAGGAAATAAATAAAAATAAGACATTGTCAGACTTTGTTTCTAAGCTCCATGGACAGTAGCGAGTACAATGACATCTGTCCCGGCGCGAGGAGGAGGCAGCGAGAGGAGAAGAGGAGAGGGGGCGGAGGGGATAGGTGAAGGATGAGACACAGGGGAGAAGAGAGAGACACAGGGGAGGAGAGAGAGACACAGGGGAGGAGAGAGAGAGAGGGGGGGATGATTGAGAGAGAAATGGGGGAGTGGGAGACAGAGGGGCGAAGAGTGAGAGAGGGGAGAAGTGAGAGAGAGGGGAGAAGTGAGAGTGAGGCGGGAGTTAGGGAAGGGGGTGTGATATAGGAGAGGGGGGAGAAAGAGAGAGAGACAGAGGATGAGAGAGAGGGAGAGAGAAAGAGTGGAGTGTGTGAGAGAGGCTATGAAGTTAATGGGGGAATTCGCAGGGCCGCAAATAGGGGCCTGGGTGTAGACTCTAGTCCCGGGCCCGGGACAGCTGTCAGCAGACCTCTCCGTGGACATCGTAAGCATCAGTATATTTCTGACAAATTCACAAATTCTGTTTGCCCAGAAAATCTACTGCTAATATTCACATATTGTGTAATCTTGGAGGACCATAAGAGGCATTGAAAGAATTCTCTGTTGTAATTCCTCAGGCAAATATAACATTTTCTAAATATTCACTTGTTTAATATGGAACCAAGACAAAATGTTTACCCACTTCAATTCTGACCTAAACCACTGCAAAATTCTCAAAGTTCTCCTTGTCTTTTTCTAGGAACAGAATCAGAAATAGACTGATACATTGTATTGTACTTTCTGTACTCATTTTTTTTGCTGAGAGTGCAGAACTCTCACACACTACATCAAACAAAATACATATCTCAGCAATAACACAAACTACTTCACACTAATTATTTCGAGAGATTCATGAAAGTTAATTTGTTTTTAAGATCAAAGTTACACCGTTTGTAGTGGGGTTTCACTCTATCATCCAACTTATATTTTACTGACAGTTGTAGGAGTGGAAACCTCAATGACATTAAAGGAGTATAATTAATAAGCACACTAAGGAATTATAATTCTCGAGAACCGAAGGTTATCACACATAAGGTCGTCACACATTCAAAACCTGTAAATAAATGGATGGGAAAGAAAAAAGCTATAAACTCAAAGGGTCAAAACTCAAAAATGAAAAAATATTATTTATTAAGAATGACTTAAAAAGGACCAGAGAATACAGAGCTCTCATTTGCATTAAAAACCTAACACAAGCTTTATCAAGGCATGAGCAATTTAAATATAAACTCAAACTTGCCCTTTAAACTATTGCAAGAGCACTGATTCAATATGTACTAGAATGTAACAATTATTCATATTTTATGTAATTTTTTGTGATAATCCCATATCTTTTATTTTGCTGTTGACTATCCAGTGCAAGATCCACAATGGTATATAAGAGATTAAACAAAATAATTATACTTTTACAAAAATCATATGGTGGGGTGGAGTTGTTAGCATGTGCAGAAAGCCTCGAACAAAAGAATGAAAGAGTTGTGGTGTTTTTTTCACACAAGGTAACATTGCATGGACTTGAAGATGATGTGGATCTGAAAAGGTTTAGTTAAATCATCATACAGTATATGAATTCTCTCTGGAGAGAATGCAGTGCATACCTCCCAGCAGAGCATGAATATTGAGTCCTCGGTCTTGATCCTCTGGGCTGCACACGTCCATCATATAAGCATGACTGGGATTGTCGGCCGAATCGGCACTAAAATCCATAAGGACGACACCGCAGATTGTGAGGATAAGTCCCCATTTATGGTCACTCACTGTATCAGTCGCAGACAGTCCTATATCTCGACCATTGAGCAACAGAGTAAGCCCAAATAAGGCTCCTAGGACCAGAACAAGGAGTCGTTAATCTTGGTATACGCAAATATGAAACAAAGCATTGAAACATCTAATCCCTTTATTTGGGGGTTAAATAGGAAATCAACCCTGAATTTGAGGAATTTTGAGAAAACTTTATATGCAAAAAAATCGAGAATTTGTTTTCACATTACTCCAGTCCTACAATCCTAGGTGTATTGGGAAAAACTGGAAGGAAGAAAACATCTAGGTGAAGTTCAGTTATTTCTCTCTCTCTCTGTGTCCCCCTCTGGCAAAACCTATATTTCAGGGTCTGTATATGAGTATCGTCACAGTATGACTTAACTAATGTCAGGTTAAATACCTGCGTTAGCTGTAACAGAGTTCTGTGGATAGGAGTTGTTAGGGGGATACCTCTTTTGTGTATCATTAGCACTAACAGTCATTATAGTTAACGAAAATTTTTGGGGGTGATTGCTGATTTAAGACATTGATGTCAGTGCTGTACAATCACATAGAAAAACGTTAATTGACAGAATGAATAACAGGCACACACACATATACTGTATATAGATGTAGAGGTATCTGTACCGTGAAAAAAAGAGAAAAACTGTAAACAAATCTGTACCGTGTTAACCGAGCGTTATAATCAAAAACGAATAGACGATAACGTTCCCTGGCTAACTAAATGCTTTTTATTAGCCACAGGACGGTATTGTGTATTAATTTTTGAGCTAGTATATATATATATATATATATACACACACAGTTGTGTGAAAAAGAAAGTACATACTCTTTGAATTCTATGGTTTTACATATCAGGACATAATAACAATCACCTGTTCCTTAGCAGGTCTTAAAATTAGGTAAATACAACCTCAGATGAAAAACAACACATGACATATTACACCGTGTCATGATTTATTTAACAAAAATAAAGCCAAAATGGAGAAGCCATGTGTGAAAAACTAAGTAAACCTTATGATTCAATAGCTTGTAGAAACACCTTTAGCAGTAATAACTTGAAGTAATCGTTTTCTGTATGACTTTATCAGTCTCTCACATCGTTGTGGAGGAATTTTGGCCCACTCTTCTTTATAACGTTGCTTCAGTTCATTGAGGTTTGTGGGCATTTGTTTATGTACAGCTCTCTTAAGGTCCAGCCACAGCATTTCAATCGGGTTGAGGTCTGGACTTTGACTGGGCCATTGCAACACCTTGATTCTTTTCTTTTTCAGCCATTCTGTTGTAGATTTGCTGGTGTGCTTAGGATCATTGTCCTGTTGCATGACCCAATTTCGGCCAAGCTTTAGCTGTCGGACAGATGGCCTCACATTTGACTGTAGAATACTTTGGTATACAGAGGAGTTCATTGTCGACTCAATAACTGCAAGGTTCCCAGGTCCTATGGCTTTAAAACAAACCCAAATCATCACCCCTCCACCACCGTGCTTGACAGTTGGTATGAAGTGTTTGTGCTGATATGCTGTGTTTGGTTTTCACCAAACGTGGCGCTGTTCATTATGGCCAAACATCTCCACTTTGGTCTCGTCTGTCCAAAGGACATTGTTCCAGAAGTCTTGTGGTTTGTTCAGATGCAACTTAGCAATCCTAAGCCATGCTGCCATGTTCTTTTTAGAGAGAAGAGGCTTTCTCCTGGCAACCCTTCCAAACAAACCATACTTGTTCAGTCTTTTTCTAATTGTACTGTCATGAACTTTACATTTAACATGCTAACTGAGGCCTGTAGAGTCTGAGATGTAACTCTTGGGTTTTTTGCAATTTCTCTGAGCATTGCACGGCCTGACCTTGGGGTGAATTTGCTGGAATGTCCACTCCTGGGAAGATTGGCAACTGTCTTGAATGTTTTCCACTTTTGAATAATCTTTCTCACTGTAGAATGATGGACTTTAAATTGTTTGGAAATGGCCTTATAACCCTTCCCAGATTGATGGGCAGCAACAATTGCTTCTCTAAGATCATTGCTGATGTCTTTCCTCTTTGGCATTGTGTTAACACACACCTGAATGCTCCAGACCAGCAAACTGCTAAAACTTTGGCTTTTATAGAGGTGGTCACACTTGCTGATGATCAATTAATCAAGGGCATTTGATTAGCAGCACCTGTCTGCTACTTAGCATCTTAATTCCTATGGAAGCTGTATGGGTGTACTTAGTTTTTCACACATAGCTTCTCCATTTTGGCTTTATTTTTGTTAAATAAATCATGACGGTGTAATATGTCATGTGTTGTTGTTTATCTGAGGTTGTATTTACCTAATTTTAAGACCTGCTAAGGAACAGATGATTATTATGTCCTGATATGTAAAACCATAGAATTCAAAGAGGGTGTACTTTCTTTTTCACACAACTGTATAATGAATTGTTACTTTATCCGGGAGACTGAAGTTGCCACTACCACTCATAGGATCCCAGCTTTGTTTCATTCTCATGTTGGCTAAATTACTTGGTGGATCTGATCTGTCATCTAAAGCTTTAAATAAAAATATTTAATACAAGCAGCTATAGTATGAATTTATAGTTCTTAATTATCATTTCACATTTGCCCACTGAGCCTAACAGTTTTCTTGATAAATTCAGGTATAATCTTACTGTGTATCAATCAATCAATATGGGTCAATAACATATATTTAATATTAATACATTACTAATTTATTTTGCACTAAATTTATACAAACTGGCAACAAAATTGTATTTTAGAATAAAATTAATAAAATATTTGAAAATTACTTAATAATAATATATTTAACTTTAGTAAGTAATTTTAATTAAAATAGGTGGTTTAATGCATAGGTAATTCTGCATTTATTTTACTGCTGTACAAAACTTGAGTAAAACTTTCTCAGATTAGTCACTTACATTTTGATTTTGTGTGCTAAACACCCACCTATAGCAAGGACCAGAATAAATGGCCTTCTTCTTCCAAATCTCGATGTGCATGTGTCACTCCATGCTCCTAATAAAGGCTGAAGCATAAAGCCTAAAAAAAAAAAATATTGCCAGACACGTTACAACATAAATTACATAACGTCCACAAAATATAAGTGCATGCTGCAAGCATAGATGCACAAAATCACAGACAAAGCAACAGACAATAACCAAAGTGATTATCTGTTTAAGGCTAAAATAAGCAATTATTTTCCAAAGTAATGAAAAAACAATGACAAATATAGCTTACAATGACCTGCGGTCATGTTATCATTCCGACAAAACACACTGAGGTAAGTCCATGAAAATGCCAAACATGAATTGTGTGAAAATCATATCATTATTCCTCCTTGTCAGAAACGCAGATTTCTGAACTCTGTTCCCGGTGGCGGATTTACCATTAGGCACGGGGCAGCAACATTTTGGGGCGGTAAAAATGTCCGCACCCATATACAGATGCTGCGCTCTCGGGCCTGTCGGGCCTGATGGGAAGGCACTTACATGTGGCGGCCTCCTCCTCGCTACCGCCCTACTTCTTCCGAATAGCATGGCAACGTGACATCAGGACACCGCGACACCGTGTGGTGTCACGTTGATGACGCTGCGATTCGCAAGGAGGAGGGCGGCAGCGAGGGTCGGACGACACATGTAAGTGACTAGGAGCGGTGGATATTGAAATCATTTGTACAGTATTTTATGGAGTGAGTGCTGGTATTTGTGATAATTATCGTTTCTATATAGCAGAGGTGGGCAACCTATTTTTCAATGTAGCCACAGGTGTGGCGAATGAGAAGTGAAAATCGCCGCACCATGTAAAAATTGAGAAATTAGGTTGCTCAATCAAACATTTAAAACAACACACTGTTCGTCTGCCCCACTCACCTCAGCTCTATCACCTGCTGCTGCGTCACTCACCTCAGCACTTTCACCTGCTGCTGCTTCCCTCACCTCAGCACTATCACCTGCTGCTGCGGCACTCACCTCAGCACTATCACCTGCTGCTGCGTCACTCACCTCAGCACTATCACCTGCTGCTGCGTCACTCACCTCAGCACTATCACCTGCTGCTGCGTCACTCACCTCAGCACTATCACCTGCTGCTGCTTCCCTCACCTCAGCACTATCACCTGCTGCTGCTTCCCTCACCTCAGCACTATCACCTGCTGCTGCGGCACTCACCTCAGCACTATCACCTGCTGCTGCGTCACTCACCTCAGCACTATCACCCACTGCTGCTTCACTCACCTCAGCACTATCACCTGCTGCTGCTTCACTCACCTCAGCACTATCACCTGCTGCTGCCGGGAGAGTCTGAGATGAACTCTTGTGGGTTTTTTGCATTTCTCTGTAGCATTGCCCGCCTGGACCTTGGGGTGAATTGAATCTGGAATCCCCTCCTGGGAAATTGGCAACTGTCTTGAAGTTTTTCCACTTTTGGAAATAATCTTTCTCACTGTAGATATTGGACTTTTAAATTGTTTTGGAAATGGCCTTATACCCTTCCCAATTGATGGTGCATCAACAATTGCTTCTCTAAGATCATTGCTGATGTTTTCCTTGTTGGCATGTGTTAACACACACCTGAATGCTCCAGACCAGAAACTGCTAAAACTTTGGCTTTTATAGAGGTGTTCACACTTGCTGATGATCAATTAATCAAGGGCATTTGATTAGGCACACCTGTCTGCTACTTAGCATCTTAATTCCTATGGAGACTGTATGGGTGTACTTAGTTTTTCCACATAGCTTCTCCATTTTGGCTTTATTTGTTGTTAAATAAATCATGACGGTGTATATGTCATGTGTTGTTTTTATCTGAGGTTGTATTTCCTAATTTTAAGACCTGCTAAGGAACAGAATTAATTTATGTCCTGATATGTAAAACCATAGAATTCAAAGATTGTACTTTCTTTTCACACAACTGTATAATGAATTTTACTTTTATTCCGGGAGACTGAAGTTGCCACTACCACAATCATGAGGATCCCATGCTTTGTTTTCATTCATCATTTTGGCTAAATTACTTGGTGGATCTGATCTGTCATCTAAAGCTTTATAAAAATATTTAATACAAGCACTATGATAGAATTTATAGTTCTTAATTATCATTCAACATTTGCCCACTGAGCCTAACAGTGTTTCTTTGTAAATTCAGGTATAATCCTTACTGTGTATCAATATCAATATTGGGTCAATAACATTATTTAATATTAATACATTACTAATTTATTTTGCACTAAATTTATACAAACTGGCAACAAATTTGTATTTATGAATAAATTATAAAATTTTACAAATTACTTAAATCTATATATTTAACTTTAAGTAAGTCTAATTTTAATTAAATAGGTGGTTTATCTGCATAAGGTAATTCTGCATTTATTTTACTGCTGTACAAAACTTGAGTAAAACTTTCTCAGATTAGTCACTTACATTTTGATTTTGGTGGCTAAACACCCACCTATGCAAGACCAGAATAAATGGCCTTCTTCTCTTCCAAATCTCGATGTGCATGTGTCACTCCATGCTCCTAATAAAGGCTGAACAAAAGCCTAAAAAAAAAAAAAAAATATTGCCAGACACGTTACAACATAAATTACATAACGTCCACAAAAATATAAGTGCATGCTGCAAGCTAGATGCACACAAAATCACAGACAAGCAACAGACATAACCAAAGTGATTATCTGTTTAAGGCTAAATAAGCAATTATTTCCAAAGTAATGAAAAAACAATGACAAATAATCTTACAATGACCTGCGGTCATGTTATCATTCCGAACAAAACACACTGAGGTAAGTCCATGAAAATCCAAACACTGAATTGTGTGAAAATCATATCATTATTCCTCCTTGTCACAACGGCATTTCTGAACTCTGTTCCCGGTGGTGCGGATTATACCATTAGGCACGGGGCAGCAACATTTTGGGGGCGTAAAAATGTCCGCACCATATACAGATGCTGCGCTACTCGGGCCTGTCGGGCCTGATGGGAAGAGCACTTACATGTGGCGGCCTCCCTCCTCGCTACCCCAACGGCCCTACTTCTCCGAATAGCATGGCAACGTGACATCAGGACACCGGACCCACACGTTGGTCATCCACGTTGATGACGCTGCGATTCGCAAGGAGAGGGCTGGCAGCGCGGACACGACACATGTAAGTGACTAGGAGCGTGGATATTGAAATCATTTGTTACAGTTTTTAGTAGTGCTGGTATTTGTGATATTATCGGTTTCTATATAGCAGAGGGTGGCAACCTATTTTTCAATGTAGCCACAGGTGTGGCGAATGAGAAGTGAAATCGCCGCACCATGTAAAATTGAGAAATTAGGTTGCTCAATCAAACTTTAAAACAACACACTGTTCGTCTGCCCCACTCACCTCAGCTCTATCACCTCTGCTGCGTCACTCACCTCAGCACTTTCACCTGCTGCTGGTTCCCTCACCTCAGCACTATCACCTGCTGCTGCGGGACTCACCTCAACACTACATCACCTGCTGCTGCGGCACTCCACCTCAGCACTATCACCTGCTGCTGCGTCACTCACCTCAGCACTCACCACTGCTGCTTCATCACTCACCTCAGCCACTAATCACCTGCGCTGTGTCACTCACCCTCAGCACTATCACCTGCTGCTTC